>BLKR01002161.1:0-217541 GCA_011170035.1 Teleogryllus occipitalis
TATATTATTAATTAGACGTAAAGTTAGTTTTTGTATATTTATTTGTTTTTTTAAGTACACAAATGTAATTTTTTCGAAATATCTCTCACTACCTGAATACGCACATTTCCATCAATTTGTATACATTATTGCATTTGTGAGTAGAAGTGGATCAAATGACTTCAAGTGAAGTTCTTCGAAAACTCAATAGATTCCTGTGAAATAGAGCTTTAAATTTCGCATTTGCAATGACGTTTAACCCCATTTTCTTAGAAATTACTCCAAATGTTTCAATGAAAATTGTTATTAAGAACAAGGGTTTACTCTTCTTTGATATTCTTGAAGTATAATTTCGGTTCTAGTATTAAGAAAGCGAAAAGTTGAGAAAATGTCAAAAAAATGTATTTTCGGCGGCGATAGATGGCAGCTGGCGAGAGAATGAGGGAAGACGTAAAGCCAGTCCACACCAAGGAAAATAGAAAACTTAACTACGAGAAAGTCTGTACCATTCTGTAACACCTCTAGTTATCTTTAAACTCTTGAAGGTATAGTGGTAAATGTACCTTATAAGATGGCATAAACGCCATATTGCTCTATCCTTTTATTTTAAAAAATTACAAAAATGTAAAGTTTTTGACATGTTTGTTACATCGTTAATATTTACATTAGCGAAAATTTGTTTACATTATAATTATGAGTACATGCGCTTTAAATAATGTCATAAAATTTCTCGAAATAGATCAAATAGGAGAAAATAAATCTAATTAACAAAATTTATGAAATTTATTTTTCTTTATTTTTGATTTTGTTGGTTACCGAAATTTAAATTTGGACTGATATCTTTTATTTTCAACAAAACATTCAGAGAAACTAAGCAATTAATGGTGCCAACAATATTTAAACAAAGAGAAGAGCTTGAAAATATTTCCCTTCAACTTATTTCTAAAGAAAAACATAATTGCAAAAAACATTAAATAGCAATGACAATTATATATTATCCATGTAGTATTATATTTAGATATCTAAAGGTCTAAAGATCGCAATTGCATAGACATGAAGTGCACTTATTTGATCCATTCTTATAATATTTCATCTCCAGTTCAATGAGTATTTGATAACTGGTTCTGAAGTGAGTTATACAACCGTCATAAATTTACGAAAATGTGTAATACAATTATTGAAAGAATAAGAACATATTAATTATCTGAAAAAAATCTTCCTTTTGTTTAGTTTCATCAAATTTTGTAAACACTTTAACTCCCAAATCCATTTCTTCAAAAATAGTTTCAAATTTTTTTAAGTTTTTGGTAGGGATAGTACCAAATGCACCCTATCCGATGACATAAACGCCATATTGCTCTATTCTTTCGTTTTTTCAAATTTTTCAAAAATTAAATTATTTTGACTTGCCTCTCTCGTCGGTAATATTTACATTACCAAGGATTTCTTCACATTATTAGATATATACGAACATGTGTTTTAAATAATGTCAAATATAGTTTTTCAAAAACTCAACAGTTTTCTGTAAAAATGAGCTCAAAATTCCGCATGTTCAGAAACGCACAAATGCCATTTTCTCGAAAATGGCTCCAAATTTTTTCTTGAAATTTTTGCAATTGATAGTGCTAGTTGCACTGTTTAATATAACGTAAAGTTCTTTTCAGTGTATTCATTTGTTTTTTCAAAAAATACACAAATGTAATTTTTTTAATACCATCATTAATATAGACATTTCCATCGATTTGTATACATTATTACATTTACGAGTATAAGTACTTTAAATCACTTCAAATGAACTTTTCTGAAAACTCAATAGATTCCTGTAAAAAAGAGCTTAAAATTTTGCATTTACGGAAAGACCTCAACGCCATTTTCTTAAAAACTAATCAAAATTTTTGAATGAATATTGGTATTTACGATAAGTTTTTAGCCTTCTTTAATATGCTTGAAATAATATTTCGGTTCTACTATTTGAAAACTGAAAAGTTGGGAAAATTTCGAAAAAATAATTTTGCTCTACGATAGGTGGCCACTGGCCAGAGAAAAGAGCAAGACATTAAAGCCAGAGCACACCAAGGAAATTAGAAAACTTTACTACGAGAAAGTCTGTGCCATTCTGTAGCACCTCTAGTTTAACATTGTCCTCCTATCCTCCCTCCTTTCTTAAAATTTCATGGAATGTTCTCTTCTTTTGTTCTGTTGAATTGAAAATATTACTGGGATAATTTCAAAGTAATTAAATGAGTTCAAGGGACTTAATGTCTTGAATATCTAGAATTTTACTCAAATAAATGGCCTTCGTAATAGATCATTAGGCTTATTGTGATATAAGTATTATTGATGCTTATTGTTTGGTGGATAACGAAGGTGGGTGCGAGGGCGAAGTTATCCCGTCGGAAGCTTTCATTTTTAATGACGTCAAGTCTAATGTGATTTTCAAAGACTAATTTAGTTTGGAATTGTTGAGTACATAGTTTATACATCGTGGACTATCAAAAATGTAAAATGCCCTCCTTTTCATTGAAATGTCCTCTGTTTTTGGGTAAAATGTCCTGCGCTGGGAAAAAAAATTTCTGCTAACTCTGTAAAATAGTAACAATAACAAATACGCATTTTGCCAAACGTCCGGGCTCTACTGATTCAACAACGTGTTAGAGGAAGTAATTTGCTGTATTCTCGTATACGAAGACGTTTTATCCTCTTTTTCCTTACCACGACCTGTTAATAAGAGTTTTCAGTATAAAATCCGTCGGCACACGGTTACAACACTTTCTCTTGTCACGAAGTATGATAAAGTAAAAATGTGTCACAGGCGCCAATAGTTAGTAGCTGGGATGAGGACGGGGAAAACGGAAAATCTAACTCACTAAATGTATTAAGAGACTAACAAGTACGAAAATGTCTGTGTGATTTTTGGAGCAACAGTAGGTAAGTTAACCTTTGAATCTGAGAGAGAGGAAAGCAAAATACTCATAACAAGAAAAGCTGGAGCAATACCGAATTGCTGTGAGCTATAAACTGCTAGTTATTTCTAAAAAACAGTATTTTCCGCCTCTGAAACAGACAGGTCTCCCTTCCTCTATTGAGATAACTAGCTCTTGTATGGCTTTGCTTTTCTGAGCCCTTTGTATAATGAATAGGAAGTAGTTCAGTTTTCTCAGCGGTGAGTGAAAATATTGATTTTTCTTATCTTGCCTAGTGGCAACGCTGTATATGGTCTTATCTCATTTTACTTGGAGTCGAAAGTACTTCCAAAGACAATTGACAGGTTGGAAGTAGCTTCAGGAATATGGGGGAAAATCGATAATCTCTCTCAACAAAGATGATTTTATGCAACTCTTTTCTGAACTATAATATCCTAGAAAACAGAAAGACGTCATTAATATTGTCGCCTTGTGTGTAACTAAAAGCAGTATTTTTTTGTTAAATTTGGTCGAAATATTTTTTTGAAATGAAAAAATCACTGTTAATTTTTTATTAAAAATTTGTATTATATTTGTTGTATTTTACAAAATTGAAAACACAAAATATATTTATACCTACTGATCTATCTACATACATAATTAACACCAATAGCATACACCATAGCAATCAATGTTCAGGAACATTTCCACATTCAAAACCCTTTTTCGACAAATTTAATTTTGAAATTTATTTAATTTTAATTTAAAGCTATGAAATTTCAATTTACAATCTAAGCCTCTCCCATGAAGACAAGGGATTCCAGAAATATTTATCAGACCTACTTTCTGGAAACCGTATTAACTTCAAAGTAAGACATTGCAAATACGTTTTGACACATTAAGTATAATTGTAACTGTAACACCAACAGTTCCATAATCTTTATTCACATTATCTATGAAAAGCGTTTGTGAATCAGTACATGCATTTACTATTTTGTTTCTATCTAAGTAAAGGAGACAAACAGTATAGTAAGAATAAAACTCGTATCAAGGCAGACAGGAGACGTCCAGACGGGATTTATTGAATTACATACAGATACAATAAAACCATGATATTTCTTCGTTATACAGCTAGAATTCTGAGATATTTCTTGCTAAACGAATTTCTTTCCGAAGTACTACGTGTATCTTCGAGGTATCCGAAGCATTAAGATCGCAATTTCACAGTAAAGTTTGTGCTCTAGGTCAGTTTTGTTCGTGTAAAAATGAAAATAACAGTACAATATTTTAAAATTCTTGTTATTCCCGATTTAAAATCGTGTTATTTTGATATCAATGCTGCGCATCTATTATAATTTTTTTTTTAATTCCTTGTTTTGTTTCGCGAATTTTGCCCGTTTCAAGCCTAACGTTGAGTAGACAAATGTAGAATTTTGTAAATTAGTGGATTTTTTGGTAATAGAATGGATAAAAGTATCTACGCAGACAGGAAATCGAAGCCATTACTCTGCGAATAATGGTATATCACATTGACACAGAGCCACCCATTCCCTATTTTAAAGTTTATTTTATAAAAACACATTTTATATTAAAGAAACTTGAAAGCAATATTAATTACAAGAGTGGTACTAATGGCACAGACTTTCTTTGCTGTAACCTAGCTTTTTTGTCTTGACACATACTTCTGCCAGCTGTCATCAATCGCCGTTCAAAGTACTTTTTTAAAAAAAAAAATTGTCAACTTTTCGGTTTCTTAATAGTACAATCGAAATATTACATTAAGACTATTAAAGAAGAGTAAAACTTTGTCCTAATAGTAATTCAATGAAAAATTTAGAGCAGTTTTTAACAAAATAGCGTTTAAGCGTTTCAGTAAATGCAAAATTTGGAAGCTCGTTTTCACAAAAAATTTTGAATTTTCAAAAACTTCATTTGAAGCACTTTAACACGCAAGTACTACAATAATGTTTATAATTGCTGAGGTCCTAGACTCGAGTCCCGACTAGGAAGAGTTTTGACACTAGCTTGTCAGCTAAGTCGAATTCAGTCGCTATCTAGAGGAGAGCTTACCGCTCCGGTCGCGTATCCGTGGCATGTTGGGGGTGGATGAGCGCGCGCGGTTTAGGTATGTTGCACAGAATAGACCAAGGCCCCCATGGGCGAGGATTGACCGGCGGGGAATATGTGCACATCCTAGAAAATGTCATGGTCCCTTCCGTACGGGTGCTTTATCCTGACGGTGTAATACGTTTTCAGCAGGACCATTCTCCAGTCCATAAATCTCAGTTGGTTCAGAAATGGTTTGCAAGGCAGGAACAAGTCGAGCTTCTCGATTGGTCGCCTTGTGGCGCCGATATGAACCCAATTGAGAACGTGTGGGCCGAGACAAAAAGAACACTTTCTGAAAATTGGCCCAACCCGCAGCCAACGAATGCAGATGCCCTGTGGGAACTGGTATGAGGGATGGGGTAGCAAACAGTGAAGGTTACGCTGCTAATCTCGTCCGTTCTCTACCACGGCGAATGCGTCAGGTAGTAGAGAACGAGGGCTTCTGGTCATCCTATTGAAGGATAGCCTGAAGACCGGTCCTTTTGAGGGCCACAAAAACATTGAAACAAAAATTGATAATATGACAATGAATCTTACACCTGGCTACTTCTCATGTATGAAAAAAAAACAAAAATAAAAAAATCTTAGGTACGGCTCGAACTCACTAAGTTACGACTACCATACTGGCCGCGATGTTAACCGTTCGCCTAAGAGAGTGCTTCTACAAAGACTACTTTTCGAGGAATATCAACTCGGCAAATACAACATTAAATTAATTTTTGAGAAAATATTTTTTAATACTTTTGAAACATTGCTACTATTTATCTCAAAAATACGCGAAAAATAAAAATATTCTGAAAATTGTACACTATAAAATTGAAAGATTTTATAGTGTACTGGCGATAGATTTCACTAAGAAAAGTTGTTTTCAATTTTGATGATGTAAGTCAGGATCAAAAAACTTCAAATAAAATTTCCGAATTCCAGAGAATTTACTAATAATCGAACATAAATCATAATTGTAAGAACATTTTACTCACATTGAGCTCACAGTTAAAAAGAATTGGAGAAGATTGTGAGTAAATTTTAAAGATTTCGTATTGACTTATATGAAATGCCCCCCAAAATTATATTATCCGAATCAAATTCGACTCGCAACGAGTTAGGTTGAGCATTTTCATCAAAATGTTGAAAAAATATCTTGGATAATTACTTCCTCTTTACTACGTAGTAAGCCGTTCACGATCCCGATGTTCAGTCAAATGGTAGAGAACGGGGGTTCCTAATTGTTTAATTGCAGAACGACAAAAAGGTCCTTTTTATTTCGTATCGGTACACTTTTTCGACATTAGTTTCGAAATCGACACATTAGTTTTTATAAAAACCACAAAATTATACCGGTTTTCCATTTTAGAAATTAACCAAAGAACTTTTACTCATTCGAATACGTATTAGAGAAATCCAGTGTTATAAAAAACTTGAAAGTCACATTTAAAAAAATGAGAGTAGTTTTTTGAAAACACTTTGGCTTACAGTGTTATTATTTATTTGCCTGATTTGTTAATCAGACAAGAGGTTCATGTTATAGATATGTTTACAAGAAATATTTGAAAAATTGAATACTTGCATGTTGAAAATTTTAAATTTTGTAACGAAAATGAAACTTTCACTACGATTTTAACGACTCTTTGCACAGGTTGCAATAATTCAGTTTCATCATTTCACATGCCAATACTACGTCGTTGACCGAAAGAGACCCGACAGTGAGGGATGTTTGAGTCTAGTTACATATCTTGGTCGAATTTAGCTACTGATTCGAGGAGAATTGCAGCTGCTGCCTGCTCTTATCCGGCAGTTTCCTCTGTTTTTTCCGACAAATACCAGAAAAATCCGCCAATTATTTGCGCAGCATTACACAACTACCTCTATACTATGTATACATGTCTATACGCCGTATATACGTATGTATACGAGATAGTAAAAATGCCGAAACAATACCTTAACAAATGGACTACGGACAGCGGATCATTTCTGCCTCAATTATTGTCTCCTCTCTCTCTCTCTCTCTCTCTCTCTCTCTCTCTCTCTCTCTCTCTCTCTCACACACACACACACACACACACACACACACCACCCACACACACACCACCCACACACACACACCACACACACACACCACACACACCACACACACACACACACACACCACACACACAATCACACCAATCACACACAATCACACACACACACACGCACTGACATGTCCAACTCTACCACACATGACGGGAGACCAGATTGGAGCATAGTTCATGGCGCGGTTGTAGTGTTACCGCGCTTGGAAAGATATCTTGAAGTGAAACACTGTAAGCCGAAGTGTTGTGGATGGACGGCGGATCAACCGTTTAAACGAGGGAAGAATTCTACCACCTCCCAAGGAGTAAAATGCACAACACTGACAGTACTAATAATAGTTAGCGCGCCCGGAATCACCAAACAATCTCTCAATGGCAATTTACTGTATTCGATACAAGAATACAAAAAAAAAAGAATATTTTTTCAAGATTGTTTGACTAACTCAGTAGGAAGATCATAATCTACAACAAAATAAAATACGGATTAAAGTTTTATTTAGCGTCTTATGAACATTGCCATAAAATACTTTTTTTTTTAAAATCTTGCAGTTTAAAACTCCCAGCAATTCGCTGTGGCTTCAGCTTTCCTTGTTATGTATATTCTGCTTTCCCCTTTCTAAGATTCAAAGGTTAACTTATCTAGTGTTGCTCCAAAATGGCACAGACTTTCTCGTACTCGTAAGTCCCTTAATACGTTTAGTCTGTGTTAGCTTTTGTATTTTTCCCTATCCTCTTCCCAGCTACTACCTATTGGCGTCTATATCACATTTTTACTTTCTCATACGTACTTCGTGACAAGAGAAAATGTTGTAATCGTGGGCTGGCGAATTTTTGAGAGAAAAACTCATTGCCAGGTCCTGGTAACGAAAAAGTGGGTAAATCGTGTTTGTATTCGAGAATATACGAAAATACTTCCTCTGACACGTTGTGTAATCAGAAACAATGCTTATGGGTCCTTGATACAGAAAATCGATTGACGGCAAAGCGTCGGTCTGTCCGACCGTTCGTCCGTCTCTGGTCAACGCTAGTGCCTAAGCCGTAGTGCCGATTTTTTTCCAAAATTGGTATACTTTGATCGATTTAAAGGAACTCAAGGCCCCATGAATTTGAAACGGGCACTTTTAATTTGGGAGTTCTTTAGGAAGAACCTCTATATTTTCAAAATTTTCTCAAAAATGGCTCCAAAAATCTTGATGTAACTTTGACCTCGAAACGCGTGAAGAACGCTTAAGTGATTAGCGTAGGTCACATTTTCGTTGAAATATCTAATTTTTCGAAAAATAAAATATTCAAAAAGTTTTCGGTGCTTTCCTGGATCCACAATATTGAAGTTAGAGATTTTTTCTTCATGGAAAGTGTTCTTTAAAGGCAAATTTTGAAATAAGGTCATGTACTACAATTTATCAAAAATATGAGTGTTTTTCGCAAATTTTGTGTGGAATTTAGACAGTTTTTACATATTTTAAGCATTTTTTTCTAAAAAACCGGTTCCAATTTTTTCTTTAAATTTTCTTCTCGGCAGAAAAAAAGGAGTGTTAGTCTCATTTCCAGCAAACTCTGAATTTTCGAAAATTGTTATATATTAACATTTCAAAACTACAAAATTGAAGGTAGAAATATTTTCCATAAACAGAAACTGTTCTAAAAATCAGCTCTTTAAAAGAGATAATTTAAAATTGTTTGAAAAATAAGAACTTTCTTCCGTAAATTGTGCTAAAAAATTAAGCACTTTACATGAAAACATTTTCTCAAAAACCGTCTCAAATATTTTTTTAAACTTTTTTTCACAAATAGAACAGTAAAACCTTAAGAGAATGGCGCAGATGTAATTTTTGTCAAAGTCTCATAATTTTGAAAAATTTCAAAGTTTAATTTTAAGTGGTGGCGATAACTTACTTTTCTCTGTTTCGTTTATTAATATAATTTTGGTATACTTGACAACGCTTGTAATTTGCTGGCTGGTTTAATCAACTCAACATGCATGTACCCGGCTGTGATTTATCCATTCGACATTCATTTGTTAAATACCCAATGCCGCATTTTACGCATCTACGCGTGTCTTTACAGTAGTTTGACCGTATTTGTGGCACCGATGGCATTGAACTGGTGTTTTCTTTTTATATTATGGTTCAAATTTGATTCTTGCATTCAAAAGTTCGTCAATTTTGTAAATTTCTTTGTTGTTTTTGTGTGGTTCTAACTCCATAATGTGGAGGTGGAAAAAAGGGTGGTCTAAAATATTCTAGGATACCCGATATCCCACTTTCTGTATGTTACGAACAAGAAGGCCCTGAGATTTACGTTCATCTTTGACTTCTTCTTTGTTCACAGACAGTGAATATAACGAAGTACTACACGGAATACTCTGTTTTATTTTGTTTGATATGTGTGGTATTCCATATCTTTTTCATCCAGTACTTTAGTTATTTTTCTGTAGTCTTCAGTACTGTGTATGGTTTTATTTTTACTAGGTCTCTATGCATTTGATTTGTGAATTCCTTTAAATACATGTGTTAGTTTAGAAATTCTATTAACTTCGGTATATTCATAACATTTGCACAAATATTGATAATATACTGATACTTGTCGCATTTTGCGTTTACTTTTCATAGCGTCAAGTTCAGGTAGCTATATTTTGTTCATTAAGTCCCAAATAATCCAAACAGTCATTTCAAATTCAATAAAACTCTACAATTCCGTTGCTAATAATATAATTTGAAATGATTTTCTACAAACGATTAAAAGGAGATATGAACATGCCCCTGGCCGAAGGAACTACAGTAAATGACTGACTACAATAAAAAAATATTTCAAAGAGCATTATATTAAGCGTCCAATGCCCCCAAAAGGGCTTGGAGACGCGTTAGGAAGGCGCAACAAATTTAAAAAGAAACTTATTCATTCTAAGAATGGTTATAATTAGTTGAAATGGTAGTGTATGGTGTTTGCTTTCCAGAGACACGGGAGCATTTGAAGAACATAATAAATTAAAGAATTTGTGAATGTTATGACTATTATAGTGTAGCGGGTTCCTAGTTGAAACGACTGATTCTTTTATATGCTCGGAGAATTTGTGCGATCTCAGAAGATGACCTTCTTGGCATTTACGTATTTAGGGAACAATTGTACTCGTAAGAACTTAAGTTTCCATGCTTTTGACTCGATAAGCAATGACCTCAATCGACTTACATTCTGAAGGTAGTTTCAAATAGCATTGTGGTGACAGGGTCAGATGGAAAAAGAGTGTACGTTGCGTTTGCAAAACGACTTGAAGGGCAGATTTGTGAGGTAACTGCGAAAAGATTGACTCTCAAACAAATGTGACTTGTCATGACGAACTAATTTCTTATAAACAATTACATACTCGTATCTCGATAATGAAAGGAGATACCGCCGATCGGATTGTGGAATTTTGCATTTCGTTTAAAGACAGTTTAGAGAAAATAAAAAATTTGCAATATTTGCAAATTTATAAACAATGTTCAATTTTTGCAATTCTGAAGTCGGAAGAGTTCCCTGATGTCCCAGAACCGAAAACTACGAATTAACAATTTTGCAACAAATAAAAATTTTATAAACAATTTCGAAACGTGTGCTGTACGGACCGGGAGGGTCCTCAATTTGTCTCCGAGTTGAATATTGCAAAATAACAATTTTGACAAGAGATGCTAAATTATTACTAAATACCTAGTTTAATTGTTGCAAAAATGTTAAATTTAGTAAAACCGAATACTTAAATACTATTTTTTCGCCAAAACTTCCCACCCCCAAACATTTTCCCGATTCTGGAGCCGCCTTCGCACATTTCATTTCTTCGACCCGGATTCGTAATATTCGTTCATATACTTAAGTTGTTTTGCATTAAAATTAATTCAATTGATTTTTCGCAAGTAAATCTAGATCATGTGAAAAATGTAATTAAACATTTTTCAAATCCACTAATTCTATTGCATGTGCTAAATATATTTATGTCGTAATGTATAATATTATCTTTATTGATGTATTTCATGTAGGCCATCAAATGGCTTGCACTATGACGTAATGTGATCATTCCCGCCCCTTGTGCCTTCTGCGCCAATACTTTCAACCCTTAGGATAAACACACCTATCATACGGAACGTTGATTCTAGATATGCTGATTGGGCGAAATCCGGCCTATCAGCTTCTCAGTCGTTGGCAGTTGGTTGAGATTGTTCTTTTGTAATAGTTAACTACGAAAGAAGCAGATGGCGTTGTTCTCCGTACAGTGCTGCCAGAATGTGCAGAAGTACTGGGACTTCAGAAATTGGCCATACCCATTTTACGTGACGACGGCGGTACGTATATACAGAGCAATTTACGTAGCACAGAGAAAGTTATGTAATGCTGCACAAAAAAATGGCGGATTTTCGACTGAAAAAATTCATTGCCGAGCTCTGGTGGCGAAAAAGTGCATAAAACAAGTTGCTAAATTAAGAGAGAAACATCCTCTAACATGAGGTGTAGCCAGAATCCCTGTTTTGTGAGTCCTTGATGGCGAAAAACCTGTTGGAAGTAAAATGTCTATCCGTTTGTCTGTCTCTCTGACCGTCCGTCTGTGCGTCCCACCGTCTGTGAACACTCCTAGCGACTAAATCATTCGTACGATCTTCTCCAAATTGAAGAATCCTCTGTATATCTTTCTCAAGTTAAAGCTTTGAAATTTTAAATAACATTCTTGAAAATCTGGGGGCATTTTACATGGAACCCCCCGGACATCTTCAAAATTATCTCAAATACGGCTCCAAACTTTTTCTTTAAATTTCTTGAAAGAATAGGTGGTATAGGTCCGATTTTCACAGTTAGCTCTAAATTTTCGAAAATTGCAAAGATTTGGATTTTTTCTCCGTCTTCCTACAACTACAAAATTGAAGTCAGAGATTTTTCCTTCAATTAAAATTTGTTGTGCATAAATAGTTTTTTCTTTAAGTTTTTTTAACACGAAAATTTTAGTAGTTTTCGGGCAATAGTGCGTGAAATATTTGCATTTTTTAAAAATAACATAGACAAGATTTCCCCAAAACGTCTCCACAACGTTTTTCTTCAGAATTTTGGTAGGGTTAGTGCCAAATAAACCCTATACCATGACATAAATGCCATATTACTCTTATTTTATTTTCTCAAAAATTTCAAAAATGAAATTTTTTTGACTTGACTTTCACGTCGGTAATATTTATATTAAAGGCGATTTCTTCACATGATTATATTTATGAGCACAATATGCTTTAAATAATACCAAATGAAATTTCTAGAAAACTCAACAATTTTCTGTAAAAATGTGCTCAAATATTCGCATTTTCAGAAACGTTCAAACGCCATTTTCTCAAAAATGGCTCCAAATTTTTCCTTCGAAATATTCCAATAGATTGTGCTAATTGCACTGTTTAGAATGTCGTATGACGTCATTTTTGTGTATTCTTTTGTTTTTCAAAAAATACACAAATGTAATTTTTTTAAGTACCTCTCACGCCGTTAATTTGGCCAGTTCCATCGATTTTTACGCATTATTACATTTGTGAGTGGATGTGCTTCAAATGACTTTAAATGAACTTTTTCGAAAACACAGTAGATTCCAGTGAAAAAGTGCTTAAATTTCGCATTTACAATAATGCTTAATCGCTATTTTCTTCATAACGACTACGAACTTTTCTATGAAAATTTCTATTTCCGATGAGTTTTTACTCTTCTTTAATGTTCTTGAAGTAATGATTCAGTTCTACTATTAAAAAACCAAAATGTTTAGAAATTTTGAAAAAATTTACTTTGGGCGACGATAGATGGTAGCTATCCAAAGAACGCAGCAAGACCTTAAAGCCAGACCACACACAGGAAATTACAAAAATTTGGTACGAGAAAGTTTAAAAGAACTCGTTTTCAGCGTCTGATGTGATTATCATTTGCAGATGTACGAAATGTTAAAATGTCGCCATCCTGATCGGCGTTGATATAATGCATACTGGAGAAGAAGGGATTACTTTGGCATAGCTATTTTACATTTTAAATGATTAAATATAAATTGTTGGTAAATTTCAATGAAATTGAGTTTAGTCCAGATTTTATAATGGACATTCTGTAAGCAAATGTTATCTAACATATGACATTAAAATATCTGAAAACAGTTATGGCAAGTTTGTTAGAATATTTATTTTCGAATTTCCGAGGCTGTGGTCTCAAATCATTCTTCGACATAACATTTCTATAGAGATTTAAATGTAATGTAAAGGTTCAGTAATGAATATTAATAATGAGTGTGACAATGAAAAGGTAAAATTTTCTAAAATCAAAGAAGATAATGCTCATATTTAATTTGTACTAAGAACAAGATAACTTAAACTTAATAAATCTGGACTAAATTCAACATGTTTTAAATATTACGTCCCTTTTCAATTCACTCCCATCAAGTGGACAATTAAGTGCACGGTCTGATATTAACTTCACAAAACATGTCGGTGAACCTTTCAAAAAGCTTCAAATAAGGAGGACATATCTCCTCCCTGTAGATTTATGTTGTTCTACCTCTTTGAAATGCCCCAAAAAGAATCAAACATTTTCGTATGACCGCATCAGCTACTAATGATCTTCATTTATCATTAAGAGATTTATATACTTGAATCAAAATTAAATGAAAATTAACATTGTAACATTGTCTAAAATATAGTGTATTATTAAGCGGTAAAAGCGAGCGCGGGATTAGCACAGCGCCAAATAAAATCATTTTTTAGTGACAGTCCTCGTGTTGCAATCTTTCGTACTCGACAAATGTCACTTTTACCACCACTCATATAAAGAAATATCATATTGTGATAACTAAAAGGATCTTCTTATGTTTGGCTTTGCTTTATTATTTATGAGGAAATATGCATTTAATTATTAACTAACATATTATATTATTATTATTATTATTATTATTATTATTGTTTTTGTTGTTGATAAGTGTTTCTAACTTCTATCACGATGAATATTTCTTTCAGTACTTCAAGAAAAAGTTATATTAATCAATTCTTGGTGACAGTCATTTCTGATGTGTCTTGACTCCATTATATTGGCACATTTGTATGAAATCTTATTTATCACAAACGACAAAAGCAATCGATCGGACTTCCTGGAATTATTCACGGAATTCTGATACATTCTTTTACCTTTATGACTATTGAAACCAGTGCAATAAAGGCCAAACAGACCTGCAATTGGCATTGAACCTGGCATTGAATGCACCGTTGCGGCAGAGCCTCGCTTTGTAAAGTCCGGTTCCACGAATCAGTAATGAATCTCATTGAGTGCTTAAAAGTCGTCATTAAAAGTCAACCTCTAATATTTTGAGTTGTATATTACCTTTGCCTTTTAATTATTGTGTGATTATCATTTAAAATCTGAATATTTGTGATAATTATAAAAAGAACTTGATAAAAGATTAATTGTATTTGCACATTTCAACTCTCAAATTTTACGATGAATAAAAATATTCTAATTACTTCATCTCACTTTTTGTGCAATGCTTCTCACGGTGCTGTTCTAAATTTCTGTGTAGTTAAATTTTAATGAATTTTCCTTAAATTAATGAAAGTGTCGAACGGGAAGAGAATTTTATAAGCTACATTTTCTCCCCAGTAACCTAGAATAAAATGGTTCTTTGAGTACAACAGTGCTGATCTCAAAAATGATATAATATCAATAAAAATTATTGACAAAAAGATAAAATTATAAAAATAGGGCAATAGAGTCATTTCACGTCACATCGCACAAGAGTTGACACAACGGTTTTTAACATGTACGATAATTTTTTTCTGAAATCTGGACATAAAACAAAAACATTTTCTTATTTGCCTGAAAATTAATTATTTGTATAGTTATAAATATATTAAAATTTGGTGATTTACGCGCACTTCACAAAATATGATCAGTTTTGCTCCGAACGTACTCAGTATAAAAATTCCTGGTTTGTTTCATTTAATACTTTAAAATGTGTATTTTATTCTTCTGTAAATTTATTTTTCAAAAAATAAATATTTCATTAAAAATTTATTTTTTTTAAATGAAAATTTCTATATAAAATTCATGAGATAATTTTTTTTAAATATAGGCGTATTCCACCTAATGTATTTTCTATAAAATACGCTAAGAAAAATAGCGGGCACTCCACATATACAGTTTGTTTCCACAGTGCAGTCCATAATACACAGTACAGTCCACAATGGAAACTTCCCTTAAGAAATTCAAAGTGGTTTCAAACTGCCAGGCTAAGATTAGAACACCGATATCTACAAAAACAGTCGTATCGTCTTCCACTAAATGTGTTGCTAAAACAATGAATCTAACTAAAACATTCATTGGATATTTTTTAGATGTTTCGAAATCATTTATTGCCTTCGATACTTTTTTACTGTCACAATTTCATATGGAATCCGTAACATAGCTCTAAATTGAATATTTTTAAACCGTAAACATCCATATCCAAGAATATATTTTTTTTCGTTTATTTTAAGTCGCATCAACGGCAGAGATATTAGCGACTCCAATAGTTACATAATTATTACAATGCTTATTGGATTTTTACATCAATTGTGATCTTACATACAGGAATACATTTTTGGAAACTTTCGCATTATTACATACGTTAAAGCAACAATTAATGGATACAACAGTATTTAGAAATATTATTATAAAGGTATATTACCAACATTCGGAATCGAATACATGTATGTATACGAGCATAGAAAACACATAAAAAATATAAAGGTTAAATTAAATCTAGAATGCCTATTTTTTACAGAAGTTTATTACTTTGAGTTGGAAGTTTGTTAAAATAGAGCTTAAATGTTTAGCGTCAAAATATTTGGGTCTTATGGAATTATATTTGGGACATTCCATGAGGATGTGGTCAATATTCAGAATTTTGTTGCGACAATCGCACAATGGGATTGGCTTTTTATTTAGTATATAACTGTGAGAGAATTTAGTGTGGCCTGATCGAATACGCGAAAGAATGACCTGTTCCCGACGAGAAAACTTTCCGTAGGTGTAAAGAGCAAAGAATTCATTGATTTCCTTGTGGATTCTACTAGTTTGAGAATCGGTCCATAGAGTTGACCACCACGTCTTCATTATTTGACTAACGTGCTTCAGATAGTCCTTAGTTGAATATGACATTTTATCGTTTGTCTTCTCCTGCAGATCAATTATTAATGTCGGTGGTGTGGACTTGCTGATCGGGAATATGTATCGCTAGTGATATGGATGACCACCAGCTCAATAATGCTTCAGTGATCTCCTTGCAGACTTCAAGGAGTTTGGTGTGGATTAATGGCATATGATAATTGGGAGGAACTTTAACCCCATTCGATATATATATATATATATATATATATATATATATATATATATATATATATATATATATATATATATATATGTGTGTGTGTGTGTGTGTGTGTGTGTGTGTGTGTGTGTGTGTTTTACGAGGGTAGGTGGAAATCTTCAAAAGACACCATGCGGCCCGTACCACATGATAGTGTGAGATTTTTATCCACTAAAACCAACCTCCCTTCTCCTCCATCCTCCCCGCGGAACCGCCGTTAGGCATTACATCACGGGGAGTGGATTAGAGTGGCCTAGTCACCAGCCACTTCTCTTCGCCAAAACGTAGGAAGGATCAAACGAGGATCAATCGACTTCCCTTCTTTCCCTTTCTATTCTCCTCAGCTCAGCTATTATGGTCTGCGCATATGCGCTCACCGCATCCCAGTTGGTTTCTGAGGCGAGCATGCACCCAACCATTGCTTCGGGTGTCAGCGGGTCGATCCCGAGTATACTCATAACGTGCCGTCGCTGCACATGGTATCGCGGGCACTGGAAGAACACATGCTCGGCGTCTTCGACAGCAGGTTCACATAGTGGACAGAATGGGGTATCCTCCAGCTTGAACCTGTGGAGATATGCCAGAAAGCATCCATGTCCAGACAACAGCTGGGTTAAGAAGAAATTTACTTCGCCGTGTTTACGGTTGATCCACGGTGCAATGAAGGGAATCATGCGGTACGTCCATCTTCCTTTAATGGACTTGTCCCATCGATCCTGCCATTCAAGCAGTGTTGTCGAGCAGTCTGGGTTCTCCTCTTCTTTGTGATATCGCCTCCGTCTCTCCTGCGCCAAGATATCGACAGGAGGCATCCCTGCGATGACGCACACTGCATCGTTTGACACAGTGCGGAATGCACAAGCTACCCGCAATGCTGATAACTTGTACACTGACGTCATCCCTCGGATGTAGCTATTTATCATCGTGGAGTTGGCCCATACTGGGGCTCCATAGAGCAAGACGGACCTCACAACCAAGGCCAGAAGCTTCCGTTTCTCCTGACAGGGCCCTATGTTGGGCATTAGTCTCGACAGTGCTGCATTAATTACCGCAGCTTTATTGCTGGCGTACTTCAGGTGGTCAGCAAATATCAGACGGGCGTCAATCATGAGACCAAGATATTTGATCGACGGCTGTGATTCAATACGGTGGTCTCCGACTTTGAGAGTGATGGTTTCTCTCTTTTTCCTGCTAGAGACTAGGAGAACCTCGGTCTTGTGCTCAGCTAACTGCAGCCCTGAGGACTTCAACCACTGACTAACAATAGCGATCGCTTAGTTGCAAATATGCACAATTTCCTCAATGTACTTCGCAACGGCGACGATAGCAATGTCGTCCGCGAAACCAATAATACTGGTGCCTTCTGGGAGGGGAAGCCGAAGAACCTCGTCATACATCACATTCCATAATGGTGGACCCAATACCGCCCCTTGCGGGACACCAGCCGTGATATTATGTACCTTCGGCCCATTACTTGTATTGTAAATGAGGGCTCTATTACTCAGATACTCGGCCACAATCTTCCTCAAGTACGTTGGCACATTAAATCTGCGGAGAGCTTGGTGAATATTACTCCACCTGGCCGAGTTGAATGCATTTTTAATATCCAACGTAACGACAGCACAGTACTGTTTTGGGCCTCTCTTCCATCTACTTCCTCCAATTGCTTGTCGGGCGGTGTTAATGACAAGCTGGACTGCGTCAACAGTCGAGCGGGCTCTGCGGAAACCATACTGATTTTCCGAAAGGCCTCCTCTCTCCTCCACAGCTTTCTCCAGTCTGGTACTAATAATTCTCTCCAGAACCTTGCCAGCTGTGTCCAGCATACACAATGGCCGGTAAGATGATGGATCTTCGGGTGATTTATTCCCCTTAGGGAGGAGCACCAAGCGCTGTTTTTTTCCATCTTTCTGGATACACCCCTTCCCTCAAGCAAGAATAATAAAGATTCACAAAGATGTCGGTGTGAGCAAGTATCGCAGTCTTGAGGGCAATATTGGGAATGTTATCCAGTCCGGGAGCCTTTGTGTTGCCGATTCTGCTGATTGCGTGCAGAATTTCTTCTTGCGTGACTGGAGGAATTATTTCTAGCTCAGATAACGCTATATTATCTGAGACACCGGGGTGGTTAGGGAATAGGGCTGTCACAATTCCGAGCAGCATTTTGGGGCAAGTTGGAGAACGTAGGTGTCGCTGTCTTAACCTACACATGACCGTCTTGTACGGCCTACCCCATGGATCCTTTTCCACCTCGTCACACAGGCTTTTGGCGCATAAGCGTTTGCTCTTGCGGATTTCTATTTTCAACTGGCTTCGAGCGAGTTTGTATTGCTCTTGCAATTGAGGAAAGTTGTCTCTGCCACGAGCTCTCTGGTACTGTCTTCTGGCTCGAAGGCACCTCCGTCGTAATTGGGCGATTTCCTGATTCCACCAGTAAACTGGTGAACGTCGAGAGATTGCTCCCCGTCTAGACATAGCCGCATCACAGGCTTTGGTTACCCATTTTATCACCTGCCCAGCTTTGTCATCTGCGGTACCTGTTGGCACTATCGTCTCCAAACATTGTCGGAAAAGTTCTTCGTCGAACGTTTTTACTTTCCACCCAGCTGGCTGATATTTCGGCGCAAAATTATCCCGCCGCTGATTTTGCACCTCGTACAAAAGTGCCTGGTGGTCACTATGGGTATAGTGTTCACTAACTCTCCAGGACACTCCCATTCTCAAAAGATTATCTGACATGAACGTCAGATCCACAACAGATCCCACGCCCCCTCTGCGGAAGGTGTGTATGTCTCCCGTGTTGGCGAGTTCTACATTCAGCAGGGAGAGGGATGCCAGAACTGCTCGACCTCGCTCATTAGTGGACGAACTACCCCACTCAACCGCCCAGGCGTTGAAATCTCCAGCTATCACCAAGGGGCTTCGTCCTCTTGCGTCGTACACTAAGCGGTCAAGGAAGTGCTCAAACTCGTCCATTGTCGCGTTTGGTGAGGCATAACAGCTGTAGATGTAAACGCCGTTGATTTTTACCCAGACAAATCCAGCTCCGGGTCTGGTCATAACTTGCTGGAATGTGTGTTTTCCACACGCCCAGATTGCCGCCTGGTTGTGGAGGTCAGATACCCACGCTGTATCTTCACTGCTCGCATACTATTGCTAAATCAGCCTCCCATTCCCTAACCGACTGTGCCAGGATATCCTGGGCGACTGCGCAATGGTTGAGATTGAGTTGTATAATTCTCATTTTCTATCCGTTATTGCTTTCTGCGCTTTTTGGTACGATGGACACCTGCTGCACCCAGTAGCATGTCTGCCTTGGTTCCCCTTTTCTTCACAAAGCAAGCACTTTGCGTCATTTGTGCATGACTTAGCAAGGTGATCATCACAACCACAATTTATGCACAAGTTGGACCGGTCATGTGAGTTTTTACATGCTTTTCTGAGGTGTCCAAAATCCAAACATCTGTAACACCTCAGGGGAACCTTCTTCTCACGCAGAGTGCAGTACACCCATCCTATTCTTATTTTACCAATGGCCAACAATTTGTTAGCCACCGCAACAGGAACGCTGACTATTGCTACCTGTGTTCCACCATAGGATGGTCTTAGGGATTTGACCACAGTAGCTGGGAGACCACTGGCTTCGGGAAGTTTGTCCACCAGAGCCTTATGCACTTCCTCTTTAGTTGTGACCTCATCCAGGTCCTTCACCTGAATAGTCACGGTGTGAGTGAGAGCCCTCACATCAGCGTCCGATCCAAACACCTTCTTTACAGAGGCCTGAAAATCTGTTGTTTGCCCTCCGGCAGACCGCTTCAGTTGCAGAAGAAGATCGCCGCCAGCTGTCTTCCGGATGTGCGTGACATTCTCGCCCAGATCCTTAAGCTCAGGATCAGTTTTCATTTTTTTTAAGGATGTCCGCGTATGTCAGCGCGTCGTCCTTCTTCTTAATCATCAGGGCATCTGGTCTGGGTGGCCTTTTCCGCGTTTTAGAACGCTTACGCGTTCTCTTACGAGTGACCACTTGCCACTCGGGCTCTTCTCGTGCCACTTCGGGCTGTTCTCGCGGTATTTCCGGAGAAGGTATTTCTGCCCGGATTTTATCTGCGTTTTTCGCAGTCTCCTTCCTTACCTTGGACACCTGGGAGTTCCGGTTTCGCGAAGGATCGCTTCTCGTTACGAGTACTCCCGCAGCCACCTTCTCAGGGGACGTCTGAGTACATTCTTCTTTCCCAGTAAGTTTGTTGCACTGAGGATCTGGTCTGGGTGATCCTCCTTTTTGCAGTGCTACCACGTCATTAAAGTGCGTCTGGATCGAATACGCCAGTTTCTTGATCTTACCATGAACATTATGGCGAGGCTTAACAAAATTGAGAAGCTCGGTTATTTTCTTCTCAAGGCTACACAATGCCTGTTGTTTTGCAAGATCATCACTAGTAGCAAAGGGTACTACAGCAGCCCAGTGGTCCACTGCTGAAGTACTGCGGTCGCTGGTTGACGACGCCTGGGAGCCCGCTTGCTCACTCCCAACAGACGCCGGTACTGGGGATCCGGGCCCCTGCACCGTAAACTGAGATCCCAAAAGACCTTCCATATTGGTTTTTTGACTGCGGTGTCCTTCCCCGCCTGTTGGTCCGTGAGAGGTATTTTAATTGACTCTTGACCTCTATATCTAGAGATTCCTCCCCTGTACGCCACCTAGGGACACGTCGCTTAGGGGTTACAGGCTCCCCCGGCTTCACCCTTTCCCCTGGGCCAGGGTTGTAACCAACCAGACCGTATCCCGATATACTTTCGGGGCGCTCCAGTACGGCGGTTACATGCAATTCCGACAGGAGACTTGTCAGAACCCCCTTCTCTCGTCTGTTGGTCGACCCGTACCGCCGAAGGGATTGGTTACCACAACCTTGGCACGGGTTACTCGACTCGACAGGGTCCACCTCTTGAAGGTGAGAGCGGAGTTGGGATGGAGAGGCTAGGAGACTCTCTTCAGCGAGTCTTGTAATCGCATCACATCCCCTTGGACCCCTGTGTGTGTGTGTGTGTGAGTGTGTGAGTGTGTGAGTGTGTGAGTGTGTGAGTGTGTGAGTGTGTGAGTGTGTGAGTGTGAGTGTGAGTGTGAGTGTGAGTGTGTGAGTGTGAGTGTGAGTGTGTGAGTGTGAGTGTGAGTGTGAGTGTGAGTGTGAGTGTGAGTGTGAGTGTGAGTGTGAGTGTGAGTGTGAGTGTGAATGTGAGTGTGAGTGTGAGTGTGAGTGTGAGTGTGAGTGTGTGTGTGTGGATAGAATATTGGATTTCTTGTTACTGTTGGATTTAACGAGGTCAATCGCCATTAAGAACACATAATTGAAGGCACTGTTCTTGCTGCTAAACATGTTGAACTTAATATGGAAGGTCTTCAAAGGGGATTGCATGAATAAACCCAGTCTATCCATTTCCGATGTGTCTTGGATGTGTATAACGTGATCTTGATATTTGTTAAATCTTTCTTGCAGAATAAGATCCGCATCAGAAGCTGCCAGGTTGGAGTTGGGATAATCCTTGGAAAAGTTATCAATAGCTAGATTTGTTATGACTCATGGTAGATATTTAGTTTTATGCGTTCCCACTGCCAAACGAGGGATTTTATAGTCCTTGATGATGTCCATGGTATTTTCGTAGAAAGTTTTTGTATATGATTTCATATGGCTAGTATGAGCTTTAATTAATGGGTTGATATCATTAAGCATTATATTGTTGCTGGATGTCGAGGCTTTGCTTAGATACTTGATGGACAAGTGAATTGAAGGTTAGGTTCCGAAGCTTCTATAAGGATACTACCGGTTGGCGTAGTGTGAAAACAACCGGTACATAGTCTGAGCTCAGTGTTATGTATTGGGTCCAATGTTTTGAGTAGTTGTTTGTTTGCTTTGTTATATAGTACACATCCGTAGTCTGTTTTACTGCGGATGATAGCTCTGTAGGTCAGGAACAAGTTACGTTTGTCTACTCCCCAGTTAATATGATTCAAACATTTTATTATGTTTATTCTTCTCCTACAATATCAGTGATGAGCTCTTTAATATGATGATACCAGGTATGTTTGCTGTCAAATACAAAACCAAGAAGTTTGGTTGAGAAAACTCATCTTATTGCTACATTGCTTATTTGCAGGTGTAAATTCCCCGAAACCTTGCGTCTAAATATAAGAATGCATTCAGATTTGGTTGGGGAGATAATAAATCCTCAGTTGGAGTTTGTGACCAGCTATGGGTTGAGTTCAAAGCTTCTTGAGAAATTACCTGAGTATATGGGAGTTCCTTTCCTTAACTGAGAATAATCATGTCATCTGCGTTCTTGCTGATGATTTGGGGTGACTTAATTCCTTGCCCAGCTTCCATCGATTCGATTTACAAATTCATTCATTCGGCACGCCTCAATTCTTCCCGGCTGCTTAATCATCAACCCCAGCGGCCCAGGGATCAGCACTCCTGCCGCCGCGGCTGCAAGTATGCTGATAACATGAACTCCCTGGCCTCCGAAACGATCGCCCACGTCATCTCGGAGTGCCGCTCCCACTCCGCGATCTGGCGGCTGCGCCACAATAGAATACTGGAACACGTTAAAGCAGCCGCAGTCGCGAGTGGGTGGACGGTGCTTCTCGAAGACCAAGCAATCGGAGGGCGGAACCGTCCGGACCTGGTGCTGGACCATCAAGCGATCGTCGTCGACGCCTCGGTCTGCGTAGCATACCCGGGGCGCCTTGGTGAACGCTATGATGAGAAGGCGGCAAAATACGAACATATTCGCCCCTTCTTAGCAACCAGGAACTTCCGGGACGTCAGCTTCCTTCCCATCGTGGTAGGAGCTCTGGGCGAGTGGTGTGAGTCAAGTGCAGCGCTGATCCGTAAATTTACCGCTGGCGAAAAGATGCGCGTGCTACGTGAGCGCATTGTCGCCGAGGCTATAGCAGGGAACGCTGCCTGCTATTTTCGCCACACTGCCCAAGATGACCTCATCCCAGTCGAGTACAGGCGAGCCTAAACAAAGACAATACCCCTGTGATCGATGAGAGAGGATGGTTTGTGGATGACTCGTGCAGTCGCGGTTTAAATGTTTATAAGCGTATGTTTTTGTGTTATATGTGTATGTACTGCTTACTGTAAATAATGTAAATAATGTTCGTTGTTAAATTAAGTCAGGATGTAAGACAAAGTAGATTTAGATTAGTTTGTAAGTATCTAGTTTATAAGCTAGGCCATACGTTAGCTATGTAAACAGAATTTAAGAATAAATATTATATTATATTAAGAATAGCGTTACACTTAGGGTGGAACCTTGCGGGAGCCCATTTTCTAGCATGACTGTATCTGACAACTGATTATTGACTCGGACCTGAATACATCGATTACTTGTGAAATATTTGATGAATTGAAGAATATTGCCACCAATACCAATGTTCCTAAGAGCCCATATAATTCGGGGTATCCAGACCATGTCATAGGCCTTTCGAATGTCTAGATTCACAACAATGACATGCTGTCTGTTTTGAATGGCTTCGGTAACGTAGGTGTCTACACCCACTAGATGTGAATATGTGGAGTACCCGGGTCTGAAACCAAATTGATAATCCTCAATGATGTTGTAGCGGTTTAAAAACCATCTTAATCTTCTGTCAAGAATCTTTTCAAGTATCTTACAGAGATTACAAATTAGGGAAATTGGACGGTAATTGATGGGATTAGATCGTACTGTACCTGGTTTAGGAATGGGGATGACAGTTGCCAATTTCCATGTATTAGGAAAGGTTTGACATGAGAACATATAGTTATATATCTTGAGTAGGACTTCTTTCCCTTCAGTGGGTAGATTTCTAATAAGGATATTGGATACTCCATCTGGTCCAGGTGCTGAGTTATTAGATGAATTTATTGTGTCATTTAATTCCTGTGTAGTGATTGGTACGTTAAGAATGTCGGATCGATCTGGAGGTGGGTATAGACAGTTGCAATAGGTTTCTTCAATTTCGTTTTTTGATTTCACAAACTCTTCATCGTAGTTGGCTGAGCTAGAGTTGCTTTGAAAGGTCTTAGCTAGAGTGTTGGCAATAGTGGCAGAGTCACTTATGATACCATTATGAGATTGCAAATATTGAATGTCATTGGAAACTTTGTTGCCTTGAATGGCCTTAATTTTCTTCCAAGACTCCGACACGTTATTTGAATTAATTGAAGAAACATAATCAGTCCATGATTGTTTTTTAGATTCTTTAACAATTCTTCTGGCAAGGGCTCTGGTTCTCTTATAAGCAATCTTATTATCCTCGGAACTTTTCTTTTTAAACCTATTAAAGGCATGTTTTGCTGCTTTAATGGCATCCCGGCATTCGTCGTTCCACCAAGGAACTCTCTTCTTGTAGCATTTAATTTGATAATTTTCAATAGCTTGGTGAGCAGCTTCCATGATAATATTAGTAAAATCCTGAACAGCATGATTGATATCATCCTCGAGCTGGAAGTTGGTCAGGTCCGAAGCGATAATTTCTTAATTTCTTGAAACAAGGGCCAGTTCGCTTTGTTAAAGTTCAGTCTATCAAAGGGTGGGAAAGAATTGTTATTAAATCTAGGGATGTCGATGTCGATAATAATTGGAAAATGATCGCTGTCGTATGGGTATTCAAGTACATTCCATGTGCATTTTTGGGCAAAAGGAGTCGAAGCAATGGATAGATCGATTACACCAAGTTTACCATTGCTAAGATTGATATGGGTGGGCTCACCCGTGTTAATAATGACCAAATCAGAATCTTCCACAAACGTTTCTAGCAATATTCCCCTTTTGTCAATCTTGTATGAGCCCCATACTGCATGATGACCATTAAAATCACCTGTAATCAGTAACGGTTTAGGAATTTGTTGAAGGATATCATTAAGTTCCGAGTATTCGAGATTGTGACTGTTGGGAATGTATAAGTTACATATATGCAAACATATAGGTGAGGTAATTTTCACAGCAACAGCCTCCAAATTCGACCTGATCTGGATATTGTCTGCCAGAATGGATGATTTGACATATATGGCAACTCCACCAGATGCATAATCGGTGTTTGTTCTATTTTTATAATAGCACTGATAATTATTGAGATGAGCTGAGTAATTAAATTTAAAATTGGTTTCTTGCAGACATATTATGTCTGGATTAATATTGTTGCACAGTAATTCTAGATTTTCTAGGCGGCAGTGATATCCATTAAGGTTCCATTGAACAATTTTCATGATTTTAGTTTCAATTTATTGGTAAAGATATGAGTGATTACTGTCTGTCATAGATTTTATACAAAGATTATTATGTGCTGTCCATACTAGATTCACTCTCAGACAAGTCTGAATCAGGTAACTGTTTCAGCAGCTTCTTCATAAGTCTAGTAAATCTACCTTTCAGGCTTCTATCTGTTAATACTTTGTAAGTTTCCTTAAGCATATTAATTATTGCTGGAATGTCATTAGAATAATCTTTAACTATAGCAATGGGATGAACCGCGCCCAAGGCATTTTCTAATAATAATTGAAATTGTTTGTATGTTAAGGGAAAATAACTTGGATTGTTGTCAATGAGAGCTTTTGTCGGACTAAGCATGTCTTCCATATTTTTTCCAGGATTGTTGCCTTGTTGGTCTGATTCTAGTATGTTTATGTTCTTCTTCTTTTTCTTTTTTGGTTGTTTCAAGTTGTTTTCTTGATTTTTATTATCAGTATTAGTGTGAGTTGTTTCAGATAAGGAAGAGGATTCAGTTGGTAAGCTTCTTTTATGAGGAGGGATGCTCATGGGGTCAGTTGAGGAGAGGAGCATGGGTGACTTTTGAATTTGATCTGTACAGTTTGTATCTTTGTTCAAGGGAGGCTTAGCACAAGGTGATGAATCTGATGTGCAGCTTTTCTTGTTCAGAGGAGGGAAGCTATCACAATCCATATTAGGTGAATTAGAAGTTTGTACTAATGACTGATCTAGGGAACAATTATCTTTTGAGGTGCTATCATTACCTTCTGAACCATTATTTACTATTGGGCTAGAATTGTCCTCTTTGCTTGGACATTGGCTAGCAATATGGCCTTCAGAATGACATTTAAAGCAAGTCATGTTATCAGTAGAAAAATATAATCTATAAGATGTGTCTTGATATTGGATTAACATAGATGGGGGTAATTTATGAATTTCATCAGGGTGAATGAACACCTGCCTTCTAAAACTCAGAATATGAGATAAATTAGGATCTGTCATACCATCTCTTATAAAAGTTATATTAGATGAAGTTTGCACATTAAGTTGGTTGAGAGCTTTTTTTATGTCTTCATGTGGGATCACAGGGCACACATTGGATATTATAACCCTGATGTGTTTGCTAAGTAAGGGTCTGACACTTACTTCAATATTATTAATAGTGAGAGACTTATATTTATCTGTAATATAATCAGCATGTTTCTTTGAGCTTAAGAATACACATATTCTGTTGTTGGCGATACGAGACACAAAACGAATATCACTTCCTTGTATAATGGTAATTAGTTTACTCACATAGTCCTTGAGTGTTAACCCTTCATGCGCCTCAATGATAATAGCTTGATCCTTAGTCGGGAACACATCAGTAGTAGCAGCTCCAGCGTAAGATTTGGTTTGTGCCTTATCAGCAGTTGAGGTTAAGTTGGTGGTGTTGTTTACGGTAGTCATGGTGTCAGATTGTGCCGCCCGCAAAGGCAGCAGGCACACTAAGACACAGTTTTATGAGATATCACCCAATATGACACTTGATAGTAAATTATTGTCACCAGAAGAAATAAGGACGCAACAACGCACACGCGAGCAGAGCGGACGATGTCGTCGATATCACGCGTAGCTGTCGAATCAATAGAATCTTGTTGGAATGAAGGAACTATTTTATGAAGTACTAGCTGACCCGGCGAACTTGCCCGCCTTAACAGCCGGTCCTATCTTTTCTCGCGTCGCACTCACTGTGAGAAACTGTAATATCCTTGTTGCACTCGTGATAATAAAGCAATTGCAGATTTGTGTTTTTCTCTAAACGAAGAAGAATTTTAAAAAACGCTCTGATATTAAATAGATAATTAAAAAATCTATTACGTAGCAGAGCGTTTTTTTGGAATTGATTTTTGTTTAAGAGAGAAATATAAAGCTGTAATCATAGGGACCGGCTGTTAAAGGCAATAAATAAGCAGATTTTGAATTTATTAAGTTAAATTGTTTATTAGAAAATACAAATAAAAAAATTAAGTAGATTAATCATTCATTATTGTTCCTGTATTTTGGTGCATAGGTTGCAGTCTTCAGTTAAGTACCTTCACGCGAAAACATGCGAAATCACGCGAAAACGTGTGAAAACGTGCGTTCTCACACAGGAACGCTGTCGAACGGGATAAACAGTATTCTATGTCCGTCTCCTGGCTCTAAGCTTCCTGCTCACCAATTTTCAGCCAAATCGGTACAGCCGTTCTTGAGTTATAAATAGTGTAATAACACGACTTTTTTTATATAGATTTTATTTTAGATTCTGTGTTCCTCCTTTTATACTTTAAGGATAGATCATCACTATAAGAACTGGAAGAACAGTTTTTCTTTACTCATGACACGAATATCTTTGGCAAAAAGAAATAACACCTGTCTGCCTCATTTTTGTTGTCTGTAATATTTTATTTGTTACTTTATGCGTCTGTACGCTGATTTCAAATATGCATTCGGTATTTCCAAATCAGGTCCAGTTCTCTAAAGTATATCATATGTTTTTGACATATGTGATAATTATTATAGGTTAATGCAAATATGAATTTTTTTTAGACAGATGATTATAATCACTTGAGTTTAGTACACGTTAAAGATAACTAAATGTCATTAATTAGCATGAATAGAAAATGTAAAAATGACGTAAATTTGTTTTGCTACGTATGTGGTAAAGTGACGTTGCCAGGGCAAAGATAAAGAATAACGAGTAGAGAGCATTTGTGAAGGACAGTTATTACGCTTATTTTGGTATGAAATTGAGAGATGAGGAAAAGACTTTGCTTATCAGCTATGGAGTCAAACATGTGTTAAGTAAGCTTAGAGGATGGAACAAGGGAATCATAAAGGCAAATGCCCTTTAGTATACCTATGTTGTGGACGGAAGAAAAGGATCATTTAACGTATTGCTACTTTTCTTGACGAAATTACAAGGTAATTAATGTCAAGAGATTTAAGACTATATTTCAGAGGTAGATGGGTATGAAGGTAGCTGGGACATCAATAAGATGGCTAACTTTTGTTCGTGTCTAAAAAGAGATACCTGTAGCCGTACATAAATCAAAGGTGCCTAAGTAATCATCTCTATATAATAAATTGTCTTATGTAAAAAATCTCTGAATTATAATAAAAGGAAGGTGAAATACCTACAATTATTTCAATCATTCACATTTATTACTCACAAGGGATGAATGCAGAAAGGAAGTTAGAGAGCACCAACTTTTTTCAGACTATTTGTGTTTTTTGATTATAATTTTGTATTAACAAAAGTTACGCAGAAACTATCTTGTGTTTAATACACATAATTGTTACTATCATATAATCTGCTTTTGTCAAGTCTGTTATCAACTTATTGACCCTCTATGAACAGAAAATGTCCTAATGGAAAAAACAGTTTGTGTAGGATCCATAGTACAAAAACTAGAAGTGATTGAGGAAAACTAATATTATTTTCGAGTTCAGCGTGTTCATTTCCTAAAAAAATCGTCAAAAAATTAAACATAAACTTTTTTTAAAAAAGCAGGCCAGTGTAATAAATAATTCGATATCAGATTTATCGAATTGTTTTCGTAATAACAAATTAATAGTAAACGAAGGGGAACTATTTCAAAGAATCATTCCTTTAAGTTTATCGCATCCTACTTACGTAGTAATGATGCAGAAAACAGTGTCGTTTTTTGATAATTTCGTATAGTGGGCCTCAGATACCGCCACCGTGAATAATTCTTGCTTCTACATGTAGTAAATTACATTCTCTAATTCTGTGTCGTCAGAATACAGGCTTGGTGGGTCCTTAATACCCGTACCTAAAAATTGGCTTTCAACACATTTATTAATGTAATACTGCATTTGTTATCAATTGTATTTAATAATTTTTTAAGATTAAAAACGTCTGTAACAAGGGTTTTGATTCTTTTTTTTTTTGTCAAAGACCCGAACTGGATTTTGTTCGTTTAGGAAATGCTTAGAAGGTTTTTTGATTTGCTTTTGAACAGTAACAGTAGCTGCATTGTCTGCACTTGTATTCTTATGCAACGTACGCCAGGAAAGTCTCTCCGCACCCAGTCGAGCCAGGGCCTCCTATTAGAAATAGAATTTATGTTGGTAGCAATAAAATCACTGAGAAACAAGTGACGGGGACAACACTTCTAGCATGTATTATGATTATGGTGAGTTCGTAATTTACGTTTTCAAGTTGCAGCTCCTGCTACCAACATAATTTCTGTTGCAACTATTCTCACTAGCAAGGTGACAGTGCGGAAATACTTTTCTGCGCACAAATAGATGTGAATCTGTAGTTCGTTGATGCAAATATGTCTAGTTACGAAATGTTTTCAAAACGTTCGTTGCTATTTTCATTCTTTATCCAACTTAGTGTGATAGAAGATAGGTAGTAATTCCGCTTATCATGAAAATGTACACAGGTTGTTCTTCTCCTCCACAAATTGCATAAATATTTTATGTTCCTAAATGTTCAACAAATAAATAAATAAATGAAAAAACTGTAGTACTTTAACTTGATACAAACATTTTTTCTGCTATTTATTATTCCGTACTTGAAGAAAACAGCGACCTCTTCGTTTTTTATATAAAGGTACGTTCTTTCGTTTGATTGATCGATTGTTCGATTCTGGCACTTTTCGTTCATTTCACATAAAGAATCAGTGAAAATTGAGCGAGGTACCTACGCAATGACCCGTAGAAGCAGAAGACGACTTCAATAAAACGAGAGCCTGCGTCAGAACCAGGTTGAGGCGCGGCGAATGTGAGGGCAAGATAGGGGTGGTGTAGTTGGAGAGGGCATGGAAGCAGAATTAATAGCGGGAGAAGGAGATTATTGTGTCTTCTCCCATTCTTTTTACGTAGTAAAAAGGAAGTATAGTAATGCGAGAAGAAGGAGAATGGGAAGAAGATCGAGAGTGAAATGGAGATTTGTCGGTACCGGACGTGGAGACCAGATTGCAATCTGAGCGCGGTAAGAAGAAATCGTGTGAGGGAGAGTGAGATTGGAACATCGGCAGAGACCGGAATGATAGGAAGTCGAAGAGGAGGTAACGGCGGGAGGGAAGAGTTATGATAAATGGAAGGCAGGAAAGCTCAATGAGCAAGGCAAAGAACGAAAGGAATGGTAAAAGAGTATGGGTGCAAATCCAGAGTACGGAGAGTGGGGTAGAGGGGAGATCCGTTGAGGTGATCGTGAGGGCAGTGTAGATACAGGGAGAGAGTTAACGGTGAAGTTGGTGACGAGGAGAGAGAAAAGGCGAGGATGCGAGAGGGGCGGGAGTAAAAAGATGATAGAGAATGAGAGAAGAGGCAATGAATGTTTTTAACGGCAGGCTGGAGGTGAGCGCGGTGGCGGGGCGGGGAAGCCGGGCGCGAAGGCGGAACACGGAGGCGACGCGCGGAGACGGGGCGCAGAGACGGGGAGTGAAGGCGATGCACGGAGGTGGGACGCGCAGGCGGGGCGCGCCGGCGGGGCGCGGAGGCGGGGAGCGGAGGCGGGGGGCGGAGGCGGGGCGCGGAGGGGCAGCGCGGAAGCGGGACTCGGAGGAGGGGCGTGGAGGTGGGAGCGTTGTGGCGGTGCGCGGAGGCGGAGAGCGGAGGCGGGGCTCGGAGGAGGGGCATGGAGTGTAGACGATGCACGGAGGCGGAGGTGCACGGAGGTGGGGGGCGGCGCGGAGGCGAGGCTCGGAGGCGGGGCGTGAAGGAGGGGCGCGGTGGCGGGGGCGCGGCAGGACGGCGGGGCGCAGAGGCATGGCGCGAAAGTGGGGCGCGGAGGCGGGGGCGCAGAGGCGGGGACGCAGAAGAGGGGACGCGCAGGAGGAGCGCGAAAGCGGAGGTGCGGTGCGGAGACAAATGTAGCAGAGAGGGCGAAGGCCCGGAGAGAGGAGAGCGGTTGGAAAAGGGGCGGAAGCGGGGGCGGCGCACGGGCGGAGATGGGGCGTGGCGGGGAGTGGCCGCTAGAATTGCTCGCTTCCGCCGATACGTCAGGGCGGCCGCCGACGGCGTGCGTCCGCTCTCGAGGATGATGCACTGCCGGGCCACTTACATCCGATATGTCGGCGCGGTTTCCCGCCCTGCTCAGGCTCCGCTCCGCTGCAGTGGTGCCCCCCAATGCCATTGCCACCAACAGAACAGCACCAACAGTTTCATCGATTAGAACCTAGAGTTTCATCGTTACTCTAGCTACCATCGCGGGCATTGCTTATATACAAGAAGACTGACGTATAACATTTCAATTCAATAGCTCGGCCTAACTTGTACTTTTACATTAATATTTTAAATAAAATGTTCATAAAATAATTCGATTCTCTGCTAAATAATATGCACATTGAACATCAATGAATGCATTTCAGTAATCTTTTAGAAGGGCTGTATATCACAATTCCGGTTAAATAACATTTCCGAACAGTTCCAGAAAAATCACCGCTTCAGTCTTGTAGACGGTGCTATTGATATTTGGCTGCTCAGTGACCTATATAGTGCTGAATTTATTGAAGTTTTCATCATTCACCTCATCATAATAACGTCATAGCCTCCCCATGTAATGATTTTTCCCGTCTGTTATTATTCCAAAGTATTTTTCGTAACCTTGTTTCTCATCTATCTTTAATTTTACTTTTTGTTTTCATGTCATTGTATGTCCTTATCACATTATTTCTTGCTATCATTTGCTCCCTCTAATGCTTCTCAAATTTTTCCATTGTTTGCCTGGAAGTCAGCAGTCCGATATTCAACGTCAGCCGTCAACGTTCTCAACCACATCTTCGGGTCTTTAACAATCAAATTTTTGAACATCAATGTCACCATTAAACTCTTCGTGCTTTTCCTAATGCACTTCCACATCCTCCACAACGTAACGCCTGCCGGCACCCTCGGTCCCGCTGCCCCTTCCGACGCCATCGAACACCTCTGGACGCTTCCGATTCTCCCAACAACCGCGACACCCACCACGGCCCCCATTTCCTCGACACATCAAACGCCACCGCGACCTCATGACGGCCCCCACGCCCATGCATCCCAGCAAACTGTGACGCTCCCCACGCACCCCTTTCCCCGACGCTTCCAACGCCTCCAACGCCCCCGACTCCCCTTGACGTGGCGAATCCCCCTCCAACTTCCATGACGCCCCAAACGCCCGTCACACCCGCGTCGCCGGCGGCGATCCCCCGCTATGCTCCCCCACCCTCCCGACGCCCCCGGTCCCCGCGACGTCTCTGCACCCCACGCCCTTGCCACCACCGACGCACCCAACGCCCCACGCACTCGATCCCCCCACACATCCGAAGGCCTGACGCCCACGACGTCCTATCGTCCTCGACGCCCCGCCCCCAAAACCTCCCCGACGCCTCCAACGCCCCCGACGCCCCCGACGCCCCCGACGCCCCCGACGCCCCCGACGCCCCCGACGCCCCCGACGCCCCCGACGCCCCCGACGCCCCCGACGCCCCCGACGCCCCCGACGCCCCCGACGCCCCCGACGCCCCCGACGCCCCCGACGCCCCCGACGCCCCCGACGCCCCCGACGCCCCCGACGCCCCCGACGCCCCCGACGCCCCCGACGCCCCCGACGCCCCCGACGCCCCCGACGCCCCCGACGCCCCCGACGCCCCCGACGCCCCCGACGCCCCCGACGCCCCCGACGCCCCCGTCGAACGCCCACCACTACCGACGCCCTCAGCTCATATTCCGCTCCCACCGCCCGCTCGGTTTCTCCCGCTGCGGCCGTCACTGACCCCGCCGACGGTGGCGGCGGGGGCAGCGGGGGCGGCGCACGCCGGCTGCGCAGTCGAGCATTCATCCCCAAGCCCATTAATCCATCAGCGCCCGGCGGCGGCGCAGGAGGCAGAAAGCGGGGAAGGGTGCTCCGTAGGTCTGGTTCGGCGGCGCCCAGGCGGGTGGTCAGGAGCGTTATTCGCAACTCCCAGAAAGAAACTGCAATATGGTCTCCACCTGAATAAAGTGATTTCCCAAAGCTCGCTTTTTTAACGAGAGGTGGCGTTAAAATGGAATGCGAAAAATTTGCAAAATGTAACATTTTTCTATTTGATAACAATGCCTGAAAAAGCGAGCTGAATGTTTTGCATATCACTCACTAATTAGCAATGATTTATTATTAATTAAGCAAACCTTAATGTAAAACACATAATATAAAATCTATATCTAAATGCTGGCTCCTTGGAGGCTTGCTGTCAGCTGGATCGTAGTGTGATAAGCCAAGATCCCCGGGTTTAACTTGAATGCTAAAATCAGCACTCAGTGTTAGTATTAATGGCATTGTATGCAAGCTCGAATGTCAAAGAGTATACATTGTTACGACAATCGATCAACAAAGTGTAATATTCCATGCTTGGTGTCTTCAGATTAGGAGACACGGACCCGAACACTGTTCGGGCCCACACGCAAAAGCTGAAAAGGAAGGTATAAAATAAAACACTTCCTACGCCCTAGGCGGCAACCCCGCAAGCGGCATGGAAATTTCCACTAGCCGAGCGGCACCACCACGCCGCACGCGGCGCGATATTCAACGCTTGAACCTTCTAAAGCCTTCCAGAACATTTCAAAATTCCAGCAGTTGCCAATTGGTCTGTTCAAATTCACCCCACCTCGCCATACTGCAACCGCTGGAAAAGCAGTCGCTAATTGGCCTGTTCAAATCAGTTCAAATCCCCTCGTCGCGTAACCGCAACCGAAAAGAAGTCAGTCGCTGAGAGCCAGCCTCGCGAGAAACATGTCTTGGGCTCCGTGTTAATAGATCACGTAAAAATCTCATACAGAAAGTAACATTCTGTACTCATGTCGTCTCAAAGTGAAAAGCCACATTATTTCAATTTGTTACAGTTCAGCATTGTATAAATTGAACTAATTAATGTGTTTCACACACGTTGCCAGGCGAGCACATGTGCTCGCACTTTGTGATTCGTGATGGAAGGTTGCTGTATTCTCACATTGAGAACAGTACTAAAAGTGTACTTTAATTGTAAAGAACAATTGTCACCATTGAAAGTTATTAAACATCATTCTGCAAGGTGAGAATTGTGTTTCCATCATAACCCACATCACTGCAAGATTCCCTACGATCTTCGGAAGGGACTGAGTGGATTGCGTGCTAACGTACAACAAGATAGTCGTACGTAGGTGTTTCTTACAAAGCACAGCCAGGGAAAATCGCGACTACTTATGAAAACTATTAAATCCTATTGATTACCAATCGTTGAGGACATTCTGAACTATTTTTAATTTATTTAAATGATAAGCAAGAACGCGTTAATAGAGATATCAAGGACATCCCAAGGACAACATTCCGCTTATTTAACTGAGAAGTCATCTAAGATGGCATTGTAGTAAGCTTACGAACTATATCCAAAACCGTACGGTATTGTAATGTTTGTACTTAGGAAAGTAAATATCCATGAGCTCAATAAAAGTTGTAATACATAAGAATAAATGTTATTTTTTATTGTTGAGAAAGGCTGATACTTTATACTAATTGCCTTCAATTCAATAATTGGTTTTAATCAATAGAACTTCAAGGTATCGTGATTCTATATAGAATTACACGTCCACATGCAACAGGTAAGGAGTAAACTATTGTAAGTCGAAACCCATGATTAAATTGAAAGGTAGAACGGTATAAATAACAATATCTTTTATCAGTGGAAATAATCCTTTTCATAAGATTGGTATAACTATTTGTACATAACATCGAGAGCTAGTAATATTAAAAAAAAGGCGTAGAAGGGAGGGTATTTCTGAAATGGCTAGCGCAACGAGGGGAATGTGACGAGGTATTTCACAATTGCTGTGTCACAGCTGGCTCATAGCTGTGCCAGCTGGGTCAAGTGAGTGACAGTGAGTGATACACTGAGTACACGAATTTATTCGGTTTGTGTTGCATGAAAATAGTTTTATACAGTCAGTTATATTTTGCAGAGAAACCCAAAATGTTTCATGGTTTTTTTCTGAGTACCTAGATATCTAAAAAAACCCTGGAACCACTCAAGGCACCGGAATCTGAATAATTTTCTATAAATTTCTAAGCGCTTTGAAAATTAGTAATATAGATAATCTGGCTGTTTTCCTATTTTTTCCGGATTTATGGAAATCTTACGAAACCACACACATTTCTCACATGGCCGGAGGCTGAATAAGTTTCTTTCAATTTCTGCGTGCATGTGAAATTAGTAATGTGGATTCCGCGGCAGACGTCGCTGATATCTAGTCAAGCTGACAAGCTGTCATTGATTTTAGATAGCGTCCGTCATCATAAATTCGGATGAAAAAATTCGGCAATCTGTCGCCAATGGAATAGATACAAGATAGGAATTCCCGTTCAATTAAGCTTACGAGCTTTAATTGTTTTTAAACAAGTGATAATCACATCAGTGATAATGACATTAACTAGTGAATTAGTAAATATCTTGGCTCTAGGCAAACAGGTCGGAGGCTGTTGCTAACTAATTTGTACACGAGGTGGGGAAACCCCATTGGGACACCATTGAGGACTTAGGAGAGCGTATGCGTTTTAAATGATGGGGAATGAATGTCGCGACGAGAAGGAAAAGAGACGAACGGTAGCTGCAACCACATCCCTACCCGAAGCATAGAACAGTTTCAGAGCAATTGGCAAGAACAGTAATAGGGTTTTTAATATCACTGCTCGAAGAAAAAGAGTGATGGCAGTTGTTATTTCAATCCTTACCCGAAGTGAAACGTGGGACTGATCGTTGCACTGACATGAGACAGCAAGCGCGTTTTAAATGATGGAGGAGTACATTTCGCAGTCTGAAGCAAAAAGACAGAAGTGGTCCGCAATTTCCCTCCTCCTTGAAGAGTCGAACTGTCATTGGCAAGGAACAGCAATAGGGTTTTTAGTGACAGTTGAGTAAATATATTGACGCCCAGCATAATGGGCGGAGGCAGTTGTTATTTCATACCTACCCGAGTTGAGAAGGCCGCATTGGCTTGAAACAACAATCGCGTTTTAAATGATGGAGGAGTGAATATATCAACCCGAAGCAAAAGCGCAGGAGGGGGCCACCACCTCTCCAGTCTCTGAGTTGAAAATCCATCGAGACTTTTCAGTGAGGGCTGAGTAAATAACTCTAAGCAAAAGGGACGAAGGCAGTCTTTACGTCATTACCGCCAAGGACAATGAGGTCTCATTGACTAGTGCCAGCAATCGTGTTTTAAATGTCGGAGGAGTGAATATCTCGGCCCGAACCAAAAGCACTCAAGGGGTTCACCATATCGCCCCTCTCTGAGTTGCCTGAGAGATATACTGAGTTCCATCGAGAAGGAACTGCAATAGACTTTTCAGTGAGAATATGTAAATAACTCGTCTCCAAGCAAACGAGGCGAAGGTGATCTTTACATCATCCCCACCATGAATAATTAGGTCTCATTGGCTAGTGTCAGAAATCACGTTTTAAATGACGGAGGAGTGAATATCTCAGCCCAAAGCAAAATCACTAGAGGGGGCCACCATCTCGCCCCTCTTTGAGTTGCCTGAGAGATCTGCTGAATTCCATCGAGAAGGAATTTCAATAGACTTTTGAGTGAGGTCTGAGTAAATAACTCGTCTCTAAGCAATAGGGGCGGAGTCTTTACATCATCCCCACCAGGGACGATGAGCTCTCATTGCCAAGTGCCAGCAATCGCGTTTTAAATGACGGAGGAGTGAATATCTCAGCCCGAAGCAAAAAGGGAGGGGGCAAAAGCAAACTGGAGGGGGCCACCATCTCGCCCCTCTTCGAGTTGCCTGAGAGATCTGCTGATATCCATCAACAAGGAACTTTAATAGACTTTTCAGTGAGGGTTGATTAAATAACTCGTCTCGGGGGGGGGGGGGAGGCAGTCATTACAATATCCCCCTCTCGAGACCGATGATGTTTCATTGTCTAGCGTCAGCAATCGCGATTTAAATGACGGGGAAGTGAACATCGCAAGGCGAAGCACACGGGGTGGAGGCGGGCGCGCGACCTCGGCGAGGGCCGAGGTGACGGATGCGGGGCGACGGCGCGTGGGCGGGGGCGGCGGCTGCACGGCTGCACGCGCGGGTTTCCGTCTCCATCCATTACGCCGCCAGACGGCGCGGCCGCGCATGTCCCACGGCTGGCCGCGCTCCCCGCCCCCGCCCACCCATTCATCCCCATCGGTCCATACCAAGTGCGAAATTAATAACAACCGCACGTAAGCAAATATTGGGTAATGCAGGTGGTGCGGGACAAATGTGTTTACACGATGAACCCGAGCGTTTTTATCCCGCGTGTTCGATTGTCGTCGCAGTTCACGAAGTGTTTTCCCGGTGTGAAAACATAAATATGTGTTGTTTTAGGGGAATTCGTGGTTATTTTAGCACATACGTTGTAGGATATTCACGTCTGCTTACGTTCGCTTTATATTCGTGGAATTGTCCAATTGCAGTCACCCTCTAACCACTACCATTTCTGTTATTCCATTGTCTTCTGCTATAACCAGTTTAATAATTCCTGTTGTCCAAATTCGCCTCTCCGTTATTACGTTCTTTAAAACCTCGTTAAGCAAGAACACCGAAATCCACAAACATTGATATTAGGTCTTACATCATTGAAATAAAATCCTACATGTCACCTTTGTTATCTCATTCAATATGACCACCTTTACTAAACCATCATCCCCAACTCTACACTCCGAATTATCCAACACTCCTATTTCTATTCTGAGGCTAACAATATTATTGTATATATTATTTCATAAATGATTCACACACCTGTATCGTATGTTTCTATTGTAATAACATACCTTATTGGGTAGCAAAACAGTGACCCACCCTTTTCTGGTGCCATTTGGCTGCTTCAACGTACGTAACTAATCTCCCACTCTTTAGGCACTTTTGCCCGCCTGCTTTGAAATCTCATGCCTAACACAAAAAATGCTCAAGTTAAAGTTTGGAGTAGTCTCTGGGTATTGTCAGCAAGCATGGAGAATTTTATAAACTTGCACATATATTGGCGAATTTCAGGTTGGTTGCTTCTTAGTGATTTCGGGTACGTCAACTACTAAGGTCATTAGTCCCGTCAGTGAAGTGCATGTTTTTTATCGCGAGTTGGCGGTGATCTTCCCCGCTACATGGCGAGATACGGCGTCGACCTACCGTCCGCTAGCGGGATTTCCCACAACCAGGTATCTCTTACAATCAGGGCACCGCCCCAGCCAGGATCTACCGACTGGTCACCCGGCATGTGTGGTAGTGTAGTTCACGTTAGTGTAAGTGTGAGGATAGGACATGGAAGGGGAAGGAAACATCGCGCGCGGTCCGTTTCGTAGGGTACTGCTCCGGCTGGTGTTGATTGGAGAAATCACGGAAAACTACCGATCAGAGCAGCCAGCCTCTAGAATTCTTTTTCAGACAGCGACTGAATTCAACCTAGCTGACAAGCTAGTGTCGAAAATCTTGCCACTGTCAGGACTCAACCAAGGACCTCCCGGTCAGAGACACTTCAGTGACATCAGTTGATACAATGAGCCACCTCTCCCGTTGGGTATTTCAGAGTATGCTTAGCATGCCCTCCATATCCTGAGATATTCTCAACATTAATACGTCTGCATATCAACAGAAGTTAACAATAATTATTTTCAAATTTGCTCTGCTTGCACTGCTTGTATCTATGCAATTTGCGAACAAGATTGGCAGCACGTTGGTATTAATGAATGCATTGTGTCGGAATGCTGCTTTAGAAGTGTCATGGGTATGCGCAGAGTCATTTAAAGTCATTTAGAGTTGTCAGGTTTAGCCGAAGAAAAGCTCTCTCTCCAAGTACTTGTTGTTTTTGTGGTGAGAAAAGTGATGGCAGAGACACCTGGCATTATAAGTTGTGTACTAATCATTTAGACACCTATCACGGCGAGACAGCTGCGGTACGCTACTTAGATCACGTGACTGCTTCCTTCCCATATGCTGAAGGTTTCCGCGTGTTCCGATGTGGCACAGTCATAACACGGAGGACAGACAGTTCATATGGGTTGGTTCGTGGCCAATTCTTATTCAGGTTAACCCATTAGTTCCCACGCATAGAAATAATAATCAAATTAGGTTTTGTTTTTACTTTTAGTTTCAATTTAGTATTAGATAAACATGTGACACTTTTTTTATTTTATTTTTATCAGAAATATGAAAACCTAATGTTGGGTTTTCACAACTTTGGGAACACTCAAGAAGTATTAAAATTAAGACTTATTCCGTCTTATTTTATTGGACAGAAAATGAAATACATCTTACAAACTCTTTCTTGAATATTATTTTGAAAGAAATATAACCCATAAATACCATAAAAATATAATCAAACATTACAGTATATATGATAAAATTATTTTTCATGCAATTTTCTGAAACAATTTTTCACTGATTGCACATTGCATTTTGAACAATAATAAATTGTTTGTAACTTGCAGAGCGTGAGTACCTCCTTACAGTTTTATTATTATCTTATTAATTTTATAGTTTATACCATCAAATTTGACATCATCAGGCAATCTTTTATTAGATGGTCTTTCTATTTTATATTTGGAACCACTGGAATTTCTAGGTCGTTGTCAGGTGTTTGAATGAAGGTTTTTATGAATGCGAGGGCTATTTCAGATTTTAAATCCATCTATCATTCTTTCTTATTGTTCACAATTCTGTTCAATTTTCAGGCATTCACAAAATAAGGTCATCATGCGAGATCAAGGCATCACATCATGCGAGATCAAGGCTCCGAGGAAGAAACATTTCACAATTAAATATTTGCTATTAACGTGTTGCGTTATCAACGAACGTGTTGCGAACATAAACTTTATTGATATTTTTAGTATGTAAGAACTGTTGTAATGTATGCATATTACTCTACGTTATTGCAGTGATCGTGAAGACCGTGTTGTTAAAAAAATGCATTTGTTGCAGTTATACGGGAGTATTATATTTCTTCTTGAGCAGTCTGCGTGCAACAGCATTTTTGTTGATGCAGGCCACTAATATTAAGCAACATCAGTTACATAATTTTCTATTAGTTCACTATATCTCTTGAGCATTTGAGGCAAACGATGTCGACTGAGGCAAACGACTTGTCGCTGGAATGGAAAATGAAGTATTATATTGAAACAATGCCCACACCCAAAAACTGCTTATAAAATTATTGGGCGTTTCGATGTAACCCGTTTCGAATTTATGTTTTAAACATGGGCGCCAGGAAAAGGTTACGTTAATATTATTAAAATTAATGCTTCAACCGTTATCTAAATAAAATCAATATCCCGCTAGCTGGGTCGATGGGTTTCGTTAGAAATAATCGCTATTACCTACTAATAGCCGATTATCCGATCAGCCATCTATACAGAGTGACGAGGAATCTGAAAACAAATATATATTGTCTAGCTACTTATTAGTTGGAATTGACCAAATGAAAATCGTTTGTTCTATTTCAAAAGAAACTTATGGTTTATTCTCGATGCCAGGCAAAAATATGACTTGAAAAATTTGTAACAAATAAAAAATGTTCTTTTGGTCATGAGCTCTTTCGAACCTTATCCTGCAGTACCCGTCTTCGCGCGCTCTTGAACGAGGGCGCCACGAAGAACCATTTTGCTCTTCTTCTCGGTGACGAGAATTCCAAAGTCCTAGTACCAGATTATTCTCTCCTGATCTTGCACAAATGTTGTCGAGTCACTGATCCTCACCGCCTCAAGTTATAGTTCTAATTTAATTTTCTTCGCGGAAGTTCCCAGTTCTTTCTGATTACGCGACGAGAATGTTAAAGTACAGCAAACTATTATTTACTCAGAATTATTCCAAGTCCTGTTGCGTACAAATTCATTCAAATTCTAATTTCCTCACATCGCAAAAATATTCAGAGTCCCAACTTGTTGTAGATCTTATAAATTCTATCAGTCTGAAATTATTAGCTCACACACGAAAAATAGAAGTTACACATTTTTACACAGCAAATTATTAGAAGTCCATCACGTTATTTCATCCCGAGAAAATTCTAATTTCCGTTCGTCGCACTCAAGAATTACTGGAAGTCCGATAACTATACACTCTCAAGAAAAATTTACAAGTCCCAATCTCACAAAATTAATCATCCGTGAGCGACCCGCACAGCACCACGACATATGTCAGAATGTGAAAATAATCTTTCTTTTCAGCCCTTCAAGACTCGGCGTATTTCTTTCTACTGTTTTTCACCAGAACATTCGATGCACTTCTGTCGTGAATAGACTGTCACTGTTTTCCTGGCCAATCCCTAAATTGATTACATAATCAACTAGCTATGCCCTAGACTGTCATTGCTTTCTCAACCAATCCCTAAATTGTTTACTTGATCAGCTAGCCGTGCCCTCAGGTCCAATGCCAGAATGAAGTTTATTGACCTTGACAACAACTCGGCTGCCGTTGCTTGGGCGCCATATTTCTCTTTGTTTATCCTTGTATATTTACCGCATTTACGACAAATATTAGTAAATAAATGTGTGACATATTGGTGTGTCACATATTGACACTGAAACCCTCTTATCTGCATTTTCTGTCTGCATCGTGCACCAAGTTAAAATACTACAGACCTTTCAGATGATGTAGGTTCTTCTCGGGAATAAACTAAACAATATTATTTTCCTTTCCGAATCAATAATATATTCGACGAGGTAGAGCCGAAATATATTCCGAAATAAGTTGAACTGAAAAATATTTCTTGCTATCCGTGCTGCACTTTCTTCAAAATCTTCGCCTAGAGTCGACGACGGAAAGTCTTCCTCTCAGAGCGCAGAACGCACGTAGGTAATAACGAGGCAATTTTATATTCATGATTCAGACGCAAACGCGGTAATAATCCCGCCCCACCGCGTGCGGAGATCAATCGAACGCAGGGCAGGAAATCGGTGCCCCGAGCGACACTAGTAGAACGGAGCACGATCTGTTCCTTTTCTCCGATTTCTCTCTCTTCGCTCTCTCTCTCCCTGTATCTCTCTCCCACTCTCCCTCTCTCTCCCACTCGCTCTCTCTCCCACTCGCTCTCTCTCCCACTCGCTCCCTCTCTCTCCTTCTCTTTCCCTCTCATCTTATTTCTCCCGGTCTCTCTCTCGTCTGTCCGTCTCTCTCCCTCCCTCACTCGTCTGTCCCTCTCGCTCCCTCTTTCTCTCTCTCCCCCTCTCTCTTCTCTCTCCCCCTCCCTCTTCTCTCTCCCTCTCCATCTTTCTTTCTCCCTCTCTCTCCCTCTGTCTCTTTTCTCCACCTCTTCATCTTTCTTCCTCCCTCTCTCTCTTTCTCTCCTTCTGTCTCTTCTCTCTTTCTCCTTCTCTCTCCTTCTCTCTGTGTAGAATAGCTGTCTTTGCACCTGATTTACACGAACCACTCTGACCACTATTATCTTCTGAGAGCGGATATTGGGGATACGTAACCCGGCTTGAGACAGAATGTACGAAAGCCATTTCCTCTTCTTCATTTTAATTGTGCTAGGACGGTTTCGTTAACTACCGAATTTTAAAGACTCTGAGTCACACTATCGACAAATATCCTATTCTGAAATTCCCACACAAAACCTAATGGCTTTCATTATTGTTTACTTATTTGCCAATTAAGATCCCATTAAGGGCAAGGGTCTCCTATCTTTTGCAGGGAATACTGAAATGAAGTGATAGGATGATGGTGAGGGGTGAAAGGACGAGTTAATGGATTATGAAGTAATAGGATGATGATGAAAGGTTGTAGGTGTGGATGTAGGAGGTGATCGTGGTCTTTTTTAACCATCCCAGCATTCGCCTTGTGAACTAGGGAAACCACGAAAAACCCGGTCAGGATGGCCGGCCCGAGGTTCAAATCCGGACCTCCCGTCTGCGAAGTCAAACTGAGCCACTTCCCTCTTTATTTTATTATGATATAAATAGTTTGTTTGCGATAAAGTATTTCTTTATTTTCTTTAAAATGTTGCTACCTTTATTTGCATTTTTTCTATATTTATATCTTTTAATCTTTGATAGTATGAAACCGTTACAAAAGTTAACAATTTTTCTTTAAAAGAAAATGTAATGCCATAACATTTGCATACGCTTCAAAGTTACTCCTACATGGCTCATTGTGTCAGTGCGCGTCACCTCGCAATTGTACATCTTTAAAAATAATTCTGTCAGAGGATTTAAAACTCATTCCCAGTATTTGGGGAACGATTTTCACTATAAACTTCTCTATAACTCTTCATTAATTTTCCCACATTCAGGTGTTTCTCTTTTTAAGTGTCTATGCCACAATTTTTGTAATCTCTTTTTCTCTATCATTTTTTTCGTTTTTACATTGTTATCACCCTTTTATATTTTAAAATAAACCTACGAAGTGATTTTCAAGCACGTTTTGTTCGTTGATACTGTAGTTCTTGAAAGAAGTAAGCCTCTCTCCATGAAATTCCCTTCCAGACCGGTCTTTTCTCATTTCCAAACGTTTAGCTTTCTGTCACTCATGCACATTATGTTGATCCTCTCTCACTTCCTCCTCATCCACTAATGCATTTCCCCTTAACTGAGCTAAAGTCCTTCCCTCCATCACAGCTCTGTACTTTATTCGTGTTTTGACACAACTATTTATATTTCCTTCATATTATTGACTGTCATCTGACTGTTCTGACTGTCAATCTTCAAAATACATATTTAGGTAAATCAAATGTTACTGTTTTTACAAATTCAATCTTAAAATTTAATTTTAATGATCATTTTGAAGTTTGACAAAATTTTAAATTTAATATACCTGTTGATGGACGCAACAGACGCTCGAAACGTGTATTTTTAATAATACACTTCATTTTCGATTTGTTAATATTTATTTGATCTTTCATGACTTTTGAAAAGATAAGCACAGGGTGGATGTTTTATTTATAAAGAATATTTATATTTTCATCAACAAAAAGTTATTTTAAATAATTTATGCAATTTTAGGTATTTTTATTAATTATTTAACGCAATAGTATACTCAGAAAGCAACTTTCTTCCAACACTATATCGCAAAACCCAATTCCAGAAGTTTCTTCTTTACTTGTTCCCGACGCACATGTAGGGACCTCATCGACATATTCAGCGCCTGCCGCTCGAAGCCGTCGGCGGCGATGCGTCTCCACCTTCCCCGCGAGCGCCCAGGCCCATTCGCGTTCTCCCGCTGGAGGCGACTCCTCGTTTTAAGACTCAATCAGCGGCGACGGAGGCGGGGACGCGCCGGTCGCCAATCACTCGCTGCTGTTTGCTCAGCCACAAGCAGAGGCGAGGCAATCAGGTTCGGTAAATACTGCTTGACTGCCGGCCCCGCTGCGGCGGCTGCCGTTCTCCGCGCCCCTGGCCACTGCCCCGCCCCCGCCCCCGCCCCGCCCCCGCGCGGGCCGGGACGTCCCGGGGGCCCCCGGGCGGTCCGGGCGACTCGAACCGGAACCCCCGACCTGCCTTATTTACCGTTCCGCTCCGCAGCGCGGGCCCCTGCCGGCCCGGGGCGCCGCGTAGCGCACGGCGCGGGGGCGGGCGCCGTGGAGGAGAGGGTGGTGGAGGCGGCGCCTGCGGCAGAAGGGGAGGCGATGATGCAGGCAGTGGAAGATGCAATCGTAGCTATGCTCGTAGTAAGGGGTAGTGAAGGTAGGGATTGGTGATGGGGATAATAGTGGTGGTGATGGGCAGACGGAGTGGCGATGATGCAGTTAGTGGACGTTGCAATGATAGCGATGGCTGTAGGGGGTAGGGCTAGTGATGACTGGTGATGAGGATAGTGGTGTTGGTGATGGAGATGGGCAGAAGGGGAGGCGATGATGCAGGCAGTGGAAGATGCAATCGTAGCTATGCTCGTAGTAAGGGGTAGTGAAGGTAGGGATTGGTGATGGGGATAATAGTGGTGGTGATGGGCAGACGGAGTGGCGATGATGCAGTTAGTGGACGTTGCAATGATAGCGATGGCTGTCGGGGGTAGGGCTAGTGATGATTGGTGATGAGGATAGTGGTGTTGGTGATGGAGATGGGCAGAAGGGGAGGCGATGATGCAGGAAGTGGGAGATGGAATGGTACCGATGTCGTAGTAGAGAGGGTAGTGATGATAATGATTGGTGATGGGGATTATGGTGGAGGTGATGGGCAGTGACGTGGGGAGCAGGGGTGCTGGTGATGCAGGAAGTTGGAGCGATGGTAGCAATGGTCGTAATAGGGGGTAGTGATTGGTGATGAACATAGTGGCGATAGGGGTGATGAGTGATAGTTGTTCTGGATGTTAGGTTTTGTAGTAGTTGTCAATGTTGATGTTGCTGTTGGTTGATAATGGTGGTGGTGATGGTGATTGGATGTGGTAACTGGTGGTTGCTGATGTTAGCGATTGCATTGTCTACGATTGTGATTTCAGCAATGTTATTTATTGTAGTTAATGGTAGTAACAACAGTATAGTAATGGTAACAACGATTGATAACGGCAGAAAAAACACTGTTTCCAGCTGTGATTTTGGAGATGGTAATTGTGTGTTTGATAATACCACTAAGATTTTTACGGGAGGCGGAGTACATTATTGTTGAAAAATATGTTGAGGTAGGTGATGTGACGTAGGTGATGAGAGGCTAATGGTAGCGTATACGCGAACGACTTAATCAGAATAAAAGCCAGGAGGAAAACAAAGGGCTAGTTTATAATTGATTATATACTGTTCATTTAATTTTTCGTCGAATGAATTTGTGCTGATATGACTTGAAAATCATCGTTTTGGAATTTGTGCTCTTTTCTTTTGGCTTGGTAGTTACTGATGTAAGAATGCTTACTGTTCATGGAAACTGACAATGAAAAGAATTCTGGAAAAATTATCTTCCGCGTCTTAGCCAATTTCAAATTAATATAGATTTACCAAGAATCATTTAGACATCATTCAAACTCCTACGCACCGGTTGAGGTGCCTCAGGACATCAACTTATGACATTGTAGTGTCCATCCAGATATCTCCCACCAACAGGGTACCGCCCCAGTTGAGACAAGCTCTAAGCTCCAGACTGGTCATCCGGTCTTCCGATCTTGTGTTTATGACTTTCCTATCTTCTGTGTAGTGTCTGTAAGAGTGTGTGAAGGGGGGGAGAAAAGGACAAGAAAGAAGAAGGAAATATCGCACGCTGTCGGTGGACTGTTTGTTAGTTTACTGCTCCGGCATTCGCCTGGTATTGACAAGAGAAACCACGATAAAACTCATGATCAGACCAAGTGGCCAATAGGTTTCTCCTACAGATTGCGATTGAATTGAACCTAGTTGTCTAGCCAGTATCAAAAATCCTGCCATCATCATCGTGACTCCGTATAACCTTGTGGTCAGAGGCACTGCAATAACATCAGTTGATGTCCTCCTGGGCCAGCTGGTACAGTGATATTCTAAACAATCTATTCAGACCTCAACTGTTTATTACTCTAACGGGGTTTCCGATTTGGATATAATTATGAACAATAAGCGGTTGTAAACAGACTAAATCATTAATCTGAAGAAACACAAAAAATTTAATCAGCAGATAGTGACCTCAAGTCTCTTGATTACGGGATATACGTATCACTGGAATGAGTGCAAAAATTAAAAAATAAATACATAAAATAAAACTAAAAAATCTGTAAAAACATGTAAATGAGACACTCGGAAGAATAATTTAAAATTAAATAAATTATTGAATACATGTTTTAGTATCTCTTTTGATAAGGTCAGAAAACTGTAACAATAAAATGAGATATTGTGAACAATCGGATCGCAAGAAACAATGTGGTTTAATATTTCACTCAGGAATATATTAATTGATCACGTATTAGTAAACATGCACCATGTTGTATTGGGTTTATTTCACGCGACATGTTTTAAAATAATGTTTTTGTTGCATTTTTTAGTAGTTCGAATAGTAAATAAGATGTGTTTTCGCTACGGGCATGGAGCTATTAATTTATAAGTAATGAGAACTGGTGTGACGTAACACGCTTGCGGCAGCTTTATAACTGAGGTCGGGTGGCTTTGTTTCTTACCTTCGCAGCGTTGGGAAGATCTTGCACAGAGGTATCCCCTCCATTGAGGTAACGCTGCCAGGTGCATTTTTCATGTCGAGAAGCTGAAGAATCTTGAGGTACGGGGACATTGTGAAGGTATTCACAATATTGTCTTCAATTTCAGTCATCACGTGTACACTCAATATAAGAACAGCAATTTCGTTAGGCTACCAAATAATGAACATTTACTGATAAAAGTATTTGTTAATTGTAAAGCAAATTGTACCTTCTTACTTTATAGAAAATTTGAAGATAAAACTTATGTTAAATAACGTGGTTTAATAAATGTATAAATTCTGCCTAAGAAAACAGAAACATATGTATTGTTAGAAACATATGTGTTTTCTTTGTTCGTCCAATACATTACTCTGTGTTATTTCACATACAACATGGTAGGCAAACTGGTTGCAGATTATTCAAAACATGCACCATGTTGTATTGGGTTTATTTGTATGCGTCATGTTTTAAATTAGTGTTTTTGTTGCATTTTTTAGTGTGTTTCAAGTCTGATTTTTTCTTATATTTTAAAGTTATCTCTACATTTCAATTACTATGAAACTTATATTTAAATACAAAATATGAATAGTTAAGAACATAAATAATAATAGATACTGGCTCACATAAAAAGAATATGTCATTTATTCCCATCATTTTAGTACGTCCTTTCAAGTGAATAATACCACAAGCCAGTAAAGCTCCAGTGCTTTTAATGCTCATTATCTCCAATTTAAGAGAGATCCTGCAGTATTTCCAAGACATGATTTAAATTCGTGTACCTTTAACACATGAAAACAAGTCCTCTCCTCCCTTAGGCGGCAACTTCAACTTCGAGAGAAGTGCTTTAACTTGGGAACGCGTGTTTGGAGCGTGTTAATGCAGGAAACAGGCTACATAATATGAGCCATTTAATTACATTGAAAGTTACAGACTGTTGAATGAGAAAGAGAAATGCTCGGGAAAGGATTTGAAAGTGGCGCGAGGAAGGAAACGTATTTGGTAGAAAAGAATGATACATCTTCAATGCATACACATTTAACTTTAATACTTTGACTGCATACATTAGCATAAGTTTCATTAAAAATGTCTCTAAATAGTTCTCAGTCTCTGACGTATAACCACCAGCACACACCCTGTCGAAAATTATCACCAATTGTCCTTCAGTTCCGTTGCGAAACTTAGTGCTGTTTTCCACAATGTCGTTCTCGACGTTGCGTCCGCCCTCCTTGAGGCGAGAAAGCTGCGAGCGGCTCTTCAAATCCACTCATCTCGTAGCGAGATCTTATTGTTCCATTGTTTTCACCCTCTAGGGCATTACGACGGATCCTGCTGCGAGGAGATACGAAAGTAAGGACCATCCAATTAAAATGGCATTAGCAATGAAATTCGAGGATCACCGTATTGTTTATGACGGGATTGCATGTGGCATTTGAATAGAAATGATTTCCAAACATTTGTTTTAATGAAGTTATTACTAGTTGAACTTTGAAGGGAATACAACTGGTAGCTGGCCATTTCAAAAGTTTCGTTGATTTGTTACAGTAGCTTCACTTTTAAATACTCAATTATACAAATAACAAACAAAATAGTATTATGATTTGTAATCGGATACAGAACCGAATTTTTAATACTAAGCAGAATTTGATAGAAGACAGTTCTTCGATATTTCATTCCTGAAGATTATATTTCATTTTTCAGGCAATAAATTCTTGAGAAAGGATGTAGTTTAACTATCTCGTCCTTCTCAATACACCCTTTGTTTTGAACTATTAGAGGTGTAGACCAGTAAGAGTTTCTAATTTCTCTTTCTATTATTCATATTCGCATTTTGACAAGAATGATTATTAGTAATTAAATAGTACTGTGTAGTGTTTGGTACGTAATAATATATCGAACATCATACGAAAAATCTCGTCTAGATTTATTGGAACACCATCCTCTTTCAGTTTCATTAAGACCATCTTCAGGACAAAGGTGGCGTGACTGGGGGTCAGTTATGCCAGCTATAATAAGTTTAAAAAGTCATTGATTCTCAACCGAAGTGACAAAATAAATCATCGGCAATATATCATTGACAAGTACAAAATAGATTGTAATAATCCTTTAATAGGAAATAAAATTTGGTAAACATTAATTAAGGAAACGTAATTGAATTTATATAAGGCGCTTTAAAAATCTCGGTTCTTCAAATTTCCTGTCTCGGCATCTCAAGTTGGTGACCCTATAATTAACAGCTTTCAGAGCATTCATTACCTCGTGCTTCTCTTCAAACGGTCGCAAATTAAAGGTAAAAAGTTCCATCCTTTTTATGCTTTTGCGTGCTGTACGCGCCTCGTGGCCCATTTCGAACCAGTGCACGACGGCGGAATGGGAGGGCGACGGGTCAGGCGGCACGCGGCCAGAAGCGCAAAAAATTATGTCGTCCCCGCCGCCGCCGCCGCCGCCGACGCCGCCGCCGCCGCCGCCGCCGTGGCCGTGGCCACAAAAGAAAAAAAACGCAACGTTTGTGGCGCAGCGCGCGCCCGCAGTTGCGCGTGAAGGAGAAGCGAAATTAACAACGAAATTGAAATCGCTATGATGCTTGCCTTTTGCGGCAGCCTCTGCTCGACGAAGCAGCTCGACAAAGCTCCGCACACGCCACAGCCCTGGCTCTCAGTCGCTCAGCCGCCCAGCCGCCCAGCCGCCCAGCCGCCCAGCCGCCCAGCCGCCCAGCCGCCCAGCCCAGCCGCCCAGCCGCCCAGCCGCCCAGCCGCCCAGCCGCCCAGCCGCCCAGCCGCCCAGCCGCCCAGCCGCCCAGCCGCCCAGCCGCCCAGCCGCCCAGCCGCCTAGCCGCCCAGCCGCCCAGCCGCCCAGCCGCCCAGCCGCCCAGCCGCCCAGCCGCCTAGCCGCCCAGCCGCCCAGCCGCCCAGCCGCCCAGCCGCCCAGCCGCCCAGCCGCCCAGCCGCCCAGCCGCCCAGCCGCCCAGCCGTCCAGCCGCCCAAACACCTAGCCGCTCCGCCGCCCAGCTGCCCAGACGCTCAGTCGCACGGTCGCCCAGCCGCCTCGCTGTTCGGCCGCCCAGACACCCGAACGCCTGGCCGCCCAGAAGCCCAACCGCCCGGACGCCCAGCTGTCCGGACGCTCAGTCACCCAGCAACCCGGAAGCCCTGTCGCCCAGCCCCAACTTGTATAATTACCTACGAGATGCAAAACACTACTTCGCTGTATCCGCTCAATGCTTCTTCATGCGCCGACCCGCTCGTACATCTCCAGCCTACGCACTCACTCTCGCGTGCTTTGTACGCTCTAGATGTCAGTCCAACTCGCGCGGTGCATGCGATTCTTTTGCCCGTCTCCCTCAAACGTGCAGCCGCCCTTTTCTCCTCATTTCATTCTAGCCTCCTCTGCTCATCACCCATGTTTTTCGTCGATTTTGTCACTCTTTCGGCCTGATGCATTTCTGCTCACCTTTGCGGTCACAATACACTCCTTCTTGCTCCCATTGTCTTTGCCATTCTCTTGTCAAGCCTGCACCGTCTCTCTTGGCAGTCTTGTCATCTTCGTCTTCTCTGTCCTCCCCCACGTCACCATCACCTTCATTGCCACGGCTTGAAGTTGCTTTGTTGCCTTATTTTGCTAGTCATTGTGGTGGCGACTTCCTTCGTGTTTGTCATTCCCTCATTTTATGTACATAACCGCTGTAGCTGATTTATATTTTGCCTTTGGCAGCTTCTCGACCTGTATTCCTTTGCCGTACCCCTTGTTCAGTTCTCATCTACCGAATCTTCATTGTTCTCGCTTAGTACGTCGCTTAATCGCCATAGTCATTCCTGAGCTTTGCATTGTTTCAATAAAACTTATTTCCCCTTTTCAACCAACCTTTTGTCATGCTGCGTTTCACTTGTTGCTACTTCGTTCTCTTCTTGGCAAGATTAGGGCATTCGTGTAAAGACTAGAGAATAATTATGCGATAAACTGCAATGTTTGTCTCGTAGCATGGAGACGTAAATCTTATTAGCCAGATCTTCGTACTAGAGTCAGTTTTCTCCAGAAACGAACGATTTAAAAAAGCTGGGTATGACTCCGAAAAATAACTCAAGGACTCTTCGAGTCTCATTGTTATTTGCTCTCTTACAGGTCCCATTTATCTTGTTCAAGCTAAAGCCTTCTGCGTTTTATTTCTGGATTGCGTAGAGTCACTATTGACTCTTTGACACAAGAGAAGCATTTCTACGTTTAAGTCGCTTAATCTCAAACAGACAATATGTGATTCTGAATTTCAAAGAATTGCATAAATGGCCCAAGCAGTGCAATTTCTTTAAAAGTTTAATTTTATTCATCCAGAAGAGAACGATGTCTTCCGGTTAATTTTCCGGTTAAAAAGTTTAATGCAAGCATATGTTTTACGTATTTCATTATAGTCGAATGGAAATTACTGTGCATTCAAGGGTCTGAGGGGAGAAAAGTCATTATCTCTCATATTTTCCTCTTTTAGATGTTTGCACGGTTTGGGAGATGCGTAATATTTTCAGAACTAATTACGTATTTTTTCCATTTCCTTCCATAAATGTAATGTTTCTTTGTGACAGCATTCACAAATATGAGCAGCAGCAAAATCCCCTTCAAAAATTCCTTCGTAAAAAATATAATTATACAAATTTTGTTTCGCGGAAAATGTAAGCAAACAAAAATGTAATTAAACAAAATTGGAAATTCAATATTGTTTCCTTCACAGAATTTTAATATGCTATTCGATTTTCCTTTGTACTGACTGTACTTGAATAGTGCTAAAGTACGCACGCAAATCATTGTTTTCTCTTTTAAATACATTTACTAACAGTTCAACTGAATTAAATACATTTAAAATTACCTTTACAATATTATTTCGATAAAATTTAAAAGTAAATCTAATTTGTTTTGTGATTTCAAGTTACGACTCTCCTTTTTGTCACAAGTCATGTTTGAAAAACCTTATTTAAAGATCAAAAGAACATATTAGTAGTATTTAAATGCCACCACACTTTTTGTCTGCACGTGAATTCGCCATGTCAATTACAGTGGCAATTTAATTTATTAAAATGCCATTTTCTTTTTTGACAAACGTAGATACGTCGTAAATCCCTTGCTAATTTTATATCAGGTACAAAAACATGTAACTTTAGGGTGTTAACAGTTATACAATTGCAATGATGCATGTACACATGAACATTGAAGACATAGTAAGAAGAAGTTTACTTGCAAAACATACAGCTCAAGCTTATTATACGAAGAAATAAAACGATAAGCCATTGTAACATCAAAGTACAGCAAAGAGGGCTTTGGAACAATAAGATCTTCAGTAAAAGTGAAACACCGTAAGCTATAAAATATTATTTCAAAGAAAATTTTATTCTCACGAATATAGATGCTCTTTTACTGCACATTTGCATTATTTTTTGGTACGTAAAAAACGAATCATTCTTCCAAGTCACAAAAAGTTAGTTTCCGCATTTCTCTTCTCTTCTTTTCTGAAACCAGATACTTTTCCTCTCAATAAGCTCGGCATCTCGACGAATCAGTCCACATCGCTGACAGGAATATAAGCTAGATTTACACGATGATAGAAATATAAAGGTAATGTAGTTAATGATAATTTTCGCAAAGAACTATTTATTAAATAACATTTAAGCAACTTCTCACGTGATGTTTTATTGTAATTTGTCTTAGTAGAGGATTCGAGGTCTCTCCTAATTAAATAACATCGTGTGAATCTATTTAATATGCCACTGTAACACCTCTTTTCGAACGTAATATGAACATTTTGCAATCAATCACTATTCAGGAGGTGGTGACGGAAAAAAGTTGTATATTTTCCGACCTTTTATTCATTTCGCAGTGATATTGTTATAAATTTTGCATTACAGACATGATTTGTGTAATAATAATATCATCAAATTACAAAAAGCAATATAAGAATCAAATTCAGTTTTGTGTAGTACAAAAATCATAATCTTCATATATGTAGGAACCTACACCACACGGATATAATGTTCATGTTAAAATTAGAGGAATATTTATTATTTCTATTCTTTTAGTAGTCAGTTACATTCCAAAGTGTAAGATATGTTTATATTACAGGGTAATACGAAGTATTAGCGTGTTTTCTTCCTCCACCAAAATTACCGTTCCAGGCTTCTGTTCGAGTACCAGAAATATTTCTTTAAAATTTTGTGTACATTCCCATTCGTGATGGTTAAACTGGTATCAGATACACTTGATGTTTTCATAAAGAACCGATTACCTACAAAAAGCACGTGCAAGTGATTAGGAAATCGTTTAATCAACTTGAAGTGTTCTCCCCTACAGAAACAGCACGCCATACACACGAAACCCTTGTGGACAGTAGTAGCGCGTTCAAACATACTTGGTTATTCAAGCGCATTCGCCATAGCATATAGACATGACACTAGCTCTCCATTACACGTTGCGTTTCAGAAACCTTCAGGTTTCCCATAAAATGAAATCCTACTGCATTAAATCCAGAAAGTTCACAGGCAAATTATGGTCAGTGTGGAACGATATTTTCAATCGTGAGCTTCAAACAATTTTGATCGATTATTTCGAGTTTCTGGGGGCGTCATCTGCTATGCGCATTAGTTCTGTAAGTGTAGTCCATGTTTTTATGGGAGGGTAGGGGCTAGGCCTCAGAAAGGACAAGCCCTACGCCAAATCTCGTAAAAAATGGCGTAGTGTTCTTTGAATGAATTGTAAAATACTTTTTCGGAATTCATAATTTGTTATTGTTACATGTTTCACATCATATTATTTTTAAAACATTATTTTGTTTAGTTTATGCAAGATAAATCTTGATCATAGAGCTCTGAAACTAAGAGCATCATTGCATTCAATTCTGTTTGGCATTCAGAACAACATACCTGTGACAAAATCTACTGTGGTCCATCCTGTATGCGGACGCCAGTTCTTTCACCGTATTCCTACCTGCTTCATGTTTCAGTGTTTCAACTCTTGCGCCCGTGTATTGAGGTTGGCAACAATGATAATGGTATACGGATGGTGTATTGGACGTTTCTAAACTCAGATATTCACAGTCTCTTGCACACTTGCTACTAGCTAACGCCAGGAGCGGCCTTCAAGAGCTGCCACAACTACAAGGTTTAGCCGCTGTGATGATGGAAGGAAATAAGACGAAAATGAAAGAAAATCCAATTTTCCCGACCTCAAATCTATTTTCTCTTTGCAACGTGCTCGTCAGTGAGATCAAAGCACTGACATTTATAGGACGGAGAATGTTATAACTTATAAGTGGCATAGTCTGCTAGTTCTATTCAAAACATCGAACAGCATCAAGACCGTCAAGACTACAATATGAAGGCAATTGCGATTAATACAAAACTATTAATGTTAGCATTCGTAAGTAACTTAAGATGTTATTCGATATGTTAATTATTTGTATGCTTCTCTTTTTCTGAATGTTCTTTTTCTTGCGACTCAATATTAATTGCAGCGTACGTGTGATGGATATGGTTAGAAATGTATTCACCTATTTCTACATTTCGTTATTCTTAACCATCCTCGCCAATAGAAACCAATGGCTTTACGTTCAGAGATAAAATTGATAGTGGTAGTGATGATGATGATGATGAAATGTGAACCATGCCTAGGTATATCAATCATTCTACATCAATAACAGTCAGAAGAGAAGCATTTAACAATGATATTTTAGAGAAGTTAGTGACAACGGTGGCATTGATATCGCTTCACATCTGATATTTCTTATATTCACAAGTCTGCGATGTGGACAGTAGTAAAGAAGTAACACGTAGTTCTCACCATAAATTTCCCTCCCATCTTTCATCTCAATGCGTTCACAATCAGCCACGTTGATAGTAGCGAAGACGTATCGACGTACTAATCAGAAAGCACCACCGAGACGAAGTAGATACAAGGCAGCTCTCTCTTGCTTAGTAACATTTCCGTTGATTCCGTGGCGTACACGAAGAGGAATCGACCTTATCGTTCCAGTCCTTACGTTTAACTGCCATGATGCATCCACCAAATAGCTGCATGGTTGGCCTGTCGTCACACGTTCCATAGTGCTCATCATCGTGTCGGGAAGACATGTATGCCGCACCTTCAGGATGACGCATTCACCGATCATCTGCACCTTGCTTGAACTCCCCCCTTTGACCCCAGGGGGCCATAATGAAGACCTATCTGCCTGTCCGTCGGATTCGTGCCACACCTCCGAGATAATGTATTCATCAGTCAGAAGCCGCTTGCTTGGTCACCCTCCCCAACGTCCGCAATTGCGATGTTGCAGCTAGCGAAGACATATCGGCCATACCGTCGGATTCCGAGATGACTTGTCCGCTAGTCAGCCGTCGCTTGCTTGGTCTCTCATCCCAATGCCGACAACGTCCCGTGAGCGACGTTGCGGCTAGTGAAGATACATCGCCCACACCTTCGGATTCCAACCACCCCTCCGATACGACATGTCCATCAATCAGCCTCCGCTTGCTGGGTCGCGCACCATTCATCCTGCAGCGTTCAATCGGCAACGTTGCGAGTAGTAAAGACGTGTTGAGCGCACCGTCGGGTTCCAACCGCACCTCCGATATGACGTTTCCACCAAACAGCCTCAACTCGCTTGGTCGTGTACCCTTCACCACCTAGAGTTCACTCAGCGACGTTGCGGGTAGCGAAGACTTTTGGTGCGCACTGTCGGATTCCAACCGCACCACCGAGACGACGCGACCGTCCACACATCACCAGCGTCCACAGCGCGGCTGTAGCTGCCACGTGGGGCAGCCGCCGCCGCCGGTCGTCGTCTCGGGCGCACCGGCGCGCACCTGGCGTCACGGCGCGCGGCGCGCGGGGGTCGGCGGGGGCGGCGGCGGCGGCGGGGCCCGGGTCGATGGGCCGCGCGCCCCGCGGCAGGCGTTGGCCGGCGGCGGGGGCGGCGCGGAGGAGGCCGCGGCGGCGGGGGCGGCGGCGGGGGCGGGCGGCCGCCCCCAGTCGCGGGGTGCGGTGCGGATCTCGGCGGTGAGGCCGGCCGCCAGCTGCGGGCTCTCGTCTCCGGTGGCGGCGCCCGACGGCGGCCGCGCCCGCTGCTAAGTCGTCAGCGGCACCTGCGGCAGCAGACAGCGCACGAGCCGTTAGCGGAGCAAAGAGGAAACACGTAAACACTTCAAATGAGGTGGAACTGCGAAATTATTGATTATGGATGAATGATGAAACAATATTATCTATAATTGAAATAATTCCATCTTACTAAACTTAATAATAATAAACCTGCCACTATTATTGGCCATTGAACTATTTTGCATAAAAAACAACAGCAATAATAATAAGAATAATAACAATAACAACAACATCTATATATCTGTAAAATTGTGTGAATTCTAGTGATTGCTAGCACCAAATTTGTACAAAAAAACATGTAAAAGTGGAGGAAATAAAAAATGATAATAATAATGAGTTAATTATTAACTTATTCAATTAAAAAATAGTCACCAGAAATTTATTTTAAGTGAATGATAATGACAATTAAAAAGCAATAGATGCAAGTACCAAAACTTCTCCAGCAATACTGTAACCACTATACAAGATATTTCTACACTGACAGCTCTAATTGATACATAGCAATATGTAAACAAATCTATATAAAGAATCACCTTACGTAGACATAAGAAAGAAGAAAAACAAAGCGGGTCTAGTGGGGTGAAAGTTTGTGAAGAAATAAAGAAAAGCGTCCATTAAAAATATCAGTAGCGCAATAATAGTATTTAAGAATTTACAGGGAAATTTGGGAAGAAGACGAGAGTCAAAGAAATCAATAAAAGATAATAACCGAGAGTCCAATTGAGAAAATACAGTTTGAAGAAAAATTAATTAAAATTGTAAATAGTAGAAAAATTATGTGCGGGCCGTTGTCGAGATGATCTTATAAGAAAGCTATCATCGTTATTTGAAAACTCTTCACTATTTTTCCTCGTCACGTTTACAAATTAATATAATAGTTCAAAATAATATAATAATAATATCGTTTATTAAATCGTCCATATTCTCCGTTTTTGCTGAATTGCATTGAATTCACTCTAACAACAATTTGAATTTTCTTACTTTCTTTATTTCTATAGACGGATTGCCAAGATAACTAATAATCTTACGATTATCCAATAAATTCGAATCAATATAACCCCAGAAGGTGAAAATGGTCAAAGAGAAGATCACTATCCAAATTTAGCTCCCTGTCTTTGTATGATTATATTCCTTTTGTTCTCAAACTTCCTTTTGCACACGGTCGTTTTCAGACGGATTTCAGAATGAAACCCATCTCTCAAATCCAAATGTGTTGGGTCGTTATGGAAATCTTCAAAGCGTTTGGTCAATGTAATTCAGAGAAGGTTTTATAAGTAATAGGATGAATTTTGTCATGGTCATGACCAGGGTAGCATGATCCAGTAAAGATAATTTCCCTTGTTTGTCAATACTGTTGATTTTATGGTAAATCTGAAACGTCGACATATTAAAGAATATCATACGTGATGAAAAAGGCGCGAATGATGATGATGATGAAGATGATGAAGGGACAGATGTAATACAAACCACAAAATCAATCGGTTTTTAAGTGTTTGCTTATCGAAAATCATTTACCAGTAAGAAGACAAAATGTGGTAGCCAAAGAAGGATTGAAAAGTACCTTGAAAATTTCGCTCGATAAGAAGATTCCACAATTACTTGTGTTTTTTGAGGGTATTTAATATTATGCAACGTCGAAGGTTTAATTTAAATTATAAATACTCAACATATTTATAATTGTTAAGGAAAAATATTTTCTAATTTCTGCATATCCATGCACAAATTTCAAATCAAAGATAAATATCACTCGAAAACTAAGTCTCTTCTCAAAAGTAAAAAGATGTCTGAGAGAGATATACCAAATATATTGTAAATTATTAAGAAAACGTCTAAAAAGGACGTTTGCTAACGTCTAAAAAGGACGCGAGAGCTAAAATGAATTATTTGCAGCGTATTTATAATAGAATCCACATATTTAAAGAAATGGGTCAAAAAGCATAAAAGAAACCTCATCAGACATTTTACGGAAAAAGTCAGTAACTGCTTAAAAAAATTGCTAACGGCTACTGTCGAGTCAATTGTAACGTACGTACTAATGTTCGATTAATGTTCCAACTTCGTGTCCTTGTGGAACACCACGCAACCCGTGGGCCACCATGGAAACTCGCTCTCTGTATTACCTCTGCGCTAGTTCTCTCTGTTCCCACTTGCCCTTAACGGCGCTCGGGGCGCTCCTGGCAGATCCGCACATCCCTGCGCGGCGAGAGCGCTTCGGAGCACTGAGACTGCTTCACGGAGCTAAAAGAGAGCACGGTGGAATCGACGATGAGGAGGGAAAGGATATCGACTAATCGAGTGGTGCAGTTAAAAGGTTGATTAATCAATCAACAAGGATCAACGTTCGTCATCAAATGCTGTGATCATTAGTTTAGTTTTTATAAATATTTATAAACTAGTATAAATGTTATTTTATGTTAATAATGAAAATCAGCACGAAGAAAATTATTATATTATACTTTTAATTTATGTCTCATTGTTCAAATTTGTAAATAATGTTGAAAATCCTAAGAAATGTTCCAGCATAGGTGCACGACAATTAGATTTTTCTACAATAAAAAGGCCCCTTGGTGTAGTGAATGTTTTATCGCGGAAGGTGTCTGTGTTCCTACCCGTTGGACGATGATAACCGGCGCCGACCCACATGTCGGTTTATTGATGACTGATTGTTAGTGATTGGTGGGTCAAGTACTAGGGTCATTATTCCCGTACGTGTAGTGCATGTTTTTTCTCGGTAGGTGGCTAGGTTCTTCCCTCCTTGGATAGCGAGATCCGGCGCCTACCTACCGTCGGTTAGTTGGGTTTTCCGTAACCAAGTATGTCCTACCAGCGAGGCACCGCCCCAGCCGGGAGAAACTCTAAGCTCCCGACCGGTCTCCCGGCATGTGTGGTAGTATGTGTGTGTGCATGTTAGTGTCATTGTGTGTGTAAGGAGTGAGGATAGAACAAAGAAGAGAAAGGAAAGATCGAGCGCGGTCCGTAGCCCGTTTGTTAGGGTGCTGCTCCGGCATTCGCCTGGTGTTGATCGGAGAAACTACGGAAAACTACCGATCAGAGCAGCCGGTCGCTAGAAGTATCCTCCAGACAGTGACTGAATTCGACCCAGCTGACAAGCTAGTGTCGAAATGCCTGCCACCGGCGGGACTCGAACCCAGAACCTCCCGGTCAGAGGGACTACAGTGACATCAGTTGATCTCTCTCCCGGTCCACTCGGCGGCTTGCGGGGATTTCCTGCTCCAGATATCTCTTCCAGAGAGGCACCGCCCAAAAATCACTAAGCTTCCAACTGGCCTCCCCACATGCATGGTAGTGCAGTGTATGTTAAGGATGAGGCTAGGTTATGAAAGAGGAGGGAAAGATAGCGCGCGGTCCGTGCTCAGTTTGTTAGGGTACTGGTCCGGCATTTGCGTGGTGTTGATTGTCGAAGCCACGGAAAACTACCGATCCGAGCAGCCGGCCGCTAGAATTCTCATCCAGACAGTGACTGAATCCGACCTAGGTACGTAGCTAGTGTCGATAATCTGCACCGTCGGGACTCGTACCCTATGACCTCTCGGTGAGATTTGCTGCAGAAACATCAGTATTTCTGGCTCTAACCTAAACTCAGCCGGTAGGCGAAGCCGTAGAAAAGAAGATAGACTAATGTAATGATCCAGTTGAAAGGACATTATGGAAGAGTAGATAGATTGAACGGTTCCGTAGTACGGATGGAATTGGCGCGGAACGAGAATTATGGGGAAGCGAGAAAGAGGAGCGATCATAAGTGGAGGTGATGATGAAACGGGTGATTGGTAACGGGTGTGGAGGAAACAGTACGGTGTTGACGACGTGATCCTACTAGTTAAAGATAGTTTTTGACAATGTATGGTTGATAGAATAGGAAACGAGAATGGCAAAGGTTGAGGCTCATGTGATGGGGATGGCGAAATGAAGTACTAGCTAGAAAAAGTGAAGAAGTATTATGCAGAAATTGGCTGTGCGGTTAAACTATGTATATATTGAGTCGGAATAATGATTTTAAGAATGGTAGAAATCAAAGAAATTGGATTGCAAAGACTACTCGTTTGTGTAAACAGCAGAGAAATAATAAGAGCGACTTGTGCTAATTCAGGAAGGCTAAGGAAAGATAATTACGCATAACACGATTATATGGGGAGGCCAAAGTGTTGAGATGAGAAGAGAAAGTTTGAAAATGCTATGTGCTTGGCTTGGGGATAACTACACAAGCATTAGTCAGTGATATCAATGAACAATAGAGTGCATAGAGTGGCGATAGAGGCAATGAGATTTCAAGTGCGGTAGGGTGCATAGAGTTAATGAACTTTTACATGGGGTTTAAACGAGGAAATATTGTGACAAAAAAAGATCAGTAAAAAATACTTTGAACATACAGCTATGTGATATGATTGTGACAGACTCTCACTTTACATTAAAACTGGCGCGGAGAACACTATACAAGGGTGGTAAAATGTTAATATATTGTCTAGAAACTCTCGACCAGGAGAGGTAAATTTCTCAAAACCAAAACGACGACGACATCGATGACAAGAGTTGAAAAGTGAGGCGATAAACAAGAAAGCGGCAAGAGAGTGGGCGATCTTGAGAAAAGGGTGTAAGGCAAGGGGGCGTGGGGGACGCGGGGTTGGCCCGGGGGACCGACCGAACCCCGGCTGGGCCAAGTCACCCGGGGGCCTTCGTATCTTAAAGTCTTCCGGGCTGTTGCCCGCGGGTCATTTCTCTCCTGGAGCGACGCACAGTGGGGCCGAAGATCATTACGCGTGGGAGCTATTTAAAAAAATGAAATTACATCCAAGAAAAAGAACTACGAAGGATTATAGAACCCTTTTTCGATGCATTCTTACTCACCATGTAAAGCACTTCCATTGCAAGCAAACACTGTATACATAATGTATCAGCAAATTAAATCTCTCAGAGATTTACCCCGATTTTTCTAAAAAGGTCAGAATATTTTTCTTTAACTTGTTACGAAAGCTTTATCTATAAATAACATCCCACACTTTAATTTAATAACCTCAAATAATACACACTTTGCTTATAGCTACTTATACCTATTTAAATCGACGACCATGTCAAATATATAACCATTGTTCATAAACCCAGTTTTATATAGTAAATATTATTTATATTTTATTACAATTCTAAATTAAATGTTTCTTTCCAAATTCCTTAAATCATCTTTACTTTTTTATTCCATTTAAAAATATAAATTCTTAAAAGACACCATGGATCACGATTGCCAAAGAAATATTTTGTATATAATTGCCGTTTATTGGTTGTAGAGTATAGTAACCGTATATTTAATATTTCTTCGATGTATTACACATAACTGCTATTTCACTTATATGAAAACACTTATTTCTAAAACCAAAAAAGTATGAACATTTATATATTTTATATGAAAAGTACGAAATACTCTTACTCTGAAATTATTAATTTTTTTGAGTTCATCGTACTACGATGTTCTCTGAGAAACACTTACGCATTCATCATTATACATTCCCGTGTTCCCCTTCATGTGGTAGGTTAGCATCTAATTGCTTTTTGAACCCTCCGTGAAATTTCATGTGTCCACAAAGGAAGAAATAAATCATAAAAACTTCTCAATTACCTCTTCAAATCATCTCTCTTTTCACCTAACTAATAAGTATATCCATCTTACCACTTCATGTGATGTTTAATCTATATATTTTAACTGATATTTTATTCGCAAATTTGACATAGTAAATAAATTATATAATAAAAGAGTCAACTTACCAAAATTCAAGCTTTATGAAATTTATGTTTCATACAGGTATATAGTTTCATTCTGATAACCTCTATTCATTCTTCAAAATAAAAATATTATTTACAATGCGTATTTTAATTCAAGCCTACAAACTATTCTGATAAACGTTTCGTTTTTGACTCCCTGCACGTCTTGGTACCAAGTCTTGCGAATTCCATGCAACTAATCATTTAAACCTTTCATCTTATCAACCTGCAATATTTATCCATTTTGAGATCGTGTGTCCTACTGTGGAACGCAACAAACCGTTTGCCGCACTCGTTCATCGGGTAGCTGGCCCACCCCTTGGCACAAAAGCCTGCTTACGACCTAACTTGTTTTGAAACTACGTTTCTCTTTTCTTCCTCCTTTTCTTCATCGTTCCCATTTTTTATCGGGACGCGCCGTGTTATTTTAACCCCAAGTTGCGCTGTATACGAACGGTACTAAAGTATCAGGATTAAGTAAATGCGTCAGGTTAGTAAAACAGATCACAGTCCACTTCACAATGACACAAACTGGAATGTTTTATAGCGTGAATAAAACGTTACATCTTTCATTTCCTCTGTCTCATTTATTATATTTTTAGAACATTTTTTCATAAACCTTTTTTTTAAAGAACTTTAAATACGTATAGAATTTGTGAATCTTTCATGTTAATTATCTTAAATTTCCCAGCACAATTCAATATGTATATAAATTCATCTAACCTATTAAAAATTTTAATCTGTCACTTTCAATTTAGGTGATTATAAATTTCCTCTCTAGTTCACTCGTTTGTGCTATTTTCACATTATTTTCTCCCATATCCTGTCATTGTGTTAACTTAAACATGAAGCAATTAAAAGAATTAGACAAAAATTCAAGTATGATTATTTCTCTTAATAGACTCACATGAATAGCGTTAAAAACTTCTACAACATCCACGAAATAATTGCTTTGACTGATGTCATTGTTCCTGTTAATGTCATTATTTTTCTTTTATTGTTATCTGAATATTTCCCTAGGTGTAAATCTTCAATCCAGTATATAATCTTCATGTACCAATAAATATTTATTATTTATCAAAAAATCATTTGAGGTTATCTCATGCTTCGGCTTTCAAAGACAAAAATTAAACAATTCCTAGAAAATAATTTCGAATATCTCCAGATATTACATCTTTTACCATGAAGGGGTTATTTATTGCTCTTTAAACTTGAAAACATATCACAGGTTTTTCACGTGAATCTTCCAAAATACCAAAACAATGCTGGGAATAGTTGTATAGCGTAAACAAGTATCATGAAATGGCGATTGGAATACCTTGAATGAAAAGAGCATTGCTAGTTGAGCAGCGTAGAATCCAATGGTCCGCGCGTGTGCTGTCAGGACGCCTGTGGCTATTAGCAACCCACCCGCAACGCCTGCCTAATTGCCCGACGCGTCAGCGGCGACACCTCGTGTGTGTGTGTGTGTGTGTGTGTGTGTGTGTGTGTGTGATCAGGCACATGAACGGGAGGTAGCCGACTGACCTACACGAGCCAATGAGTGGGAGGAAAGCCGAGTAGTGTGCGTCGGATGGCGGAGAGATTACGTTCCCGTTGAGCGGACCGATGTGACTGGAAATTTTTGGGAAATGGAGACTATGGTTAATTGTGATATTTCTTCTTTAATTATGGTTCTCAGTAAATAGATGCTAATTAGCGTTGGAAAAGATAAGTGGTTTTGAAAGATGTTATACGACAGTGATCTTCCCCCGCTGGATGACGAGATCTGGCACCGACCTACCATCGGCTATCGGGGGGTTTCCCCTACCAGGTATCTCCCACGAGCAGGGCACCACCCCAGCCAGGACAAGTTTTAAGTCCCCGACCGGTCCCAGCCTGTAGGGTAGTGTAGTGCATGTTCCTGTGTGTGTGTGTGTGTGTGTGTGTGTGTGTGTGTGTGTGTGTGTGTGTGTGTGTGTGTGTGTAAGGGGTGAGGATATGACAAGGAAGAGGAAAGAAAGATCCCGCGCGGTCTGTGGCCCGTTTGTTTGGGTAGTGCTCTGGCATTCTTCTGGTGATGATCGGAGAAACTACGGAAAACTATCGATCAGAGCAGCCGTCCGCTAGAATTCTCCTCCAGGAAGCGACTGAATCCAGCCGCCGTCGGGACTCGAACCCTAGGACCTCCCGGTCAGAGGCACTGCAGGGACATCAGTTGATGAACTGAGTCACTGCTCCCGGTCTGAATTTGACCTACCTAGATATATCTAATATCGAAAATTCTTCCATCATCGGGACTGGAACCGGAGAACCTCCCGGTCGTGATTGCAGTGACCAGATGCCCTGAGTCACTTCGGCCGGTCATTGAATGGCGAAACCACGGAAAACTACGGACTGCACCAGCCAGTTTTTACAATTCTCTTCCGTACGCGGTTGTATTCGATCATGTTAGGCGTCACAAATCCGCCACCGTCGGTGCTCGACCTCCAAGTCGACAATGACGTCGGCGGATAGGTAGGCGGCCCGACCAGCGGTCTGGCGGGTGGTTGGGGTGCCGGGGAGGAGGGGAGGGTGACGCGACGCGTTTTCAGGTCGGCTTGCACCTCGTTACGCTCGTCGCGGGTAATGCATGCAAAGCGCATGCGACGCACTGCCGCCGCGGCGTCGAGCACGTGCCACCGTCATTAGGGCCACCGCCTCTGCGGCAGGGAGGTGACGATGGCGGGAGCGGACGAGGGCCTCGTAGCCTAGGACAGGCCTTGGGAAGACGATCACTCATTTACGCCGTAATGGGTTCTGTTGATTCTGATAAGTGAGAGAAAATGATTGAGTTTCTTGGCTTATTGCGATGCTTGTTTCTCGCCTGACTCAATAATAACGTCTTGCCTGTTTCATTGATTTCTTGTGGTATTATAAGTTATGTTTTTGACTTCTCCAGTCGATATTTTATCTTATGTAGGTATTGTGCATGTCTGTTTTTGCTTGAACATAATTCACCTGATGGAACTTGTTGCACTTTCTTAATACATACACTTTATTATTATTATTATTATTATTATTATTATTATTATTATTATAATTACTATTATTATTATAGTTGTTTATGTTTACACATTGCTGGTTCACAAGAAGATCTGGTTCTCAAATAACAACGCGCTTTTCGCCGTGTGTTATTTGCTATTTATTTAAGAATCTTGAATTTAGAAAGTTTCGGACAATGTGGCAAACATTTAAGATAACAAACCTGCATTAACGTAAAAAGCCTTGGAGAGATATCAAGTTTTTGAAAGTTTTCTTTGACGTCTTTTTCTATAAGGCCATTACTGGAGATAATAATAATAATAATAATAATAATAATAATAATAATAATAATAATTATTATTATTATTATTATTGTTATTATTATTATTATTATTATTATTAAATGAGCTGTAGTTGGAGAGAATTCCTAATGGGATTTTAAATTATTTTCATTCAGTATTTGAAGCGGGACGATTGATCAATATTGTGAATAATATCATTTATCCACATACTTTCCAGGTTTTCATGTTCTGAACAATTTCTGTTCAAAATGTTTACGTTTGTGAAAGAGATAATATAACTTCTATTGCTATCCATTAAATTCATCTTTGTGTGTAATAATGTAATCTCAGAGCAACTGACATAGAATGTATTGATTTACTAAGTAAGTAAAAACGTAAAAAGATAATATTATTAATTCTTAGCGTGCTCTCCTTGGGAATTTATTAGTAACTCCAACTTATTATGCTTTGATTCAATCAACTTGTTCCATAATTTTTTTAATTTAATCAATATTAGACCAAACAGAATTCTTTCCAAGTTGACATTAATACTCACAAGGGTGTAAAATTTAAACAAAATCCTGTTTATATTCTATATTTTTTGTGCACACTGACGCATATCGCATAAGTTTGTATTAAAACGAAATTCATATCCTTTATTTAATGAACGTGAATTTCTTTGAAATATTAGTTAATTTATCTAATCGTCCAAGTCGTTTCTTAGAACTACATTTCTTGTTGTTATAGATTGAAGGTAATTTTTTATTTTAATTATAAGCATTTACAAGTGAAAGTGTTGGGCTGCAATCACAAATGTGTGAAATTACAAACGGAAATTGAATTTCATTTGTTTGGAAAGCCAATGCTTGGGAAACTATTGCGAACTTAGGACTGAGAAATTAATACAATTATATACCTAATCCGTACTTAAATCTTTATATGACACAAAGGAAGCCAAAACGTAGTACTGTAAACCACTCAGCTCCTCGTAGCCGAACGAACAATATTAAATATACTGTGTATACTAACTGTACATAAATATATATTCATCTACGTTCTCATGCTTACTTTGAATGTCCTAATTTCCTTTTTTCATTATTCTTACGACATTATTCTAATATATTTCAATCGCACTATATTTTGTTAAATTAATGTTGCGTTTCAAATTTCCTGTGAAAAGAAATTCCAGAGATTATGAAAGCAAGTGTATAGGGAACATTTGTGTAATAACACCTTCCTCTAAACGCAACAAAACGACATTTCCCACGAAAAATGAAGAACTTCAAAGACATTTTGTATCAGAGGACTCATTTATCGAATGCGCAATTAAACATATGGGTACCGAATCCTTGCGGCATAGATTTGCAGAGCAGGGAATATAAATTGCACTATTCTGTTGGGAGTAGGAGACAATAAATGACCTACATGACCGTCATGAAATATGGCCCTAGTTCACTAGGTTAGCTTGCAATACACGGTGATCACGACTGTCAATAGAGAATGGCGGGGCACTGGGTGGGCGTTGTAGAGTGGTTGTGTTTTATTCGCAAATAAAACGATAGCCCCCTTTTACAGCCAATATTTTGCACGAATGGCTTTGGGAAAAACTGGCATCTCCCCGTGGAAGCTTGTTAAGGATGATGCCTCAGAAGAGAATCGGAAAATCTAGATGCGTGACGCAGCATTTGGCGGACTGAGAGCTGCGGCTGTCAGATTTTGACAGCCAATATCGCGGCTCGTCAGAAATAATGTTTACGTTATTCGTGTGGGATTTCAATACGTGGACTGACATGTTCGCTGAAGAAGAGAATGTTACAATGTGGTACAATAAAATTTAATAAAAGTATGTAGGCTTAACTCCATCTTATTTTCTTGTTTTGATTTGTATTTGTTTAACGGAAGACTATCTCGGAAATTAATTACATAAGTAGTTATTGGTTTCGTGTACATTACATAAATATATTTGTACATTTACGAACGTTGTATTTATAATTTTCTACTATAAAGTTTCCATTACTTATCCATACAAATATTTTTATATTAATAATATGTTCATACTTTATTTACACTTACATGGATTACGTATGAAAAGAATTATGTTGTAAAACTGCAAACAGATCCTCAAGGAGCTAATACATACGTAGTGGCAAATTTTCGAAACAGTACTTCCATGTCTAGGAAAGTAGGGCAAACATTATTAACTTCATATTTTGTTCAAGCAAGTATTTCCTTTCTATTTCTTCATTTTTTAATCCAGTTTTATTAAAACCTACACCGAGAACATTTTTCCCTAAAAGAGATTTATTCCCTTCATTCAAACCGGGTAAGGCGCTGTTGAGTTACGGGGGCCGTTTTCACAAGTACCGCCGTAAAATATCTCAATCCCCGCACGTGTTGTCAATTTTATGACCAGAACTATTGCCTTACACGCAGAGGGCGCCGGGCGCGACGCAAGAGACCGGCGAAAAGCCGCGCTTAACTCCCAAACAGGCGCGAACGCCGCTGTCGCATTGCCGCTTTCTGTTTCAGCGCGGCGCCCGTAATTCATTTTTCGCCGAGCCTCCCGCCAGAGGGCCGCCCCGACGCGGCCTAAAGCGGCGTTTATTGTCTTTGAATATTAAAAACAGCGCTGTTAAATTTCATAGCGTGTAAAGTGAGAGTTAATGGAGTCGAGTTTATGCGTTCGCGCCGCTAGGTCGCGTGCCGAGAGCTCGGATCTTTGCGTGGGCGGGTGGGGGTGTAAGGAGGGTGGGAGGGAGGGGGAAGGCGGGGAAGAGAGGGTCCCTGGGACGCATTACGAGCTGCGAGGCAGCCCCTAGCGGAAATACCACCACAGTCAACCCTTCCCCTCGTTTCTCCGCCCCCTCCCCCGCCCCCGGCCTCGCGGCTGCCGGCTGCTGTGGTAGTATCAGAAGAACCCATTACCCTGCCGAGAGAGCGGGCGAAACATATTGCTCCGCCTTTTAGACGTCGTCCTCGTTGTCGACGTTGTCGACTCGACGCGACGCGACTCGACTCGGCGCAGCCCCTCTGCGTGCTCATTACAGACGCGCTGCTGCTTTCCGGAAGGCAAATCGGGGGGATATGCGCGGGCACGGCTGGCAGAAGCGCGCAGGTTACAATATCAATTGCACGACGTTTCACAGCTGGCGCGATGCGAGATATTTTGTGACAGCCGTTCAAATTATGGCGAGGGAATTTTATTCAGTTTCCAACATCAACTGTATGAAGGCAGTATTATAAAAAAAGATACTGTTGGAAAGGTTTTTATTAGATATATTCATACACAGATGGTTTTAACTGAAAGTTATTTATATTTTACTTTAATGACGTTGTAATGATCATTTCTGACTTTGAAAAAACAGGGACAAAATCCGTGACATTTACTTTTAAGTTTTATTGGATTATTTTTAAATACCCAAAAACTACTTAGCTTCATTCTTTTCTTCCTCCTTTCTTTCCTTCCTTCTTTCCTTCCTTCCTCCTTTCCTTCCTTCCTCCTTTCCTTCCTTCCTCCTTTCCTTCCTTCCTCCTTTCCTTCCTTCCTCCTTTCCTTCCTTCCTCCTTTCCTTCCTTCCTCCTTCCCTTCCTTCCTCCTTTCCTTCCTTCCTCCTTTCCTTCCTTCCTCCTTTGCTTCCTTCCTCCTTTGCTTCTTTCTTTCCTTCTCTGTCTGTCTCTCTCTCTCTTTCTTCCTTCATTTGTTTCATCAAGATGAATGTATGTAATCATATGAATGCAATTTAGCACATTTTTTTCAAACTTACGGATTGTCAGTGAAATTGTCGCAATCCATAGCATTTTAAAGGAAACGAAATCATGGTGGTGGTATGAAAATGTCTGCTCTTTAGGGTAGGTGTTTCAGAGAATTTCATCTCCGCTGAAAAAAGTATTTGGTTTAGAGATGCAAATGCGTTGTGCTGCTGTTGTGTCTGACGTTTCCGTGCATGAGCAACATAATTTTTCGAAACTGCTAAATGTTTTATGACGTTTTCCCAGCTTAGCCCAGAGCCTTATATCTGCGGTGACTTTAGCCGGGAGATCCTACGATTCGTGCCTGAACAGTGGCGGACATTCTAGATATAGATTATCGTAGCTAGGTCGAATTCAGCCGCTGTCTAAACGAAGGTTCTACCACCTGGCTGGTCTGATCAATACTTTATCCTATCAATACCAAGCGAATGTCAGAGCAGTATGCCAACAAATAACCACGGGTCGCGCGCGATCTTTCCTTCCTCTTCGTTCTCCTATCCTGAATCCTTACTTACACGCATGTACATGCACTGAACTGCCACATGTCGGGAGACCAATGGGGGGGGGTTATGGATTGTTCGGGCTCAGGCGATACCTCGCTTGTGGGAGATACCTGGAAGGAAATATCCTCCATAAACCAACGTGTTGCTCGGTGTCGAATCTCCCCAAGCTGGGCGATAGGAACGTCGCCCCCTCCCGAAACACACCATAGACCGCAATAACGGGACTAATAATCACAATAACTGCCATATACAAATAATAGGAGGCTCAATGCATGCTTCCGAAGCACATCCTAAGCCCGAATGAATTTTATCTACATTCAAGTCACTATCTTCTTCAACAAGTCACACCACTTTGCGATGTTCTCTGAGATGCATATTGTTCTGGTCGTACACGTCTTGTGTTTCGCTCAGCAACTCTTTACTCGCAACGTCAAGTTATTCGTTCCCCGTATTATGAGTGAAATTTGTTCCGAATTTTAGCGATCACGTCTTTTTTGTTGGTAAGAAAGTTTATCTCAAGACAATTTTTGATCACTGGCGGACGTTCATTGTTGTATTGATGTGTCACTCATTGTTGTATTGATTAAGAGGAAGTGAGGAGCAGACAAGGTGGAGGGTTATTTCTTTCCTCACTATTTCCCCTCTCAAGTCGTCTTTTTCCTGGCATTCCACCATTAGCCAAGATCAAAAGGTCGGCTTATGTTTCATCCAATCCCTAATTTTTGCCAAAGATTAACGTCAATTCCAAAAAAGTGTTCGGTACATCATTTTCTTATAGATATTTCTCCGATATTTCTGTGTTACGAAATTTCAACTCATCGTTTTTCTTCTTTCCCATTACCGGGAGAAGGTAGAGGTTTCCCGACCTACGGGCTTGTTAGATCTTTAAATTCTTTCTCCATTCTGGCTTAAGAGATGATGTGGATTGAGTTATAGTTCATATCTCAATGTCGATTCATGGGACGCGTTTCCTTTTCAGTTGAATTCGGACATCGCGGAGAAAAATCTTGCTTTGGATTCCGCTTTATGATAATTTTTTTTAAAAGAATACCCTTACGTTCTTTAGTATTGTGAAGGAAACTTCGTAACACATATCGGAAGTTCAAACAGGATAGATCCAACAGTCCTTTCAATGCCTTACGTGAGTTTCAGAATACAATATTGTGAATATCAAGAAACCTCATCAGATTGACAAAGAAATTTTTAAAATGAAGAGTACACAAGTTTAATATTCCCACTTAGTCCGAACAATTAAGTATATAAATTTTATTCCGATTTTCATATGTGTTCATTTTTCATATATGTTCATTCCGAAACCTGAATTCTGTCTCCCAAACGTCGTATTCATTTATTTTTTTCACGCCATTTTCATTTATTTTTTCTTTTTGACTTGACCCATCAAATTAATTTTTCTAGTTAATAATGTGCTTTAGACTTACATTTAAATTTAAAAAATGATTTAAGGATTCCCTGTTTTAGATGTGTAATTTTGAAAATGTACTCAAAGTAAATATAAATGTTAATGGTTATTTAGGAATAATATTTCCGTAACATTACTTGCTACGCCATGTACAAAATCTACGTCGTTTACACGTTCGAGTATTGCGTTGCAGATACTGTTTTATTTCATGTGAGTGTAAAAATCACCCATCTGTTTATGTGTTTTGTATCCCAAACATTTACGCGTTTCTGTCAGGTGATATTACAATGCGAGGATTTTAAATTATCTGCCCATTTTTACGGGCGGATATCATTGAGTTTTTTCATCTTACGGTATTTTGTTTCAGACATACGTGAAAATCTGAAATACAAAAATACAGCATTTCTCAAACAGATAATTAAAGAAGACCGTATCTTGTTTAAAATGTACTATATAAGTAACATTACTTTTACCATAACCTGCACGAAATACTATTTTTTAGTTGTTATTCGATCCCTTCACTCTATTTGCGTTTGTACATGAGTCTCAGAGCTTCGGCTCAATTTACTCCATAAATGCGCATCACTTTCCAGTTTTGCGAATATGTGCGGTATTTACCTCTCTTCCCAGAAAGAAATGTTACAGCCTGCGTTCGACGAGAATGAACAACACTTTTTCACCCGTTGCAAGCAGTAAACCATTGCAGGGATTAGTTATCTGGCGTCAGACGAAAGATATTGCGAGCTTTACATTGCAGGTTGTCCGCTGCGAAATGTTGCAATTGAGGGAATTTACTGTCTCATTTTCGAAATAGCCGCGGCGAGAAAGAATGAGCAGTGTTGGTTTGTACCCGACGTATCACATCTGGAACAGATATGGTCGAGCAAAAAAAAAACCTGGATAGTTGGATCGCGGCGGTGAGAGTTGTTAGGTGTTGCAGGACGAAAACAATTTCAAGTTGCGCTGGAATACCCTACCCTTACGAAAGCCTCTGCAGACGTATATATCTAATAACAATAGAAGATAACATAATTATAGAACTATCACGAAAGAATTAAAACACCATTGCATCATGTATAATGTGACCAATCTATCAAAGTATTTTTAGTTATTCACAAAACAATTTACAATTATAGGCTCCTGATTAAGTTATAAATTTGTAAAATATGGCGTGAGAAATGAAAAACGTTTTGCACCTAGTGGTCTCTCACTATTGAAAGTAATAAAATGGAGTATATGAAATTACAATCACCTCTCAAGTAAGTTAACATTTTTTTACTTTCTGTACCCTGGGAAACGATCTGATGGTATATCGCGCGAGTCATGAGTCTCGTAATAATATTGCTGTTAACATTCGCCGGCAGGAGTACGAGTGGGAGAACCTTTTGCTTCTGTGAACAGCAATAGGCAACGGGCTTGCAAACATCTGAGCGTCAAAGTCGCTTAGTTATTTTTGTAAATAATATTTCTTTGAACTTCCAAATCATAATGGAATCAGAACAAGTAGCTCATTCTTTTAATAGTTTTCCAAAGTCGATAATGAGTGAGAATGCAATTGTGCATTAGCAACTATTCTATTAGCTACTAAATGAAACGTTAGGAAAGAATCGTTAATCAATAAAACATTAATTGAAAGATGTCATATAACGTATTTAAAGACGAAAAAGTATGAAGAGAAAACTAATATTAGAGGCTAATAAAATTGGAAACATTGATCAACGTAAAGGAATTTTGCAAAAATAATTTGAAATAAAATTTTGATAATCGTGCAATCGGAAGATTTGATATTCAAATAATTCTGCCTCTCGTGTTTTTTTAAGTGAAGATTTTATGTTTATAACTTTAGTTCTGTTTGGACCGTTTGATCACTGAAAAAGTTCAAGTTAATTTAATTTTTATTTTCTTAAAATGCTTCTTTAGTATCTTTAAATTCTTGTAAAACGTATTTCCTAATGTAAACTTTAACGAAGATCAACAAAAAACTATTTTCTTTTGACACGAAGGTGGCATAAATCCGTTGTTTCTCACGGTCCATAAGGCCTCTTACGACACCATGTTTTGCCTAGAATCTTACACTGGCATTGTGTGGTTTGAGAATGCCTCGGTTCTTGTTGTAAACAAAGATGCACACTTCGCAGCTATTGACAAGGAAATATATCAGGCATTCAACGGATAAACAAACATCAATTGATATGATGAAGATATGTAACTGGCTTGGAAACTAATTCATATTTCATCCAGGGGAAATCATTACTGGCGTTTTAAAACTCCACTTGGTGCTTTTATGCAAACTTACGAAAAACTTTTCAAAACATTTAACGAATTATTTTTTAAATGGTTAAAAATAATGTTTTATTTGTTTCAAATGGACTGAGAGTGGATTATTATAAAACTATCAGCTCTCAACAAGATTCCTCAAAACTTTCAAAAATAGCCTACTATAATCTTCATTCGAAAGTAACAGTATCAACACAGAACGATTAAGACAAATTCTTCCAGCAATCTCCGAAACAGCTTGCCACTTCTCGAAAACTCGTCAAACGCTTCATAGCAACTTGGCGGACGGGCAGATTATCCAAGTTGGGCCAACAACGCCTGGGGCATAATTATCAGTGGGTCGATATCTATCAAGGGTCCGCCCACGTCCTCCTAGTCAATATCGCAATCCAAACAACGGTGCCTTACAGCGCCCTGGGATCCGAGAGCAATTTCCCTCGCGGGGGTGGGCGGGCGGGCAATAACTCAGGGAACGAATCCATCGGTAGTACCGCCGCCGCCGCGTCCTCCCTCAGGTCTCATTACGCCGGCCGAGGGCATCAATCACGCTCAAATTGTGCGTCCATTTCATTATCTATTCGATACCATAACGCAGACGTTATAACAGCCACACATAACCTTAATGAAACCCGCCGTGCCGACATTTGATTGATCCTTCGCCGAGTGGTGGCGTGATGGATGCTTGGCGATGCCAGGTCACCGCGACAGCTGGGCAGGACCCTGTCTGTCCTCGGCCTGTCCTCACCTCCGCCCTCTCCCGCTGGTCCCTGGCCCCTCCGCTCCGCTCCGCGATCCTGCGGTCGCTGAGGCGCCGTCCCTCTAAATGATTAAACCGCAGTCTTCCACGATAGCGCCTTAGTGGTCGTTTCTGTCGTGTGGAGAAGGAAGGCCCGGAGAAAGAAGAAGCAGAAGAAGAAAGTTCGTTCGAAGCGGACAAACTGTCGTTGCCGCCTTTCTGAACGCGCTCCACTGCCTTGTCGTCGTCGTCGTCGTCGTCGTCTGGTGCAGGTGTGTTTCTCGTGGAGGTCCCGCCCCGCGTTGGCTGATGGGAGTTATAAACTGTGCTGCTCCAAGCGGTTTTCCTCTCCGCGGGAAGAAAAACGGTGCGGCTGTTACCAGAGCTGCGGTTTTCGGGTTTGTGCCTACTGTTTCCACGTGCTGCCTGACCTCGTCTTGAAGTAAATTGTCTGCAAAGGAATATAAGGACCGCACATTGTAGTAATGTTAACGATGGATTGTCAGCTGTATTCGAATTTCAAAAGAAAAGCGGTTGGTATTTGGGTCGATAGACTTTTCGAGAATGTGCCACTATTAGTTATGTCTTCAAACATTAAACATTAATAATTTACACCATTGCATTTATTAAAAATTCATTGTTCAACCAAAATTAGTTTTAGACAAAACTATGAAAAAAGAAGAAATGTTTTAATTCATAGTATGCACTTTATATTAATATTTTTAAGTTCAAAATTATTACTTTAACAAAGGGATTGTTGTTAATGATTGATCCTGAGTTCATAAATTTCAAAAGTGAAGTAGAACAAAATGATATTTCTGACACTTTTAGACATAAATAAGAAAGTTTTATTACTACTCAGAGTCTTCATAAATACATTGTTGACATCACTAAATATATATTTCAAATATTGTAAAAATATAACCATGAATCTATATAAATATATCTGAAATGGAAAAGTATACACCCGAACTGTCAAAAACTATAATTCCTGCATCAATTGAATACTCTCCTAATGGTAATTTTTAGATAATTTTTGTTCTCTTTTTTCATATTTTACATATACACTGGTACATAATGTATTGATTCATTAATTTCGGGCACGACAACCACTAAGATAATTAGTTCCGTAATTATAGTGCATGTTTTATCGCAGTAAGAGGCGGTGGGCTTCCCCGTTGGTGGTAAGATTTGGCACCGACCAAGAAATCCGCTTGCGTAGTTTTCTCCAATCAGTATCTCTTAACAGCTCGGCGCCCCCCAGCCGGGAAAAGCTCTGAGCTCCCGACTGGTTTCCCGACATTTTTGGTAAGGTAGCGAATGTAAAAGAAAGTTCAGGGTATGTAAGGGGTGAGGATGAGACAACGAAGACGAAGGAAAGATCACTCGCGCGCGGTCCGTGGCCCGTTTGTTAGGTACTGCTCCGGCATTCACCGGGTGTTGATTGGAGAAACAACGAAAAACCACCGATCAGAGTAATCACTATAAATCTCAAGTCAGTATCTGCATTTCACCTAGCTATCTATGTAGCTAGTGTCGAAAATCCTGTCGGAACTCGAACCCTAGAACTTCCCAGTCAGAGAAATATTATTCCGAAATTATTGATAGTTAACCAAAATTTAATGAATAATTTGGCCAGCACTAATTATTTAATGCAATACATTCAAATTAAGAACATCTTTCTGATTCATAAAGAGAACCTCGGGGATATATTGATTTATAACAGGCCGTTTCATTACCAAATTATAACTTTCCCTGATGCATACTAAATCAACGAAACGAACGGTTCCTCAACTTTCATCCCATATTTTATTAAACTACTTTACTCCCATATTTTCACGCGCTACGTCTTATATTACGAACGATCCTTGCATTCATTGCTTCTCGGAAGGGAAAAGCAAGGCAGATAATACCTTGTAGTGCCCATTTATTACAAGGCTGCCAGATTACACCTCGGTACCGTTCGGGAGGAGTAAGGTTGCATTAGTTTATTGATATTCGATCCCCCTACCTCCCCTTTACTAAATTACGTCTTACGTAAGACCACCCTTCCCACGGACATTTTTCATGAGGGCGGCGAGGATATCGCTCGCACCTCTTAAATAAGCCTGGATCTGTGCATTTTCCATGAGACCGATCGTCCTTTCCCGTCCTCTGCTCTAACGAGAGAAAGTATACACGAGGCCATGGGTGGGAACTGTTAGGAGTGTAAGCCAACGCTTTCGCAGGGGAATCAATTTTTCCGTTTGATCTCTCGACCAACAGCATGCCATCAGTGAAGCAATGGCTCTACGTATTGTCTGTGGCCGAGGTCTTTTGTAGTGGAACTACCACAAGCCAGATCGTCTGAATTCAGAGCTAAACACCGGTAGAATCTAAGTTCAAAATATCAGAGGATCATTGATGCTATTTTAATGCTTCTTCTATTAAAATAATTCGCAGCAAAGGACTTAAACATACTATAATTTTATTTCGTTGTTTTTCATACCCTATTAAACTTCATTTCTTTTGATATAATTTAATTGGGATGATAATTTGCATTTGAGAAGTATACCATTCAATAATGTTCATATTGCTGAGCAATTTACGTAGATCACAGAATTACTTGATTATCCTGGGAAATTATGAAGTGAGGAGGGATAATTTTGATACTTCGGTAGTACACGAGACGTAAACTTTGCCTTACAATGCAAAGCTAATAAGTCAAAACATTCTTGACCAACGCGAAATTAGACATTAAAAACCTAGTGAAAAGTGATTCCTGCAGTTTGTATTATTCAGTATGACAAATCAAGATACAGCTTACTAATTAGAATACTAATAAAAGCACGCATAAAATAGTCTTATACGAGCATTATTACAAAATTAAAACAATACGTACTAACAATGAGAAATACAACAACAATTAAACAATATATCATTGACAATAAAAATTAAATAACCAGGTGTACAAATGCGCTGCTACAATGTTTTGCAATGGCTGGTACTGGTCGGGTAGCCTACCGTCCTGCTGGCTGGAGCGTGCGAGAGCGTGGGAGCGTGGGGATGCGCGAGAGACGCCGCGGAGCGTGACTGGCGTCGTGCGCGAAGCCCTTTCAGAACGAGCCATGTTTGCGACGCAACTTAGCATACTAAACGCAAACAGGCGCCACGTTCGCTGCGAGTCGGTCTCGCACACACGGCATGCAGAGCGTGTGTTAATGTGGGCGCTGTGTGAACGTGGTGCGGGCCGCCGCCGCCGACGCCGAGGCCGTGCATCGTCTGCGATAGCTCAGCAACAACGCCGTTGTCCCTGCTGTCTTTTACGGGGAGGTGCTACGGTTCGAGTCCTCAAGTGGCAGTTTTTCGTCCCTACTAATAGTTGAATTCAGCCACTGTTTGGAAAGATGGTTACAACTGTGATTGGAGCATCGTCTGCGATAGCTCAGCAACAACGCCGTTGTCCCTGCCGCCTTTTACGGGGAGCTGCTACGGTTCGAGTCCTCAAGTGGCAGTTTTTCGCCCCTACTAATAGTTGAATTCAGCCACTGTTTGGAAAGATGGTTACAACTGTGATTGGAGCATCGGCTGCTATAGCTCAGCAACAACGCCGTTGTCCCTGCCGTCTTTCACGGGGAGGTGGTACGGTTCGAGTCCTCAAGTCGCAGTTTTTCGCCCCTACTAATAGTTGAATTCAGCCACTGCCTGGAAAGATGGTTACAACTGTGATTGGAGCATCGGCTGCTATAGCTCAGCAACAACGCCGTTGTCCCTGCTGTCTTTCACGGGGAGGTGGTACGGTTCGAGTCCTCAAGTGGCAGTTTTTCGCCCCTACTAATAGTTGAATTCAGCCACTGCCTGGAAAGATGGTTACAACTGTGATTGGAGCATCGGCTGCTATAGCTCAGCAACAACGCCGTTGTCCCTGCTGTCTTTCACGGGGAGGTGGTACGGTTCGAGTCCTCAAGTGGCAGTTTTTCGCCCCTACTAATAGTTGAATTCAGCCACTGCCTGGTAAGATGGTTACAACTGTGATTGGAGCATCGGCTGCTATAGCTCAGCAACAACGCCGTTGTCCCTGCCGTCTTTACGGGGAGGTGCTACGGTTCGAGTCCTCAAGTGGCAGTTTTTCACCCCTACTAATAGTTGAATTCAGCCACTGCCTGGTAAGATGGTTACAACTGTGATTGGAGCATCGGCTGCTATAGCTCAGCAACAACGCCGTTGTCCCTGCCGTCTTTCACGGGGAGGTGCTACGGTTCGAGTCCTCAAGTGGCAGTTTTTCGCCCCTACTAATAGTTGAATTCAGCCACTGTCTGGAAAGATGGTTACAACTGTGATTGGAGCATCGTCTGCGATAGCTCAGCAACAACGCCGTTGTCCCTGCCGTCGTTTACGGGGAGGTGCTACGGTTCGAGTCCTCAAGTGGCAGTTTTCGCCCCTACTAATAGTTGAATTCAGCCACTGCCTGGTAAGATGGTCTGTGATTGGAGCATCGTCTGATGGCTCAGCAATACGCCGTTGTCCTGCCGTCTTTACGGGGGGTGTACGGTTCGACTCCTCAAGTGGCAGTTTTCGCCCCTACTAATAGTTGAATTCAGCCACTGCCTGGTAAGATGGTTACAACTGTGATTGGAGCATCGGCTGCTATAGCTCAGCAACAACGCCGTTGTCCCTGCCGTCTTTTACGGGGAGCTGCTACGGTTCGAGTCCTCAAGTGGCAGTTTTTCGCCCCTACTAATAGTTGAATTCAGCCACTGTCTGGAAAGATGGTTACAACTGTGATTGGAGCATCGTCTGCGATAGCTCAGCAACAACGCCGTTGTCCCTGCCGTCTTCTACGGGGAGGTGCTACGGTTCGAGTCCTCAAGTGGCAGTTTTTCGCCCCTACTAATAGTTTTAATTCAGCGACTGTCTGTCAAAATGGTGACGGCATTTTTCATTGCACCGGCTGCGCTAGCTCAGCAATAACGCCATTGACTCCGCAGCGTCTTTTACGGAGAGATACTAGGGGACTAGTCTCAAGGTGGCGGAATTTCGATCCTAAGTAATAGTCGAATTCCGCCGCTGTGTGTCGGGCTGGCAGCCGCTATGATCGGTGGTTTCGCCAATCAATACCAGACGAGTGCAGGAGCAGTATTCTAACATCGATGACTATGTTTTCAAAACAACGATCCTTTTATAGAAGTACCGAATTTTTAAACATTGATATTTTACAGCCTCTTTATCATTAATGTTTACGTCTCTATATTTTTAGGTTTTTGATTATTTCTTTCAGAATCAAAAATGTTCATAACAATTGACAAAAGTTAAACTATGAAATTACCGAAGATATCATTGCCAGTTCATATGTGAGAACAAAGTGAACGGTGTTTGTAGTAACTTCATAGAACAGACTATCTTTCGACTATCGAGATAACACCGCTATTCAGTGTTTCCTACGCCTTTTCTCGTATATCGTACGCGGAGAAGTTATCAAGGCTTGCCTCGTTGGCAGGGGATCTCCGGTTCCTTTCCGTACCTTTCTGCAGCAAAATAATGTACTAACCCTTTGAGATGACCTTCAGCGTTCAGATTCAATTGATTTTTTTTGTCGCGAATTGCCCATTCTAGGACCTCGCGAGCACGCCATTTGTACCCACCGAGGCCATATCCTGTGAAGTGACATTTTCTTAAGGGGGGGATCAGAACTTTCATGCCTAATCCATTTTTACACCCTAGGGATGTTAGCCCTGGTGGGATGAAGTATGAAATGAAGGGTGAATTGATTATCACAAACATATAGGCATAAGCACACAACCATGCCCGAGGCGGGACTCGAACCCGCGATCTTTCCGTCCGTGATCACCACGGCACTACTGCCTCAGCGATCTCGGCTATTTGGATCGGCAGGTTCAGTTTATTATTATTATTATTATTATTATTATTATTATTATTATTATTATTATTATTATTATTATTATTATTATTAACTAGTAGAGTCGGCAATGGTTCGCTATTGAAATGTATTTCACTACACACGTGATTGTTAATCACTTTTTACGCTACACTTTGCAAACATTTTAGTAGATGAAAGAGTTTCTCATGAGTATGAGTTTATTCTATGTCCTAGTTTGGACATGGTTGTCAAGTGCCCTATCGTTAAATTCTTCTCCCTAAAATTTGGACATGCATTCGCTATGACACCGTCTTAGAGAAATTTGATTTACTTGTCCGAGAAGCAATAATTCCGACCGATATTTCACAAACGCAGGGGCAGGATATGCAGTGAAGATGCGGTGGGTTGCGTATAGCTTCTGTTCAGGGGCAATCAGCATAAACGTATAAAATCATTACAAATGCGCGTCTACGCACAATAGACATGCACATATTCCCATTACACTATGCGCAATGTAAGCAATAAGTTGACATTTATCGCAACCATATGTACGGCAGCGCATAAATTACGAACTAGCAAACATTGATTTTTATAACTACATTATTTGCTTAAGGTCACTCTGAAATTTAATTCTTCCCCTCGTAAATATTAATGTTAGAGCTTCTAACATTAGAGTTTTTGATATTTTAAACCCATTTGATGTTGCATCCCTACTTTTTTTTCGACTGATGCGGTGTTCTAATGATGGTGATACCTGACGGCAGGAAACCCCCGAGAGCCGAGGAGTAGCTCTCGACTAGAATTCACTTTCCAGTGGGAGTGGCACATTGCCACCTGCAGGGATACGAAACCCACTTCGCCTACCGGACTAATGGCATCAGTAGATGACATGTCCAGACTCAATACTCACTCACCCTAACACAGTGCTGCAGGCGGAAACCATCCTATAGATTGATGTATGGAACGCATATGATACAGGCGTTAATCGTTGTGAGCGAGATTCGATTCCGGTTCCAACCTGGCAATCTGGAAGTAGGGATGCGACATCGACAACTAAACCTCCATGTTGCCCACCTCGATGTTGGAAATTAAAACATCTATTTAAAAATACATCGTCCAAAAAACATTCATGTTTTTAAACATCTGTGTTTTAAAGTGCCTCTCACTTTAAATTTGTGTGCAACACAATATAATTTATCAGTTATTGCGCACCTATGTCACAAATCCATTAATGGAATGTCTTCTTTAAAGTCGTTATTGATACTGCGGCTTGTGAGATTAAAATCCTAGTATTCTCCTGAGAACATTGCTCGGTATGAAAACTTTGCTATCATACGCATCTGTTATTGTAAACCTATGAAATATGTATTTTATTCAATTCAAGTATACCTTATTTTACCTGATGAGGCTCGGACCGTCAGGTCTGCTTTCCCGCCTAACCAACGAAAATTCGCGAAGCACATTTCGCCGTCTAGCAGAGAAACAAGATGTCACTCGGGTTTGCAGCGCCTCTGACCGGGAGGTCCTAGGTTCGAGTCCTGACGGCGGCAGGATTTTCGACACTAGCTTTTCAGCTAGGTCGAATTCAGTCGCTGTATGGTTGGGAATTCTAGCGGCCGGCTGCTCTGATCGGTAGTTTTCCGTGGTTTCTCCGATCAACACCAGGCGAATGCCGGAGCAGTACCCTACCAAACGGGCCACGAACCGCGCGCGATCTTTCCTTCCCCTTCCTTGCCCTATCCTCTCCACTTGCATACACACACACACACACACTTACACTAACATGCTCTACACTACTACATATTCCGGGAGACCGGTTGGGAGCTTAGAACTGGTCCCGGCTGGGGCGGTGCCCCGCTGGTGTGAGTCCCGGTTAGGGAGAAACTCCAGTAGCCGCCGGTAGGTTGGCGCCAGATCTCGCCATCCAGCGGGGGAAGATCACCGCCATCTCCCGAGAAAAAACACGCACTACACTAACGGGACTAAGGACCAAAGCAGTTGACGCGCCCGGAAACATGAATAAATCAATCAATCACTCGGGTGACGAAATAGGCGATTTGAATTTAGCTCAGAGGTTTCTTTTAGTCTTGAAGGTGCATTTACTCCTTTCACTCGCAGTAAACACAGAATCTAGATCACCCGGCTTTACTTCCTCTCCGGAGGAAGGCTGACGAAGGACTTTTTTCTGCCCTTAAATCCATTTGAATCGAATTTGAACCCGTGAACAAGAGTCCAATACTCTAACCGTCACACTGCCGACGCGAATTAAATTTAGCCGCATTGCAATAAGGAAATTCCAGATAGCTCATTGGTCAGCGTGCTCGCTTTCCATGACGCGACCCCATGTTCGATTGCCGGTCAGGCAAGATCATAATGTGCGTTTTCCTTGCAATGTCCCAGTGTATGTCGCTGTGTGACGATGAAAAAACTCACTTCTCAGGTTGAGAAGACAAGAACACGGCGTAGGGATGCCTACGTGCTCACCACACGAAACCGTAACACATGGTGTCAAGGTCGGGACGCCGCTGGTAGTCCCAGGCTTCGTCAAAGGCTATTGCGGCAATATACATACGTACATACATACAATGAGCAAAAGATGATTGCGTGCAAGCATTTTTGAGAATTGGCAATATTTAAAAATTATTTCCAATGACTGATTTTGATTATTATTTCCAATTAATATTCCATTAATTAATAGCCATTTAAGGATAAAAATTTTAAGTAAATTATTGACAGTCTTGTCTTCCATTATTTCATTCCCGTACAAATCCGAGTATTTTTTATATAATGAAATTGCTGCCAAGAGATACTACTGAAAGAAAAGCATTCAGTAAGGTTACATTCCACATGCCTCGAAAAATGTACTATATGCTATTAATTCAATAAAAAGGGCACTGTTTTCATATTACTTCCAGAACATTATAAAATACAAAATAAACAATGGAAATGCTATTAACATCAACTTCGCATCGCTTCGCAACGCACAGTGCAACGTATTATTTTATTTGTATATATAAACTTGAGGCAGGTGCAACATCTATTCATACTTTCATAAACACATTCTTAATATTCTAACTGGTATTTCATGAACTTTTAATTACCTTCTAGTATAACACGAACAGTGTGCCCAGTGCTAAGCCATTAAATCCCCCATAACCTGCATACGTTTCGCAAGTACTTCCATCCATTTTGATTTCACAGTTCGTCGTTCACCGCAGCCAAATGAGCGAACTAAATTGAAACACATGCACACTGATGACGCACTTTCCGCTGCCTCCACACCTCCACGCCACTGCCCATCGTTGTAAGCGATGTTAACATATTGAAAGAGGAGGCGCGCCGAGCAGGGGCATTGGCGTAAACATGTCCGATAAAATGCACGAACAAACAACTAAAATTTGTCGCGGCTTCTGATGAGGTTTCACCCGCGGGTGCGCTGCCGTTTATCATCCGCCACTCTCCGTGATTAATGAATATTTATTGCGAGCAAAGGGCTTCATTAGTCTCGTATTTTAATACCGCCATTAGAGCATCCGGGAAAGACGTTACAATCAAGGTAAATGCGGCGGGCGTGGAGGCAACGAGCGGGCCCGGGGCTGAGACACTGGTGGTGGATCCCGCCCAGTTTCGGAGTCGCCCGTTGGCCCATGTCGCGTGCTTTGCTGTCCGCCCTTGCTAAAAATAATCGCCCACCATTAATATTACTTAAGTAAGAGGAAATATCTTGAGAATAGGTCAAATAAACAAAAAATTTCTTCAAGCGCCAAAGTTTCGTCTTTTATTAAGCCTTCAAGTCAAAATCAAACAAATCACGGTTTATTTAGCAATAAAATATAATCACCTGACAAAATAATACCACAATTTTGTAGACTGTGTATGTTCCATTTAATTTAATAGAATTAATAAAGAATGTGCGCTAGATGTAAATTCGAAGGATGTATTATAAATAAAGACCGTTTTTCCGTGCAGTAAAACTCTCTAAAACGATCAGTAAAAACATTAAAATGTGCAAAAAATGCAATAAAAATATCAAAACTTTACAAACCTTTTTTATGGAGCCTACAAACATCAGTTAACCCACTGATTAACATATTTTACAATTTTTATGTGAAATTTAAGGCAAATGAAATATTATAATTTCAGTGTTTTTTGTTACAATTACGTTTCTACATGTTGTTTAAACGAATCATATATTATATTAAATATTCTTCACATACAAAAGTAAATTAGCACACAAATATAAAAAGGTAAATATAAAAATCGAATAATATAAAAGTATCTTCAGAAACAAAAAATAATTAAGTTATACATGAAATGTTCCTAATTGTTTTCATTGGAATTTTCAATTATGTCCATTTCCAAATTATTTTCTGAGATATCACTATATCTTCTATCACCTAATACATGTTTCAGACAGAAAAAACTTCGTTCTACATTTCCATCGATGAGTCCGAAACCTGTCATTTCCATTTTTTTACCAAGTTGAGATTCGTTAATTTTTCAGTTCCACAAATGTAGCCACATAATTTAGACTCTAAAACATCATATATTCCTACTGGATGTATAATATATTGACCAATGAAATCTCTGTTGAGTTCGAAAACATGACATATCCTGGAGATGGAATAAATTGGAAATATCCCACAAGATGGTAGTTTTGTATTTGGCAGATGGCTTTGGCTTTGGCCAACGCCTTCTGAACAAACTATCCAGAAGCTGCTGCTTTGGTAGATGGCTTTATTTTTGAAGTTGTAATCGTAACCTATCAGTTATTTAGCTTTGTGGTTGCAACTTTGCTTATCCTTGTACTACATAATGAGTGATTCGGACGTTAGTTTTTCAGGTGATATGTACAAGAAAAAGAAAAGAGATAAAAGAAACGACGAACATCTACAGGCGAAGATTGCAAGTGCAGGATGAAATGGATTCTGGAAAAGTTGCCATAAATAACAAGAAAATTGCGGCCATAAAAAAGTTGAGCTATAGATCCCAAATGAGTTCTTTTTATTCAATGAAGATAAATGTGTGTGGCTCTGTACAAATGAGCATCATCCAGAAGAGGATTTCTGAAACTACATACTACTAGGGTTGATCCCGGGTTTAGGGTGGCACGTTTCCTTTGGTTCCTTTTATGATTCATTATTTCTCGCGATTCCTATGTTTAAAGTTGCGCGGTTCACTATAACAACTGAATTATTTATGTTCAATGTTAAATAAGAAATAGTCACCTGATAATTTGTTGGCGTGGAATTATGTGTATTTCCGCATTTCAAGTATTCTTCAAATAGGTTTGTGTGTCTACTGAGATGGAAGGTAGGAATTTTCTTAAAAGTGAGTGTTCCCTTTAAAATAAATTCTCTTAAAAGTGAGAGTGGTATATAATATAACGTGAGCGCCGGAGCGACAGCGGAGGCGCGAACCAGGTCTCGTCGAACGTAGCACGTTGGATCCGTCGGGTAGCGACGTGCGGAAGGACGTCGCGGACCACTCGGTGCAAAAAATGCGTTGGTTAAAGAATTGTGTAGGTTATAAAATTAAATTTGTAGCGTGAAAAAACGAATAATCAGTTCACTTAATGAGAGTACGTTGCTACGGAGATTTATACGTACAGGGGGCTTTGGAGCAGGGGGGGTAGCTATTCTCCCGATCTACCTTTATTTTAAATAATTATATTTATTGCTGTAACATCATGAACTTAACTAATATACACGCGGCTACTACGTATAAACAAGGATTCAGTTCATGGAGTCAATTCTCTTCTAATGAACCGAATCAGTGAATGAAAGGAACCGTGCCACCCTAAACTCGGGATTTACCCATACTAGTTTTCTACCAAATAATATTGTACCGAAGCACTAAAGACTTTTGAACTGACAGTCTGAAATTAGCTTCAATTAGTTTGTTTTAATTATTAATATTATTTCAGTGACACATATTCATGTCCGTGTAATTTGAGACTTAAATAGTCTTTATTTTAATTTATAAATGAATTTTTAATATTTTGACTTATTAAAGGTAATATACAGTAATTATATTGTAAGATTTTGTACAAAACCCGGTCATCTCCAAATAATAATAATAATAATAATAATAATAATAATAATAATAATAATTAAAAACAAACAAGTGTTATTATTACATAGTAGTCATATTTCGTAAATACCGATATTATATTGTAAACATTTAAAAATCCCTGAATGTCACATGAATATTGAATAATTCGATTTTTCTCTCTCTTGTAAAATTAATTTCCATAGAGATGACTGATTTTCGGACTCATCGATTCATTTACAGTTATCTGTGTCCCAAGTTTCACTCTGACGTATATGGGCATGCAGCTAAAAGCGGTCAAAATCTACGTTCATTTAAGAGAATGAACTGACAGTACGAAGGATCGTATATAATCTGTTCTGAGAAATTCCGATAAATTTGAAATGCAGTGCTGTTTGTCAATAAGCATCGCGCCCAGATGTGACAGGCGCATGCAATCTCGTGTTGCTAAGTTCGACGAAGACGGACAAAACGAAGAAATGATCCGGATGGAAAGATAGACGCAAATATTCAAATTATCGTTTCCATGTTGTCGCGGCAGGAAGTAATAAGAGCCAAAATTTATTGCTTATTTATCCTTGAAAATAGATTTTATTACATGGGAGTTTTTTTTTTCTTTTTCTCCCTTTCAAAATTCAAAATTTAAGTAGTATATGACTTAGTGTAGGGATCACAGAATTTTGAAAATGTGCACACAATTCACTTTTCCACATAGCACGTCATAAGCAGTTTTTAACTGTTTTTTTACGTAAAATAAATAAATAAATAAATAAATAAATAAATAAATAAATAAATAAATAAATAAATAAATAAATAAATAAATAAATAAATAAATAAATAAATAAATAAATAAATAAATAAATAAATAAATAAATAAATAAATAAATAAATAAATAAATAAATAAATAAATAAATAAATAAATAAATAAATAAATAAATAAATAAATAAATAAATAAATAAATAAATAAATAAATAAATAAATAAATAAATAAATAAATAAATAAATAAATATAGTGATGACTGAGCGACCACAACCAAGGGTCGCGGACCGAGTTCGTGCCAAAACACACATCCCTCAGAAATTTTAATTAGACAATAGGCTTCATGAAAGGTACAAGCAGTAAGTTCGTAAGGGCAACAAAATGCAGAATTAATACATATAAACGGCACTCGGGTTTCACAGATCACCCGAATGCTCTGCTGGGATATGTAATAAAAACTTTTGCCTAAAATGAAATCATTTATGAATATAAATCAAAAGACGTTGATAATATAAAACTTATATTTTATTCAATAAAACCATGAATTTTGCAAATTTGGTCAGTAAAATCTCAAAATGTTCAATTTTCACACCATTACCCGAAACGTGCAAATTGGTGCAATAACACCCAAAACGTGCAATTTTATGCAAAATAAAACAAGTACTAAAATAACGTCCGTTTCATGATTCAAATTTCTATCAAGGTTTCATCCGATTTCAAGTTAGCAAAGAAAAGATAGACCTGGAGTCTTTAATTATAATAATCACGGAGAGAGTTCTACTTTGCTTACGCCAATTTTCTATGACGGGTTTTTGATTGATAGGACGCGACATTCTCCGGATTGTTTGTTAGTTTTTTTTCGTTTACCCCGATAGTTTTCACGGGTTGTAACTCGTACTTTATATACAATCACTGCAAACACCTCAAAGAATTCACACAAATATTTAATAGTAGTGGTCAGCAGAAGGAAAAATTGTGCTGAATAAATCCATACAAATGAGTTTTCCAAAAACTTGCTTACTTCGTAAAAGTATTGAAATCGTGCGAGGGAAATTGCCAATTTTCAGCAAGAAACAATCGGGAGAAAAACTTATTGTCGGTCTCTGAAAACAAAAAGTGAATAAATCTTATACCTAAATGTGCTACATTACTTCCTTTAACATATTGTGTAGTCAGAATTCAGATTTTGGGTGTCCCTGATAGCGAAGAATCGATTAAGGGCAAAACATCTGTCTGTGGAGATAAATCATGAAATAAATCAAAGTACAATTTTTCAAAAATGTTAGTTGTTTTCGTGTAATTTTGCAAAAAACAGTCCTGTGATATTTATTCAATTTTAATACAATTTTTTTCTCAAGAACGGCTCTAATTTTTTGCTTTAAATTTTCTTCTTGTACGTATCGAAGGATGGTAAAAAATTAGTGCTGATCCCATTTTCGGAGAATTCTCTACTCTATATTTTCCCAAAATTACAATCACCACCCCAAAAGTACAACATTGATGATAAAGATTTTTGCATTAAATAAAATGTTATAAAAATTATCTTTAAAACAGGTCATGTAAAATATATTGAATATTCTAGTAATTTTTATAAAAATTCTACTTAAGTTTCAAGTAATTAAAAAAACATCTTCACAAAAAGATCTCCAAATTGTTTCTTTAATTATTTCTTGGATAGATGGAATGGCGATTAGAAAATCTGCCCAGATGTCATTTTCGTTGAGTTCGGAAATTTTTGTGAAATTCTGAAAAATTGTAAAATTGAGAAATAATCCGAGAAGGTATACACTGTTGCAGGACCAGAAGTTCCATATTTTTCCAGCGAACAATTTCGTTGAATGTCATGGAGGAAAATTAAACTTCCAAACTTCATTCGATTTACATCTGTTCATGGAACTGCACAATTCTGTATCGTGTAAGATGTGCTTTTCACTGGGTACTTTTCTTTGGAAATATAAACATGAATGTAATCTTGTTATTAAATAATGTAGTTTTGTATAATGTTTATAACATGTAAGGAAGTAAGAACTACACCAGTAGATGCCCCATAAGTGATTTTCCATTTGGTTACTAGTTTGCCGACTATTGGTTTTGTTAACTTCACGTATATTTTCATCTGCAAGAAACAGAAAAATTCCTTTTACTTTCTGGTATGCGTACGTAATACAAAGTAATAAAAATAATACAGAGAAAGTTATGTAATGAGCGAAAAATCGATTTCGAGATTTCATTGGAAATGCGCGTTCTGGAGTCTCCTGACACTGAAAAAGTGAGCTTTCCAAAACATCCTGTCCGTTTGTCGCCTTTCAACAAAACTAGCGCCTTAACTATGCATAGGAATTATTTCAAACTGAATAATCGATCTGGCCTCACTCGAAAATCTCCTATTTTGAAAAAGATTCATTAATTTTTGGAGTACTTTACATGAAGTCCCTAGGACATTTTCAAAATTTTCTCAAAAATTACTCCACTTTTTCTACCCATTTCTTGTAAGATTAGAGTGAAATACACTTATAAAGTTTGCGTAGGTCCGATTTTCACTGTTATTTCTGAAATTTTGGAATATGCAAAAATTAATTTTTTTCGGGCCCTTCCTACTATAAAATTGAAGATTTTTCTTCAAATCAAATTTGTTATCAATAATTGATTATTTCATTAAGGTCATGAGTATTCTTTTGAATTTTTTGCAGTTTTCGCGCAATATTGCGTGAAATAAGTGCAATATTAAAAATATCATAAACATATTCTCTCAAAAACGGCTCCAATTTTTTTCTTTATATTTCTGGTAGGGATATAAGATGACATGAATACCACTTTGCTTTATTGTATTTTCAAAAATAACAAAACTGTTTTTATGACTTGTCTCTCACATCCTCAATATTTACATTAGCGGCAAATTGTTCACATTATTGCATTTGCGAGTACATATGCTTTAGATGATGTCACAAAGTTTCTCGAAACCCCAAATGTTTTCTATGAAAATGAGCACACATTTCAGTATTTTCAGAAACACTCAAATGTCTCTTTCTCAAAAACCGCTCCAAATTTTTGTACAGATAGTGCTAAATTCACTCTATTAGACGACGTAAAAGCCATTTTGCAGTCATCTTTTGTTTTTTCAAAAATTACGTCAATGTATTTTTTTTAAATATCTCTCACGCCGATAATATGAACATTTCCAGTAATTCATATATATTTTTGCATTTGTGAGTGAAAGTGAAATGACTTCCAATGACGTTTTTCGAAAACTCAAAACTTTTCTGTGAAAAGAGCTTCAAATTTCGCATTTACAGTAAAGCTTTCACAACATTTTCTTAAAAACGGTTCCAATTTTTTAAACGAAAATTTCCATAGGACGGGGTTTTACTATTTTGTAATTTTCTTAAAGAAGCGTTTCGGTTCTACAATTATCAAACAAAAAAATGAGAAAAAGTCAAAGAAATGCAGTATGGGGAGCGATAGATGGCCGCTGGCAAGAGGTTGGAGAAAGACCGACAAGCTAAGCCAGACAAAAGAAATTACAAAACTAACGAAACCAAAGTCTGTGTAATTCTGCAGCACCACTAGTCGGACTTTTTGTGAAACATTAATCGGTTTGGTCTCCACATTGGCTGCTCTGGATTGTTGTCGCGTTAAGCCACGCTGCGAGAATTATCACCAAAATTATCTCACATCTGGCCCTTTCGGACTGGATGTTGTCCTTTTTATGACGATTTTATGATGCCTGACACGATGTATTCAATAGACTGAGGTGTACTTATGTTGATCATTTCCGACTTCATTAGAAGTTCATTATTTATTCATATAGTTTCCTATTATTATTATTATTATTATTATTATTATTATTATTATTATTATTATTATTATTATTATTACTAATTCACTAGATATTTGTAATAAGTTATTATTTCTGCGTATATTATGATAATGAGTTATTATATCTCCGATGCTATAGTTATGGCTCTCTGCCAGTGGCGGCTCCATGGGGTAGGCAAGGTAGACACTGTCTACCCTGATGAATAACATCAAGTTTATCACATTTCATAATAATAAAATAAATTACCCTTTATATATCTTTGGTACATATTTGAAACATTTTTTCTATTAACTTAAGCTCTTGTAATTCTTGGTGCAATTGAGCACCACATCGCTGAAGCGTTCTTTTGTGAAGATATTATATGCTGCTACCTTGCGACAGTCAATGGTAACTAAAACAATCTTTGAAGGGTGTTATTTGAATCTTAGTGGTTCAGTATTGTTCCATGTGTGTTTGAGAGGGAGTTGAAAATGGCTCATAAGATGTGTATTGTTTTATATTATCTATAGTTATAATTGCAATGTTTCTTATAGTAAGCATTTTTTCACTAGAAATATCAATACACCCATTCTTCACGTACGTTTACAGTAAAAAATATGGATATTATTTGCTATTAGATAATATATCGAAAATAAACCGGTATTCTGTCGTTTGTTAGATATGTTTCCTCTGTCAACAAAAGAAATAAAATAAAAAAATTAAATCCGTAGTAAATATCTGGAATAAATACGTTAAAAATTTTCTTCAGATTTAGATAAGCCTTCAATATATTCAGTATTCTAGAATCATTAGAATTGGAAGACATCTCTACGGCAGTATATAAACAAGACAAGTGGAAGAAATTGGGAAAACTGCTACATGACTTCAAAAATCCAAATTTTATGAATAAAAATAATGGATGTAAGGCAGATATAAATGATAAAAATCCACTTTAATTTTTCTTTCTTCTTTGTGGAATCATATTGTGGATCTAAGCAATCTGTGATAAGCAAAGAATGTTTCTCGCCGTTCCACAAATCTCAAACATAAACTACGCTTCTATTATTTTTTTAAATTTGCGTTTCTTTTTCTGAACACTTTTGTTACAGTTCCTTTTATTAGTGATGTTGAAATGTAAAACCTCAGAAAAGGTTAGATATGTGATTCTTTATTGTACCATTATTATAAAAGTTTTATCGTAGCCTTTATAGGTCAATGGCACAAAAATGTACCGCCTCATGTAAATGGTCAACCAGATCAATTTAGTCCTTTTTACACCTGAGCATTGTTATTTACTGGCCTACAAACACCCTTAAGAAAAAATAAATCAAAAATATTGTCTACCTTCTGCCCTATAAAGGATTAAATGACTCTTACCATTTTGTTACAGTGTAAGTATTATTCACTTAGAAATGTATATTGAAAATTTCATTATCATGGTACGACTCATATTTTCATTTCAAGCGTTTCTATTTCAATGTCCAAGTCTGAAAAATACTCGTAATTTGTTATACCCATCCTCTTCCTCTGTAAATAAAGCAATTTATTAACGTCACACCGAAACCAGTAGAGTTTGGAAAAATTCTTATTGGAGGGTGAAAGCGAACATACTTGTTATTCTCGTTTATACAAATGCAATACTGATCACATTATGTCATCATTCATCATCAAGGTATATATTGGATGTAAACAACTCTATCTAGTCCCAACTATTTTTTTTTTATTTTTTCGTGTGCTATTTACGTAATGAATGGAAAGTTGTGGGATGCTGTCGAGAAACTATTTTTTTAGTACAAATTTTCGTATTTTGGGAATCTGATACCAGAAAATTGGTTAATTCTGGTTCCTATATGTAATAAATGTTTATTTTTAACGCGATGTGTAGCCAGAATCCCATTTTGTGGGTCCTTGATATCGAAAAATTTGTTTACGGTTAAAGGTCCGTCTATCTGACCGTCTGTCCGTCTGTGAACAACAATGAAGGTTCTGTAAAGTTTTCACCAATCTTGATATTCTACAATCTGGTTGGTGTCGCGGCAAAACTGATATTTTGGTTTTGGAGGTCTCAAAATTTTCTCAAAAGTGGCTCCACATCTTTTCTTTACATTTCGTTATTTTAGAGATAGCAAAGTACGATGCAGCGCGAATTTTCGTTGAACTCTCGAAATTTTCGAAAATTGCAAAGGTTAATTTTTTCGGTGTCTTCATAAAATATTGGTGTACAATTATAATATTGAAAATACAGATATATTTTTCTTCATTAAATTCTTTAAAATTATATCTCTGAATAACGTTATGTTAACATTGTTTCAAAATACGAGGAGCTTTTGCGTAATTTTACGTAAAATAATACCAATAATTTTAAGAACAGGCTTCTAAAAAAGTCTCCAAATTTTTTAATGGACTGAATAACATGTTTTAAACGTTATTTCGATGTAATATTTTAAATAATTTAACAACTATATGTTCAATGCGTGAAAGTACGTCCTCTTGTTGGACCACAAGTTTTATTTATTTCATCCTTTACTGCTTGTTCTTTTGCGTTTTTTCTTAATGTTTTTTTTTAACAGTTTTTTTGAGTTCGTATATTTTTTCTCTCTCGCAACTTTAACCTTCTATGTCCAGTTTAATTTAAACAAGTAATAAAGTTTAAAAAATCAGGGCAGAACGAAGTTTTTTGATAATACAACTCTGAAGAACATCCTAAGTGTCCCTCGTACGTTGATTCAGCGATGTTCAGAACTATATTTCACATCGTTTATTTTTTATAGCAAAACGGCTCTCGATCAAAAACTCAGAAATCACTCTAGCATGGAAAATGTGAACTCCCAAATAGGCCATGGCATTCTCTCTCCTATACCTTCTCTTCTTCATTAACTTTATAAACCACTACTGAGACTGATTAGATTTTGTCCTCTTTATCATAATACTTCCTTTGAAATCTTGCTTCACAGATTGAAAAATTTCACTACATTAATTTGATGAAAAATAAATTAATATTTTTTTGTTGATTACGCATAATTCACTTCACAAAATTAAAGTAATACGTACAATATTCGTAGGTATTCTGCCATCAGTATCAGTGAAAATTGTCACTTGCGGAAGGGTTACAAACGGAAGATCATCATTCAACCTATTCAACCATTCATGCGAATATATAACGTCATTCGGTTATACCTTGAAAAGATCGTTTCTTTGTACCAATCGCACAAAGTGTTTTACGTCCCTACTTGAGTTCCTTCTGCTGCAAGTTTCTGAGAAAACGAAATCTTTTTTGGCGCCCGAGGGGGCAGACGTCAAGCGACGGCGGCGTCCGCCTCAGCGCGCAAAGCGTTTCACCTGTGGATTGCGCTCCCACCCACTCTCCGCCTCCGGCCACGCCCACCGCCAACAACCTCATCCTCACACCCTCCACTTCCACTATCGCCACCACCTCCTTCCTCTGCCCGCCTCCGTCAATGGCTTCTCCGTTGCCCTCATGTTTGCCCTAACTTCCCGTCTCTTCTTCTTCCTCGCTATCCTTCTCACCCTCTTCCTCATGCTCTTCCTCGCCCTCTTTCCCTCCCGCGTTGTCTTTCTCGCCCATTGCCTCTCCTTTTTCTCTCTCTTCGACGTCATCTTTACCCTCTTCCTCAACCTCTTCCTCGCCTTCACCCTCCTCCTCTTCTTCGTTGTCTTCCTTGCACTTTTCTCTGTTCCCTTCTCCGCCCTCACCGTCTTCCTCGTTTTCTTCCTCGCCTTCCTTGCGGTCTTCCTCGCTCTCGCCCTCACTGCTGCCTACCCCATCTCAACCGCCTTCGTCTCCGCTCCCGCGCTCGCATCCTAGGGCCATCTCCCACCTCCTGCTTTCCGCAGCGAAGAATCCGTTCGCGCAGAAGGCGCCCCGTCCCCGCACACAAAGAGGAGACGCTGACTTCTAACGTGCGCGCAGTAATATTCACGCCTGCGCTGGCGCTGATGCTGGCGCGGCGCCCGCCTGCCCGCACACGCACCCGCTCCCACGTCGCCCCGCCGCACGCACACCCGCCCGCTACTCGCTCGTTCACTCTTCCGCCAACGTGCCCACCCATTCGCTCGTTCAGAGCAACCGTCCTCACGCCCACGTTCTCTTCCGCCCGATCACCAGCTTTCTTACTTCACACTGTAATCAGTTCTCTCACCCATCGTCTCACCCGCCCCGTCACCCGCCCCCATCACCCGCCCCCGTCACCCACCCCCGTCACCCGCCCCCGTCACCCGCCCCCGTCACACGCCCCCGTCACCCGCCCCTGTCACACGCCCCCGTCACCCGCCCAGTCACCCGCCCCGTCACCCGCCCCGTCACCCGCCCTCTCACCCGCCCTCTCACCCGCCCGTCACCGCCCCGTCACCCACCCCGTCACCCGCCCCGTCACCCGCCCCTCTCTCACCCGCCCCTCACCCGCCCCCATCACCCGCCCCCGTCACCCCCCCCCGTCACCCGCCCCCGTCACCCGCCCCCGTCACACGCCCCCGTCACCCGCCCCTGTCACACGCCCCCGTCACCCGCCCAGTCACCCGCCCCGTCACCCGCCCCGTCACCCGCCCTCTCACCCGCCCTCTCACCCGCCCTCTCACCCGCCCTCTCACCCGCCCTCTCATCAGCCCTCTCACCCTCACTAACACCTATACTACAACCGCTTTCTTTCTTCCTCCCTCGTTTACCGACAGAGGTGGCTCAGGGCGCCCATTGACCTCAACTGCAGTGCAAGTGATCGGGATATCCTGTGGTTCAAATCCTGGCGGTGGTGAGACTTTCGATGCTACACAGCTACGTCGAATTCAGCCACTGTCTGGAGGAGAATTCTAACGGCCGGCTGCTCTGATTGGATACTTTCCCGTGGTTTCTCTGATCAACACCGGGCGAATGCCGGAGGAGTAGCCTTACGAACGGGCCACGGACTGTGCGCGATCCATTATTTTTCCTAATCTCTATCTCACGCTTATTTTTCCTAATCTCTATCTCACGCTTATTTTTCCTAATCTCTATCTCACACACAGTTACCAGCACTACACTATCATTCATGCCGGAAGATAAATTGGCAGCTGACAGCTTGTCCCGGCTGGGTGGTGCCCCGGTGGTGGCAGATGACTGGTTGGAGAAAAAACCCGCAAGCCGACGGAAGATTCACGATAATACATACACTACACTTATGGGACTTGTAACCTTAGTCGTTGATGCGCCCAGATTAACTAAACAACCAATCAATCAAAACTTTCTCGTTTCCGCTCACGTCTGTACACATGTTCACATCAAATTTCCCTATTCTTTATTCCACATTCATTTTCGCCCAAACCATTCTCACCACACTTTTTCGCTCTCTTTCCCTATTGCTCTACCTCTATCTTCCCCCACTTGTTGGATCGTTCATACGCTGTTGGCTATGCACATTTACCCGCCTACCTGTAATTACAATCACCAGTCAGCGCGCACGTACATTTCCGTTCACGCATGTACGAAGCTTTACCACCCTGGCGTGTTTGCCCACTATAAACACTCGTCTACACATGTAACTACCGTCAAACATACCTGGTCATGCTCTCTCTTTCGCCACCCAGCAGGTACTTGCCACCTCCCTCTCTCTTTACTTGGTCAGACGGAAGAGCACCCCTTATGGTATGAGTCTTTCCACTAAATAAAAGCAATTTAATAATTATTATTATCATTATTAGCATTATTATCATTATCATCATTATTATCAGCTTCCTCCTCCATCTTACCCAACACATCACCACACCTCACTACTCCACTTCGACCGTTCTTATATTTCCCAACCCATCTCACTTGCGGAACCCAGGCTGCCCAGCACTCCCCCCACACGTCCACCTGTTCAATTCTCCCGAGCGGCAAGCCCGCCCACGTGCCCTCGCCGCTTTGCATCGCGTCGCGCGACGCGGCGTTCGCCCGCCGGCACTTGCTGCGGAGAATCTAATATTGTGCGCGGTGACGGCGGGGGCGGGGGCGACGCGGCGGCCTATTGCTTCGGGCGACTTCCCTCGCCTTCAGACGCTCCGCCTCCTTCGATGCTGCCGCCGCTGTCGCCCTTCGGTCTCTCGCCCCAGGTGCCCTGAGAGAGGATTCTTGGCGCCCGCGACATGCGACGTCCTGGCATGGTCATTCTACCGGTGGATTGCGGTACGTGGTACTGTGGGTTGTGAGAGAAGAAATAGTATTTCAATTACTGGAGGATATTTGCTTCGTTTGAGCTGATAATTTAATATTAGATGTCCGAACTTTCAAGATAGTTTAAGGTATATTATACCTCAAAAATAAAGGAAAACCGTCGAAAATCCGTTTATTGACTATTAACTGAATTAGAACCTTTTATATATTCTCTCTAACATGGCGAAACCCGTTTTATTCTACAATCTTTCGTTTCTTTTTATTTGGATATTTATGTAGTCTCGCGTTAGGAAAACCACGTGCCCTTTTTGAAAGGAAGATATTTAAGAGGAAGAAAGAAAATCAGAGAAAAATAAGGCAATAGAAAAATGAGATACAACCAATACTCCTGGAGCTATCGAGCATTACGAATTTTGGAGCCATTTCCCCGAAAGTTGACTTTTTCGTTGTCGTTGGAAACCTGAAAACTCATATCTCCGGTTCTATCAAAGGTAGAACTCTAATACTCTAATTCTTTTTTGTTATAATTTTGAATTATATTCCTAGTGCATGAACCAAAACTAAATATTTTAATCAATTATTTCATGAAGAAAATATTTTTAAAATTTGATTTTTTTTGTTTTCTGAAAAATAAGTTTAAACAAATATGCTTAAAATATGTAAATAATATAGGTACAAATATTGTTTTCGTTCAGGAACACGTTGAAATCATCTGTTATCACGAGAAAAAAGGATTTAAGCAATACAGATAGTAGCTCTAAAGAAATGATGTCACAGCTCATAGCCTATTTCTGTATACAAAATTCCGTTATCTCCGAAAATGAATTTTGAAACATTTTTCTGGATGTTTTTGTTTTCATTTTTTCGTATTTATTCAATAAATATATGAAAAAGTTATTAACAATATTTAAAATGTTTGCTTGTTTGAGGTGTAATATACCTTAAGAGAGTGAGGCTTATAATTGATTTCAAAGACATTACCCCCAAAATGGGCTTATCCATGTACTGTTACTCATAAAATATACATTTAAAATACTTGGGCTTTTCAAGAGGCCAATTTCTTTTATTCTACTGAACCGATTCCTTTTATTCTTGCTTTGAATGAAAGATTTATCCTTTTCATCCATATTGTAGTCCTTTTTTGCAAGAATTTACTCTGAAAATAAATTAAATGTCAACATTACTAAATCTATGAATATCTGGAGTATTTGCTAATTATTTCTATTTTTTTGTTCAGATTACTTCTTTTACTCACATTCAATTAAACCTATTTTTTCATCAATAAAGACTATTGAACAACCGCAGAAAGAACAACTTCCAATTAAAGTTCTTCTTTGGAATAATATTATTTATCGTAGATTTAATTAATTTAGCTGACAAACTTACAAATTTTTACTTTTCTCTAAAACCATAAATTTCTACTATTTCCTAATGAACTCATCGTTCCAGAAATTCTTTTTTGGACATGTTCTCGTTTTCTTTGTGCAAGTGATGCCATTTATTAATCAAGCATTGTTTAGAACTGCAAGCAAGCCAACTTTCCTTTCAATTTACGTATTGATTACTGTTTTGTTTGATTTGGTGTGTTTTAATTTTTTGTATTAGTTACTTAAATTAGTTTCATGCATTTTCATAGTTAGTTTCATAAATTTTCTAGAGTTTAATTTAATATGAATGATATGTATTTAATGTGATCATTAGTTTTTATTCAAAGGTGCTATGCACTTTTATTAAAACTATTACACGTTATCATTACTGCTGTTATTGAGGGGCCAAACATTCTGTCCCTATTATAAACCCACAGGATATTGAAAAATTTAATCTTAAACATATTTTTCAGTTATTTTTAGCTGTTGTGTCATTTCACTTATGTTCGATTAGCATTTCATTAAATGAATCTATCGCCAAATTAGTTAAGTGTAAATATAAAATTTAGATTTGAAAATAAATCTAGGCTGGAAAGTTTCCAAAACAATTTTCGGTTACTATTTTCACATATTTTGGTTACATTATTTAAAAGCGCACTTAAGTTCATTTTAATCATTGGAGATGACCAAGGTGACCGTCACATAAATTCTTCTGTTTAAAACAACTTCTGTGATGGATATATTGTATTGTGTATTCGTACGGAAGGTAGACATGAAAATATCAGATCCACACGAGGCTGAAATAAATCAACCTACTACTAATTTAAATATTTCCATTTAAAATACGTTTTTGGAATCTTGCATATAATGTAATTTTGCACTGTTTTCTTCCCCTAAACTATGATCAAAGCAACATTACCTTTATGAATCTGCATTCTACCTTGGTCTTCCGAGTTCATTCTAGGTATCATCGAAGCTTGGGTGTTTGGGTTTTCTCAATAAAAAACGTAACGTACCTAATATATTAGTAGCAGATCTTATTTATAGTATTATTTAAATCTAATTCTTCGCATTAGCAAAACAAGAACTAATTTTTGAAATTAATTCCAGAATTACGCTTAGCTAAAATAAAGTATACGTTTGTTTCAAAAGACAATTTATTACCCTCCTTTCAGATTTTTCTTTAACAATGAAATTTTAAAACATTGAAAGTGAAATATTTTGCATAAACTGTGTAAACGAACGCGAATAGAGAAGTACTTTTTTCTTCGCTATGTCTTTTTTGATACCACCTAGGGGCTCCTTCGCATATCATCTGAAACGCTGAAGCGCTTTCAGTAGTTATCTCTAATAGTTGGAGCCCCTGGCAGTGTTACATCTCAATGTTGTTTAATTTGATGCTGCTTAACACCCAATCTCCCTGTTTTATTACTTTATCTGTATGTATGCAAAAATAAAATGACAATAGATAATAGTAATTAGAATTTTGTTTTTGCTTCAAAACGTGCAATTTGAATGTGAAGCGGGATACAGTACTCTTGTGTCAGTTCTCGCTGTCAAAAATCATGTTAATGAGAAACCGTAAATTTTTAATATAACCTTAGAAAATTTTAATTTTTGTCGTTTCACATGAAATACAGACTTAAACAAACATTTAATTTCATGACATGCCGTATTGTATACTTCAGTGTAAATTTATTTATACACATATGTACTTTAATGTTGACTATGGGAAATGGTAAGTTACTCTTTAGGATATTTTTATCAGTACATAAAAGAAAGAAAAATAGAATAGAATGGCCGATTTTCACATTTGCAAAATCCCAGGGTGATTGGCCTTTGATAAATCATGAAATAAACATTTAAGAATAACTGCAAGTACTGGTATTTAAAATTAACTGAACAATTTTATTTTCTTATTTAGTTCATTACACATCTTTTGGGAGATTTTATTTTATTTGCAGCATATCATAATGTTGGTATAATTCAATATACAATATGTATATGTGCAATTTATGTTAAGTGATTACTCCTTAACGTTTCAACTTATTGAAGGACAAATAATGATCGCGAGACTCTGAACATCATTCGTACATTCCTCTGTTTTGTTCCCTTCAATAATATTGAAATCGTTCCTTGAAAATTTCCCACTGTTTTTAATCATGATGCCTGTCAGCTGTTGTCTGCAGACATGACATTTTGATTGGTAGTCAGAAACGGTGATGTTTCTTTATTCAATCACAGAACAGTACCTGCCACTCACTGTGAAATGTAAAATAACGAAGTTCTTACTTCGATATCTTCCAGTTTACAATGATTTTTTGTTATCCAATACGGAAGAATGTAAGTGTTTACGGAGAAGTAATTCATGGATGTGTAGTAACGAATAACGGAGAACAATACATTGGTAGCATTGTTCGCTCAACAAATATTTGTAGTACATTCTAGAAACAGAAAAAAGGGTTAAACTTGTATTCTGGAAAATTTACAAAAAACGAATATTTTATTGAATTACATTTTACACTGATAGTAATGTTTTCTTTTCAGAAGATGGGAAATTATTTCGGAGATTATATGTTTCTGGATAGTATAAGGACTTTATCAACCTAGTAATAAAATTGCTTTAATTTAATTAGTAATGACATTTGAATAAGTGTTTGTTTCTTAGTGTCATTGTGCTTAATGTATATTCTGTGGAAAGTGTCATAGGCTAAGTTTCAAACTTAAGAAAATGTGTTAGATGTGGATTTGTTATTGACAGGAAAGTAAGCGAGATAGTTTGCTCTGAACGGACTCAACAATCTATCATATTAATCACGAAACTAAAATTTATTTCGAGGGGAAATGGTCGAATGCAACAAATATAAGATACAGTGAACGATAATTAATTTTATATTTTTGCTTTTCTACGTTTCTTCCGTCCTCACATTTTGAAATTTTTGAGTGATATGGCAGTCAAACTACATTTCAACTGAAATTTTAATAATTCTGCTAATTTTCAGAAGAAAACGGAAAAACAAATTTCACGTGGATCTATTCATTTTGCTTCGCAACTCAAACCGAATCTCTCATTTGGTTGGTCAATGTCTCTTCCACTTTCACGAACACAAAAATTGCTCTTGGGTGTGGAATTACAGATCGTTGAAACGTCATAACTCTGGAACACGGAGATTCGTAAAAGTCTCATGATACCCCCACACAAAATGGTGTCAGCATTTTGACGTAAAGTCTGTAATGCGTAATCTTCTTCAAGACCAACAGCTAGAAAACAATATCGACAGTTTCTTCCCCCGAACACACAACACGCGCACTCCTAGTCATTAAATCGCCATTCCTACATCCGACACAGCAAAATGCAGTCTTTATGGCGTTCTTTACGACGACCATTATTCCCAACGTAAAACCAACTAGCGCAACGTTGATGCTCATTTCAAGGTCATTAACGTGCTATCCATGACCAAAAGCGAGTAACAGAACTAGCCATTCGTAGGTCTGGCTGCAATAACGACTGTATTCATAATCGATTTCTGTCGCAATGTAAACACGCGGCAGCTGTCCCACATTGTGCGATGTTTTTCTTGCGAGAACAGCGCGAACAAAAGCCAAGCCAGAGGTCGGCGTGCGGAAAACGAGTCGGCGTGCGCACGTGATGTCGCGTGGGTTACCCCAGCCGTTTCACCCTAGTCGAAGAACCACGAAAATGTGCGCAGTTTCTTTGGAACGTGACTGCAAGACTGGCATCGTTCATCGTGACGAGAACGGGAAGTTTGGTTGAAGGGCATTGGAGTTGGGTGCAGCGACATCGGTTTTATGTTCGAGATCGTGACGTGGGTTTGTAGACGGATTTTGTAGATTTTGAAAGTGCGGCATTGGGTTAGAATGAGTTGTCACTCCACGATTTTGTCACACCTGCATTTGGAAAAACATAAGTATATATCTAGAATAAATAAGAATTTCACCATCGCCGTATAATCATCATTAGGCTCACAACTTCCGAAACTGCAAATAACAACTGCATCCTCCCTTTACCTCCAATGAACCATCCTCTCTGCCAACATTGTCACCACTGGGAACTCCTCCGGCACCACTACCACAATGACAAACTCCACCGCAATCACGACAAAGTAAATAAAATTCACTGCATTATCAGTATCTTCAACCACCAATATCAAAAGCAACTTTTAAACCCGTAGTACAATCTTTACTACTGACATCACCATTATTCCAACAGCAATTTCACCGTCATTAACAGCTCTGTGAACTTTTACCGTCACATTGCCCCGCCACTCTAGCACACATCTCACTGTACCTTCACTACTGTCTCCTTCATTTGATTTTGGTGATTATTTCGTGTTTACGGGCGCGTCAACTGCTGTGATTATTAGTCTCGTAAGAGTACAATTGTTTTAATCCAAGAGGTAGCGGTGTTCTTCTCCCCCGTATAGTGAGACCCGGCACCGACATACACGTAAGCTTGCGAAGCATTCCCTATCAAGGTTCTGTCCAAACAGCGGAGCACCGGTCCAACCGGGACAATCTCCCAACTGCTGTCATGACATGTATGGTAGTATAGTGCATATGAGTGTGGGGTTGTTTAAAGGGAGAGGAGGGGACAAGGAACAGAAAAGAAAGATCGCGCGCGGTCGGTGGTCCCTTTGTTAGGATCCTGCTCGAGCATTCACCTGATACTGATCGGAAAAAAAAACACAGAAAACTACCCATCAGAGCAGTCGGTCGCTAGAATTATTCTCCAGTCAGCAACTGATTACTACCAAGCTATGTAGATAGTGCCGAAAATCTTGCCACACCGTCTGGACTGAGCCACATCAGTCGGTCTATCTCCTTTATGAACATGATTATCGGGAACAACTTACATCTACCAATTTCACTGTTATTACTAGGGGGCGGATTTTAATGAAATGTCATTTCTTGTTCCTTTCACTTTAGAACAACACCGATTGGCATAGAAATTAATTTTATGTTATGACAAAAAGAAATGGCCCATTTTTTCCTCTTTTTTCTTCACTCGTCGATTTCGACCAGTGAGTCATTTTTACTTTTTCCGACATTCTTATTGCATTTTCGCTGATTTACTCGATTTTAATATCATTTTAATGGTACTTGCTTAAAATAATTTGTATGAGATGCAACAAATGTTCTCCACAGAGTTTCAGAGTATGCTATTCGATTTCTCTTCTGAGAAATTGTAATATCAGTATGAAATCAGTATTGTTATATGATTATGAAATCTAAAGTTACTGTAACATCAATCAGCACCATTGTCGGCTCGTCCGATTTCGGGATAACTATAGACAGAGATTTATTAGTAAAGAACAGTCCAAAACAAAATTTTGAAAGCTGAGTTCTCTGGCTCGAAAAGGAGAATCTTCGATTATATCAGTAACGGAAACAACAGCTTGAGTTGTTCATCCGAACTGGTTTTAATAACATTTTTACGTCCTTTTTTTTGCTTTTAGAGCATTTTAAAAACATTTTAAGAGCATTTTATTTATCGTTTTTGGCGATGTTGTAGGTCATCAAAATCCGCTCCCTAATTATTACTATTTCTGCTACTATTATGCGAGGCGCATCTAGAAAGTCAATTTCCCCTTTTTTCCTTCGAAAGTATTCGCATTTAGGAATGGAAATTGCGCATGCGTACGAGAGTTCTGACGTATCAATCAGGTGCCGCTACAGGCCGGACAGGTCCCGCCGAGTGCCTGTAGCGCGGCAACAGTGACCCAAAATGGCAGCGCTTATTCGTTCTCCCGCCGCCTGCGAGCCTCGACCCGTGATCACGTTCCTTAAGACACAACACATCGTGCCGATCGAAATTCATTGTCAGCTGTTACTAGCAAGCTTACTGCTTGTGTTGTGCTGCTCCATGACAATGCTCGTTCACATACATCAACCGTTCTGCAGGAGATCAGCTAGGAGCTGTTTAAACATCCCCCATACAGTCCTGACCTCTCACCCAGCGATTTTCCTCTTTTCCTGCATCTCAAGACATTCCCGTGGAAAATATCCAATAAATAATTTCGTAGAGAACTAGACATAGAACCAATTGTAAATTTCATTTCCTTACTGTCATCCAAATTATTTTGCAACCTCCAAATTACTCTTACAAAGATTAAATCTCGTCTCCCAAAATATTTGATCCATGCCCCATTACTTGGAAAAATTTTGGTCTCACCTCTCAATCTCAATCTTGTTTTCTTCACAAAATTAGCAACAATCATCATGGAGGTACCAAGTGGGGATGTCCTCGATCAAAATTTGGGTAGAGTGCAAATTTACAATTAGTCGTACCTTCGGGTCACTATCTATTATAGTACATAGTTAAAACAAATACTCACCTGTAGAGTAGTAATCCCACTGATCTGGTTACATTTTTTTTAAATTCTTTCGTCTACACCTCCAACATCTACCCTTCATCAAATCCCACCCGCGCGCCACCACCACCAAACAGACCACACCACCATCCCCACCGCCACCACCACGAACCGAGCGGCGATCATCTCCCCCACCGCTGCCACCGCATTTCCTACGGCCGTGCGGCCACCGCCCGGCTCTAACTTTGCGTGCGCGCGTTGTCGCTGTGACAGTTGGTGAAAACAAACTCAACTCGCCTCGGCGTCGCCTGATTTGTCAAAGGAGCATAATAACACGGGCGAGGACGCGGCGCGGCGCGGCGCGGCGCGGCGGGGCGCGGGGCGGGGCAGGGCGGGGCGGCGCGGGGCGGGGTGGGGCAAACAGGAAGGTCGCGGTGCGGGGTGTGGGACGAAGCAAAAATCGAGTTGCGGCGCGCGGAGGGCGGAGGAATTTAGACAGAGCAGGCAGTTGCCGCACGTAGGTCTTTACTGCACAAGGCATGACGCCGACTCCAATTTTAAATGGAGAAAATTGAAATATTTTTGAAAATTATTGGATATGCAAGATTGATTGATTGTTAATGATTCCGAGCGCATCAACTACTGAGGTCACTAGTCCCGAAGGCATGACGCCGACTATTTTAAATGGAGGAAATTGAAACAGTTTTGAAAATTATTGGATATGCAAGATTGATTGATTGTTAATGATTCAGAGCGCATCAACTACTGAGGTCATTAGTCCCGTAGGTGTAGGGCATGTTTTTCGTTCGGAGGTGGCAGTGATCTTCCCCCACTGGATGGCGAGATCCGGCGCTGACTTACCGTCGACTAGCGGGGTTTTCCCGAACCACATATCTCCCACCAGCGGGACACCGCCCCAGTCGGGACAAGTTCTAAGTCCCCGACCGGTCTCCCGGCATGTGTGGTACTGTAGTGAATGTTAGTTTACGTGTGTGTGTAAGGAGTAAGGACAGTACAAGGAAGAGGAAGGAAAGATCGTGCGAGGTTAGTGGCCGGTTTGTTAAGGTACTGCTCCGGCATTCGCCTAGTGTTGATCGGAGAAACCACGGAAAACCGGCCGAGCTAGAATCAGAGCAGCCGGCCGCTATAATTATCCTCTGAAGGCGACTGAATTCGACCTAGCTGAAAAGCTAGTGTCGAAACTCCTGCCGCCGTGGGGACTCGAACCCAGAACCTCCCGGTGAGAGGAACTGCAGTGACATCATTTGATGCACTGATCCCCCGCTCCCGGTTGGATGCGCAAGAGTGAAGGAGGGAATATTTGATACCGGGAAAAACTACCTAGCACATTAGACCCGTAAGTTGGGTGGATATTATAACTTTGGAGGTGGTAGTGTTTATCCCTCTCTGGAACGTGATTTCCGGCGATCACCTGCACTTTGGCTTGCTTGGTTTCCCTCCTCTAGGTATCTGCCTCCAACGGATCTCTACCCCACCACCGCAACCACCGCCCCGACTCTCTTGTCGCTACTAGGACAAGCTATAAACGCCTGAATAGTCTCCCGACATGTTCAATAATGTAATGCATGGATGTTTGTATGTGTCTGGAGAGACATGAGGGAAGGAAGATAGCGTGCGACCTGTGTTCCGTTTGTTACGAACAGTCGGCTTTCGATTGGTATTAATGTGAAAAACCATGGAAAACAGAGCAGCCGGACACTTGAATTCTGAGTGAGAGAGAGGTTGAATTAGTTGAATGAGATCAAGTAAACCTCTGTTGTGTCTAAAATTCGCCATTATCGGGACTCGAACCCTGGTATCTAGGATCTAGAACCCTACATCAAGATGCTACTGATAAATCGGTGTTATTGCTGAGGTATTTCATCCGATTATGGACATGCCGACAGCAATAGACACCCAAAGAGTTTCTTTACAACTAACTCACTTTTATGGAAATTATTGGGATAACGACCTCGATGAGAAAATTCATGAAGTGAAATCAGATATGTCTTCAACTACAAACACAACAGCGATTTACCAAGAACTCAAGACGTTATGGAAATTTCGGAAACGAGCACTACGAGAAAAATATTGAATAAACAGGAATTGATAAGATAAGGAACACCTCTCAGACACAATTCCGACTTATATAATGGAGTGGGTGACCAGAAAATGAGTGGCAGGGACTTATTAATTGGTACATGATGCCGAGTAGGATAATTGGTACGCGAAATCTGAAGCTAAATGCTCACTTCGACGAAAACATTCCTAATCAAATTAATCAGATTACCCTCCTTGAAAAAAGCTTATTCAAATTTATTTTTGACCAATGAATAAGATGTGCCTGATCTTCATGCCATAGTTAAATAAGGTGGTATGTAGTGAATGTGGATGGAAATATTTATTCCAAAGTTTATGTCGGAGTTGCGATTCGTTGCTTCGTATTATTTCAAACATAAGAATACCGTAAGAGATCGATATTCTAAGAATAGAAAGAAAAGGTTTGGGAGATTTCATGTCTTGCATTGCACGACATATTTGCAATTACTAGCTGTCTCTGTTCTCTCCATATCCTCAAAATGTTAATTAACATTTTACTCTTTTAGTAACAGCAAATGCAAATGAAGTTTCTTATAATCCTTCAGAATTTATTCTTCATTAAACAATTCAAGAAATACATTAAAGTTTCTTTATAGTCAATCATTTTCCATAAACACAAATTTCGTTTTGTGAAAGTAATCATACTATTTTACATATCAAGTGATCCTGAAAACTTCTCAGAAGTTTGAAACCAGTCTCTCTATTTTGAGTAAGACAAATCGATGGGTAAAGTTCGAGAATCGTAAATCGACTTCTAAGTGCAGCCTGTCGCTGCTACGACTGCGTAGGCGCGCCCCTGGAGGAGATATTACCTCAAACCCAGCGCTAATAAAACATAAATGGATCGCGACTTCCCCCTCACTGATCGCAGACTGACGGCAGTCGCTGTCAGGGGTCGCTTCCCCTCTGTCGACTTTATCATTCAACGCCTCCTCTGCCTCTCCCTGGCCTGTCTCGCCTCCTGCCATTTCTAGACCTCCCCTTTGCTTTGCCGTCGCTGCCGCCGCATATTGCCGTCTCTGCTTTTCTGCAACCTCCGATGCTCTGCTGTATCTGTTCCACTGCAATTCAGCTTCATGTATTTGGCCACAAGATTTTTGACAGACAGCTTATTACAAAGATTCTATTATTAATTTATACACATATACACAGAATTTGTCCGGAAATTACAAAGCGCCTTTTCAGGGAACTCATTTTTCCCCATCCTCAGGCTAGACTGTGTAACAGAGAAATTATGAAAATTACTGTGCAATATTATAAGAATTTCTTATCTTATAGGATCTTTGTAATACGCTGTATGTCAAAAAATCTTGTGGCCAAATACATGAAACAATTGAAGTGAACGACAGACAATCTTACGTATTCTCTTTTCCACTGCCACTCATTGCAGTCTATTTTCCGCTCTCTCTACAATGCTGTCTACAGTGTTCCGCAGCACCTGCTACCCTACTCTTCCAGCTTATCTACCGTCTTCGTGATCCTGATGCTCCTGATAATCTGTCATCTGCGTTACTTAGTAGAATCAGATAAGAAGCAGACCCCACAACTTGGTAGTAGCTACACACCAAAACTAGCAACAGATGAGATAGCGTTTCCATCAGACCCCGCTACGGAATATCGCTTTTGTTGATACCCCGCTACACAGGAGGCCCCGCTAAAAAGCAGTCACCGCTACGTAGCAGAACTGACTACAAATGAGATCTTCATCAAATCCGCTACGCTACAGACTCCGCTGAACAACAGATCCAACTACACAGCAGACCCGGCTATACTCCAGACTCACCGATAGCAGAGCTCAATAAACAGAAAACCCCCCTACACAGAATACCCCGTTACTTCTTTGTGTTAGTTCATGCTGTGTACATTTGCTTCTTACCGCCTCACTTATCCTTCATCGATCGAGGAGACATTGTTTTCCTCGCCTTCAACATAACATTCGCCGGTCTTTCAGCTTATCTTGCGAAACAACCACTTCACGGCACTCACGTTGACTTAACCCCCCCTACAAACCGCAGCCGTCACCATAATCATCCATAACCACTACCAGTTTCTCCGCATCCATCAGCTTTCCGCTCCGTCCCCCGACCTGGTCGCTCTTCTCTCAACATCCAACTCACTTCATCCAGCACCGCTCCTTCCCCGCCGACACTTCGCTCTGCGGCTGTTGGAACTGGCGTTGCCACCCCACAAACTTGCTCCTTCCCCTCGATACATTATTCCACCGACTCCCTCCGCGGCCGTCGCGGTGGCAACACTTGTTTGATCGAACGTCTCCGTGACATCTGCGTCGAGTGCGTTCTAGTGGAGTGACTCCCGCTGGTTACAAGTGAGTTGGCTCTTCGCACACACTTCCCACGCCTTCCCATCGATGTCAATCCTTTGAGTAAACTTTCCAATGGCAGTAGTAGAACAGCTAGTAAAGAAGTTATCTCCTATTTGTACCTTCCGTTTAATACATTTTTATGCTGTTTCAATATTCTGGTTAAGTGAAAATGAGAGAGAGTACTAAATTGACGAAAAACTGCAGTGACACAAGTCAGAAATGAATAAAACCACCGAACAATTTGAGAGAAAATATAAACATTCAAATCTCTGTTGTTAATATACACGACGATGTATTTATTGTGTGGTATGAATATTAAATATACGCATTAAACTGTTCTCTGTTTATTATTATGCAATCGTAATTTAATAAATGAAAAAATAAATGTAATAAATGGTGTAATTCATAAAACATTTCATGATACATTAGTAACGCAGGTATGGCACAAACTAAGCTATCAGTTTTCGAGAATTTGTTATGTTTGCTCTCTAGTGAAAATTTTTAAAAATTCTTGGAAAGAATTGATTTTCGCCTAATAAGCTTTCCGAGAACAATGTGCACCGCCGCTGATAATCACGGTTACTCGAAAATTCTCTGCTCGCTGTCCGCGACCAATCTCCGATCTCATTTGACTGGCGCATATTGACTTCGCTAACAACACCAAACATTGCCTGTCACCCGCGTGACCGCCACTACCAACTTCAGCGTCACCGACAGCGCTACCATGAGCACCATCTCAGCGTCAATATCAACGTCACTGTCAGCGTCATCGTCAACGTCGTCACCGTCGCCCACTAGTAGCGCCCTACCATTACCCCACCTCTGGGAGGGATCATGGTGTAGCAGTTAGTCCGCTCGCCCTCCAGCGTTGGGACCGGGGGTCAAATCCTGGTCGATTCATATGGAAAGTGTGGTGGGCAAAACGGGTAGGTGGCAGGTTTTATCCGGTTTCCGTGGCGTTCATCCATTGTCATTCACATCTCGTCTTCATAAATACCCACTAATCAAAATAATTAATCCATTTCAGATAGGACTGCAAGACTTAGGTTCTGATATTATGACAAAGAACACGCAACGGAACCTACAGCCCGCCACATACCTCCGACGGTGTCGTTGCAGTCAGCCCCACGTCCCGCATCCGGCACTGCAACTGTCAGCAGTATTGTCACCGTACTGGCTTAGGTGGCTCAGGGTATCAACTGATGTAACTGCAGTGCCTCTGACCGGGGTTCCACTCCCGGCGTTGGCCGAATTTTCGACACAAATTACATAGGTCGAATTCGGTCTCTGTCCGGAGGGGATTTCTACCAACCGGTAGCTCTGATCGGTAGTTTTCCGTGCTTTTTCCGATGCCTTTTCCGTGAGAATTCCGGAGCAGTACCATAATGCACGAGGCATGGAGTGCGCTCGATCTTTCCATCCTCTCCCTTGCCCTTTCCTTACTCCTTACACACTCTTACTTGTATTATACTATCACACCTGTCAGGAAAACAGTCGGGAGCTTAGAGGGCTGGAGCTGTGCCCCGCTGGTGGGAGATATCTGGTGGGGGAAAATCCGCAATTCGACTTGTAAGTCGGTGACAGATCTCATCATCCAGCCGGGGAAGATACGGTCACCTCCAGCCATAAAAGCATGCACTACACTCACGGGACTGGTGACATCAGTTGACGTGCCTTGGAATTGCTAATCAATGAACCAATCCGTCACCGCTCCCGCCGCAACTGTCTCCGCCTCCACCACCATCTCCGCCAGCGAGGCAGCTGCAAGCTCCACGTGCGGCATCCTCACTGCAATAGTCAGCATCTCTGACACCATCACCCCCACCGCCACCGTCACCGTCACCGTCACCGACATATTTGTCACCGCCACCACCTGGTGGGGTGTCCGCTGCCAGCCCCAGTGCTGCATCCTCACTACAACGTCAGCATCAGTGTCATCATCACCACCACCGTCGCTTTCACCGTCATCACACTGTCACCGTAACAGTCTCCGTCACCGTCACCACCTCTGACAGAGTGACCGCTGCCAGCTCCACATGCGGCATCCTCACTGCAATCGTCAGCATCACTGACCCCATCACCGCCCCATCTGCGTCACCGCCAACCCACTGTCACGTCATCGCCGCCGTCACCACCATCCCGCTGTCACTGACACCGTCACCGTCACCGCCATCCCACTGTCGCCGTCACCGCCACCGCCACCGTCTCCGCCGGCGGGGCCGCTGCCAGCCCCAGTGCTGCATCCTCACTACAACGTCAGCATCACTGACCCCATCACCGCCACCGCCGCCGTCACCACCATCCCGCTGTCACTGACACCGTCACCGTCACCGCCATTCCACTGTCACCGCCACCGCCACCGCCACCGTCACCGTCACCGCCACCGCCACCGTCTCCGCCGGCGGGGCCGCTGCCAGCCCCACGTGCGGCATCCGCGTGCCAGGCGGCGCCGCGTCCCCTCCATTAGCGAATGGCCCCGAAACTTGCGGGAAGTTACTCGACGCGCCCCCACGCGCCCGGGTCGCCGCCCGGCGTCACCCCCTCGTCATCGCCTCCCCCCCCCGTCGCCACGACTCCAACCGCCCCCACGTGATAACCTCCCCACATCCAAGCAGCATTCGTCTTTCCTTCTCACGTCTCGCAGGCGCCGCGCGCCGCCGGGCTTAACATATATACAGCCCCGTCCTCTGGGGAGTTCCGCCGCTTCAGGCGCAGGCTGATGATCGCACCTCGATTTGCGCTGCTGCTGCCGCTAACAGTACTCGCACTATTCACACGTAACGGCCCGTGAAGCACTCTTGATCTTTGAACGACTCTGCACCAGGGCTGCCTTTGCGGCAATCACCTCTGCCAGAGGTGTCGTTCATCTTTCATTGTGTTCATCTGCTGATGTGAGTATTCCGTCCACCGCAAACGCTTCACTTTTGTGTTCTATGAATTTTTCGTCTGCCTTGATTTATCACCGCTCTATTGACACGTATCAGCAAAGCTCCCTCCAACGTCACTACTACAATCAGCATCAGTGACACCGTAAATAACGCAACCATTGCGTCGCCAGGACTGTTTCTATCACTACATTCGTTTCTGTCGTCTAGTTCTCTCTCTGCCTCCAATTCCATTTCTGTCCGCACAACCCTCACCGGCATGTCACCAACTCCGTTGTTTTCACCAACGCTCTTCGTATCACCAACGCTGTTTCTACCTCCATGGCGCAACAATCACCAAATCTCCATCACCAATCCTATTTTGCGACCAATGCTATCACGTCATCTAGCCAATAACTGTCCCCAGAATCATTTTCAACCCCTTCCTACTCCAAACCACAATTTCGCGTCATCCCCATTCCTGGAAACGTCTCCCATCACAATTTACGTTTCTACTAGCAGCGCCGTCACCACCACCGTCGTCGTCGTCGTCACCGCCACACCCCCCACCGCCGCGCCGCGCCGGCGCCGCGCCGCCTTCCCCAGCTGGGACGTGTTAATTCACGTCAGGGCACGCTCGAGCGCGCCGCGCCGCAGCTCCCCCGAGTCGCAGGTCGAGCCGCGAGATTTGTAGGCGGCCGACAGCTTGGTCGGGCGCCTCCCCAAAGCCCCTCCGCCTGCGGCCGCCGTCTTGTCAGGATCCCCGCGCTCCGTCATGATCACGCCGCTCGCGCTGTCTGCCTCTCGCCGCCAGCTACTTCCGTCATATCTGGTATCCGTGTGGTTTTCCTAACAGTTTTATTTTTGTCAAAACAAATTTGGTCTATTGGTGTGATCTTTCTACGCATTATGGAGAACTGACAAGTGTCCTAGAATCTTATTTATCATGCACGTAGCAATGGAAGGTCAGTAAATGGAAAGGAACGAGAACATAAATAGGAATTAGCAGCTCCAGTAAACATATATTTACAGAACACATTAAAATAAATACACATCACTAGGTGAATGTCAGATAATACCATAACAAACGGGCCACGAACCGCGCGCGCTCCTTCCCCCCTGTTCCTTGTCCTATCCTCACCCCTTACTTACTCACACGTACACTTACATGCACTGCAATTCCACACATGTGCGGAGACTTGGCCCGGCTGGGGTGGTTCCCCCGTTAGGAGGAGGTACGCGGGAGGAATCCTCGCCAAGCCATTGTCTCAGCCCTGGTTCTCTCCATCCAGTGGGAAAGGAATCCCTGAATGAAATATTCACTACACTAACGGGAATACTGACCGTAGCATTTGACTAGCCAGAAACACATCAATCAAGAAACACACACATTCATGTCTCATAAAAAGATCGGCCCAAATTCTTCTAATTGATATACACTATGTCACTCTCACCTTAGTTACATGTTTACTTCATTTCTTAAATTAGATGATTTTTATGTGTGTGTCCTTTCATGGGTGTATAATAGTATTAGCGCGTACATTTCTTTCCGCCTTTATTATGATTTTTAAAACTTTTTTCCTTACACGTACTTTCGTGTTTTTTGTCACAGCTGATGACGCTTTCAGTACACGGAAAGATATATCTCTTCCATGCCTCAACTGAAAACCAAAATGAAAATGTCACTCTTCCTGATAACGTTTTCAGCTACACTTAAAACAATATTTTAAATACAGTTGCAGAGAAAACAGAAAACTGTTTATAATTTGCCGAAACATTCTTCCGCCGGTATTTTGAAAGGGACGATCAACTCTCAATCTGCAATATTTAAAAACCTCTGAAGAATGATTTTATTTTGACTTTGCAACAGTAGAGAAATTAATACATCTAATTTACTTATATAAATAAATTAAAAAATAAAACGTAAAATATAAAGCTAATATCAATATAAAAATACTTTCAGTGAATATCGTTTTTTATCTTCAACATTGTATTATAATACTCGTATATTTGTAATTTTTCTTGCCGATTTAATATCACAATCACCCCGGATTAACGGGAAATTATTACTAATATATTGTAATTGTATTGCTGAGTTTATTGGAAATGATGTGCGAATAGTAGATTAACCAGTGAATTCATTTATATTGCAAAATAGTTCACTACGAAAATTTCGTTGCGAACAACGAGGCTTCCAGACTATCTGAAAATACTGGTAGTAACTAAAATATAATATCTTCAGAGTAAAGTGAACTTGAAATAAAATATAAATGTAAAACAACAAATTTTAAATATTCCATCCGACATATTTATTAATTTAAAACCTTTTTTCACTTCTCCATGGGTGTAGCTTTATGATGCCAGGCTCGTGTCCCGTCCTCAAGATTGGATAAAAGTACAAAAAATTCAAATAAATTTACAAAATTATAACTACCAAAAAATTTTACAAAACAATAGAATTTTATTGAAAACATCACATGTACATATTATAATATATATTTTATAGTAATGTAAATAATATTAAAATTGCTTGTTCCCAGCAGCACATTTGCCTTTCCATTGCAACTATATTACCTCATCCTAGAATCTATTCCACCTTTACTGACTTATCCTAGTTGTAATACTATAAATAATGAACTTTTAAAGCAACAGGATGCAAATTTGCTTTTCAAGTACCTTTATTTCTCAAATTACTTTTTTGTCATTTGAATATCACAACAAAGTCAGATTCAAAAAAAATCCACTAACATATTATTGGTTCTCTACCTGCATTGGTTGCCATGACACACAATAGTTAACTGCGCGTATTTGTGGGGATTGGGAGCGTGGCAGACAGTCGTTTGGGACGGCGTTCAATAGAGGGCGGGGATCTTTCATCATCACTGATACATGTGTGACTGCTTCGAAAGAGGGAATCCATTCGTACCCGTTTCCGTAGCCATAAAGCACTGGACCCATATTGTGCTGAAAGTCTTTGATGGATTTATGCTCGTGTGCACTTCTGGCGCACAAAAATTGAATTGTTCTCATCATTCTTTATTGGTAGTTTTGGAGGACAGACACCGCGATGAAACCTCCGCAATGACGCGGCCAGCGATTGCGTCAGGTGCCGCCTCAGCATCTGAATATTTCTCACTCATACTTCGTTGGTACATTTGTGAACAAGCTCGGAAACTAATTTCATAAACGTGGTCCAAACCTTGTGCAGATAGTGGTGAGGGATTGTACTGTTTCAATAACTCGTTCAAAAAAACTATTTTCATTAAATATTATTTACTAATATCATTTGTTTTTACATTCCATTTCTTTTTCCGTTTAATTGTAAATGGTGCTTATCTATTATTAAATAATGTCATACCATTTTTGCAAAACTGTATGAGGAAATAATTTCATAATTCATTTTTATACAATAATCTTCAAACACTCCATGCGGGACAATATTTCCTTTACTATGAGAATCAGAAAATATTTGAAAACGTAACGCCCACTCCCGAAAATTACTGATAAATAGTTTTATCATTGATAAAAGTACGAAAAAGTTAGTGTTGTATTCTATTGAAACATTGTTTTAATTAGCACGTTTTTAGCATAAAGAGTTCAATTTTTCTGGTATTTATATTCAGCATATCATACTGGAGGTGTGTGCCTAGGATTCTTAAAAAACTAGTCGATCACAATTGCATTATATTTCATGCACTTCTTCTGTAGTCAAGGCACTCCATTAGAGCTTTACTAAGAATCCAACCTTAATAACTCACCTAGATCATTCTCGCTCTTTGACAGAAGATAAAAAGCTCAAAACTCATTTTACGTTACGTTATTCCCACATTGTCTCTACTCCGAGAAAAAAACTTTCGCAGATGAACGCTCTTCTGGTACTGACACCGGAATATGGATTGTAAAATTTTAGGGACACGTAGGCAGCTGCGAAATGGCTGAGGCCATGATAAAAAAAAGGCAGTGTAACACACGAGCTTTCGGACAGGTGTCTTAGTCGTGTCCGTGAGGGTTGCCTGTTCCCTCCCCATCGCGTGTGTAATTTTGTGGGCCGCCCCTTTTGTGAGCAGAGGCAGCACGACTCCCTCTCATCGCCACAAAAGAACCGCATGGATTTCAAACTTGTTTGCACGCGCTTCCCCAGGGGACAAGGTCTGGTCATTACACTGTTACAGGAAGCACATTACATCGTATTTAGTCGGGATTTGGGGACAATGAAGATTTTATTTTATACTCTATGGAAAAAAGCTCGCTTTTAAAACTGATCTTTTGTCGCAAAAGTGAATTCAAAATTACTCTTTACAGATATGTTTCTTTGTGAAGAGCCAAGTTTGAGAATTAACGTTTCATTCAGTTGCAAGTTATTAGTAAATATACTCTGAGATAATATGATCTTAATTTATTTTTTGTTTCCATTAATCGTTTTAATTAATTTTTAAAAATGCATTGTTTTCAGTCTCAATTTGTGAGCAGAGTTTGTAAAAATTACATATAATTTGTCTTATTTGATTAATAAATGGAAAATTAGAACAATAAAATAATGGAGAACGAAAGAGGAATCCATCCATGGACCAGTTCTTCCCGAAAACACTTTAAGAGGGCAGAACAGGTTGTAATTACAAGACTAAGGACAGGTCATTTCAATCTCAATTTCTTCCATTTATTCTAGATGTCAGATCCAGAACTCTGTTCCAAGTGTGGTGCAGCAGTCTAACCTCCCACCTCTTACTTAAATGCCCTGATACAGAAAATATATTAAAATTTCTGAACATGAAGGAAACCTAAAATCACTGCTCAGTATCATAGACGGGTATACCGAAGTGATAAAACTTTTGAAAATTACAAAACTGAAAAGCCTTATATAGTTATGAATATTGTAATACCTTAGATTTAACATAACATGTTGTGAACATGTATTTAGATTGACATAACTAGTTTTGGTAAAATTCTAACTATTATGTTTTTCCATACAATTGTATAATAATAGTGGTCGCCGATGACCTAGATGTTATAAAGCGACCTTAAATAAATAAATTTTAAAAAAAGAGGAAAGGAAAATTGGGGAATCGTTTTGTGAATATGAATTATTGTGATGTACTGCTATCTACGTAGTAAATTATCAGTATAAATATTCTCCACATTCTCAAATAAAATTGAACAAGTCACATGATCTAAGCTATGAAAATCTTCCCTGTGGGAGTGGTAGCTACCGCGGGAAAACCTGTAGGTCCCTTGGTCGCCGATTCATGGCAGCCGCAATGGTAGTGAGGTAAAACGACGTACAGTCGCTACAAAAGCATATCATTTCTTGCATTATTCCTTAATTTGCTATTTTCAAAAATTCAGAGAGCTCGACGGAAATCAGACATGTGCCATTCTTTTAATCATATTTTATCCGTGAACAAAAATTAAAGAAAAACTTTAGAGCGATTTTTTCGAAAATGTATTTTTATAAATTTCATAACTTTCAAGCATATTTTTTCAAAAACTACTCATTTTTTTCAAAAATTTGTAATGACCATTTTAAAAGGACTGACTTTTAAAACATTTGTTTAAGACAAAAAACTTAATCAATTTACCTTTTTTGCAATTTTCGCCAATGTAGAGTTCGCCAGAAATACGATTAACACAATTTTTTACCGTTCCTTAATACATACGAAGAGAGTTTTTTAAAAAAAAAATTGGAGCCGTTTTTATAAAAATAATGTTTAAAGAATTTTAAAAATTAACTGTATTTCACACAAAATTATGTAGTCAAGTATAAATATTCGAAAAATTATACTGACCTTATAATCTTATTCACTAAGCCCATTATTCGTAAAATATGTCTACATAACGTGTTAGGAGTAATTTACTATATATTATATCAGGATTTATCCTCTTTTTCTGTATGAGAACCCCACAATACGAGTTTTTCTGTCGAAAAAAATCTCCAGGCATTACATGACGCAGCATTACATGACTTTCTCTTTGCTACGTATGTTACTCTGTATACGTATACGAGAAATTAAAAAAGGTGTCACCGACCCAAATTAAAGGGGAACAAACAACTACGAGAAAGTCTGTGCCATTTTATAGCATTACTAGTCGCATTCTGGTACATGTAGTGTAGAGAAAATTTTGTAACTATGCAAAAGAATCGATCTTAGCATTTCAACATAAATTCACATTGCTTAAATTCAAAACGTTCATTTTTTTCGAAATTCTTTTGCGCCTTCAGAATTGAAGATAAATATTTCGTTTTTATTGCAATTCCCTTGATATTATATTTTTTAATGAGCCGTTTCTGCGATTTTTTGTGAGAAGTTTCTGAAAGAACCAAGGGAATACCAAGAATAGTACATTCCAAGTTCTGCAGCTCTGGAGAAAGTCACCTTAGTTTGTTGCATAGTTTGTCGTTCCACGATAAATTGGAGGTTTTGGGATCAACTTCTGACCCACGAATGATTTTTGTTTCTTGAACATTTTGTACGTAAGATATGAATTGTTGAAAACGTGATTTTTTTCCCTGCCTCTCGGGTGTTGTTTCCTTAAGAGTTTGTGAACAATGATTGATGTTTCCGGACACCTCAACTTTCATGGGCATTAGTCTTGTTAGTTTTACCAATGTGTGTTCGCGGGAGGTGGCGGTGTTTCTCTCCCGTTACATGGTGAGAGCCAGCACCGGCATTCGTGGCATGTGGGGGTGTCGCCGACAGCAGGGCAGCCTCACAGCAAGGCAGCCCCACAGCAGGGCAGCCCCACAGCAGGGCAGCCCCACAGCAGGGCAGCCCCACAGCAGGGCAGCCCCACAGCAGGGCAGCCCCACAGCAGGGCAGCCCCACAGCAGGGCAGCCCCACAGCAGGGCAGCCCCACAGCAGGGCAGCCCCACAGCAGGGCAATCCCACAGCAGGGCAATCCCACAGCAGGGCAATCCCACAGCAGGGCAATCCCACAGCAGGGCAACCCCACAGCAGGGCAACCCCACAGCAGGGCAACCCCACAGCAATGTATCCCCACAGCAGTGCATCCCCACAGCAGTGCATCCCCACAACAGGGCATTCCCTCAGCCGGGACAACCTCTAAACTCCCAAGTTATGTGTGGTGCAGGCCATATAAACGTGTGTGTAAGTAAGAGGTGTGTAAACGATCCGTGGCCCGTTTGTTAGGGTCCTTCACTCGCACTCGCCTAGTAATGATCATACAAATGGCCGAAAACTACCGATCAGAGCAGCCGGGTACTACAATTATCCTGCAGGCAGCCGCTGCAGCGGTTAAATTCGACCTAGCTTTTGAGCTAGTGTTGAAAATCCATCACAGTTAGGACTCAAACCTACGCCTCCCGGTGCAGACAACGGCAAAGCTGGCACTGAGCTACATTCAGCCTATGTGTATGTGAAGAGATGTCGAAGCGTTAGGAGGATAGAAGTTGCAATATTACAATAATAAAGAGAAAGCTTGTGATGTTGAAGCACCCCTAGTAAGGGTGTCTACGATAAATCGATTTATATTCGCCATCTCTCTCTCAGCGCCTTGCTTACTCGGTTCGCGTTGCGGAGAGAAGCCAGGCGCCCCGCTGCACGCTCCGCGAGGCAGTAATGAGCGGTCCCCTTTAAAAGCGACCGCTGGCGCGGAATCCCCAGCGCCGGTGCATCGGGCGTCCAGTGTCTGCGAGGTCTAGGAAATCACGAATCCTGTCGCCGGAATATAAATCGGGCAAAGAGCACATCCGTACTACAATCGATACGTCCCCATTAAACGCATGCAGTGAAGGTTTCAGAGACAGTAAAACCTGGGTTTTAAACGGATCGCCCGGTACTTCATCGGAAAGCGACGTGTCTTTATGGCTGTAATAATATTTGATTGCCGGTCTGAAATCATTGAACGTGCTTGCCGTGGAATAAATTCCATACCTCTAGAACCGGTTTGCGAAAAAGGTGGAAGAATATTGTTCCATCTGCATATCTTTGCATTGAGATATGAATACAGTCTGTCGCCCCGGGACGGGCGAAACAAAAAGCATATTCATGTAAAGACTTTTGAAACAACAGTCGTATAATCCTGGTTTTCTATTCCTTCTGCTAATTCTCCTTTTTTCCGGTGGAGCGGTATTGATTTATGCAAATTTAAGCTCTTTCGGTCCGTATAAGCGGGAATATTATTTTAGTATTCCAAGAGTGAGCAACTTGAAACAGACGCGGTGTTGGGGAATGCGAAAACAGTATATGCAACAAAGCCGCTCAGGGAAAAAGTAAGGGGAAGAGGATACAAGCGGAGCCATCCTAAAAGGACAGGCGACCACTTTCGCTGTTGTAATCAACACAGGCGAGTGCAGCCTAAAACGAGAGGGGGGCCAGCTACCCGTCCTTTTTCCAATAAACGTTTTTCTTTACACACAACATCTTCCTAGCAAGTAATGAAATTACTACATCCATGATACAATTAATAAATATGTTGAATATGTTGTTTATGTTGTATTAAATATGTTATATATGTTGTTTAATGTTGAATCCACGGCTGCCAGATGATTGGAAAGCCCTAATCCGAAATGTTATAAAACAATTCCTCCAAACTGTCAGACAAAAAAGGTCAAATCAGCGATAGAATATATTTACCGAAATTCCGTAATGTTTTAATACGTATGGCTACGGAGCTTCTTTTTAAACTCCTCCTGACACCCTGTGGTAATTAATGTACACGGTATGCCGGCCTGGCTCATCACAACTACGCATATTCCAGCACATACTTCATATTGATTCATATACCCTGATTCCTTTTAGGATTCTTTTGCTTAGCACACTAATTAATTTTCGTAGTAGTTCGTATACTTCTTTTCTTTAATAATATCTCTATTTTCACCTTTTTACTAAATACATTTCCATTTGTGTTTGATTATTCTTAAATACTTATCAGCATTGTCTATATTAACACTATTTCTGAGACAGTGTTCTTGAATTTTGAATGAACTTGCGATATCCCTTCAAATAAATTTTACAATGATAATAAATAATGTAGTGAAAATTTTGTACGAGAGGGACACACGATTTTGGGACACGGGAGGGTCGCATTACTTATTTGAGTTCCTTGTATGGGCTTAATTCGCCACAGTTAGTTAACCTGTGTCATTGCTTTGTTGAATGATTAGAGATAACAAACTAAAGTTACATTTGAACCCATTAAAACTATGTACAATTTTATGTAAAATTGATGTTGGTCTATTGCATAAGTCATGCATTTGTGTGAAGATTTTTAGGCGTTGGAGAATGGCTACAGAAGGTAATAAATCAAATCTAAATGTACATTTATAATATCATTTTCACATTGAAAGAAATTACGACTCACATTTTGAACTATCATTGGCATTAATTTCATAACATTCAGCCAAGGGGGGAAATAAAGTACTACATTTTTCTCGAATTAAAAATAAAGTTCTGTATTTACGTGTACATGACACGAAGAAGTGATAATGGTAATGATTAAAATAATGAAGTTGATCAAACCTAAAAAAGTAGTGGTAGTTATTTAGATGATAATTTGTTCGCCAGCACCTACAATAGGTTATGAAATTAGGGTGGATTGCAAGTTCGCTGTTTCTGTTTTCAATTACTCACTTTCTGCATCGCAATCGATTTGCAGTGGCTCTTGACAGAAAGTCCTGCAGCTGTTTGGATGGGGGCGGAGTTCACAATTAATTAGTTTGCGGACTCTTGCCTGCTTTACGTTTCTACTTCCTTTGACTGGAAAATTCTGTGTTCCGATATAAGATAAAACAGAGACAAGGAGGGAGATAGCAAACGAGACGCCAATGCTTTCAGCTGAAATACCACGCGAGCACTTTGCCTTTGTTGTTGAATGCCTTTGAAACGCAGAATCAGGAAATGAGGGAATTCGTCGTGGTAGTCGGGCGAAAGTGTGCTCATTGAATTGATTGCAAAGTACTCAATCTATAAGTTTGTTTAGATAGAAGCCTACAAGAAAAGTTTGTGATTAATAGATAGATTCTACATTTTTAGTCTACACATACCATGTTAATTCCGATCTAAACTGGAAAGCATTTTCTCTTTTCAAATAGACATTAACAATTGTACCAAGGTTGCGGCTAATAATATTTCATGATTTAGTCAGATGGCCGCTATAAAGAAATTAACAATGTTAATGTCGCCACTTACGACGTTTAAAAACTTATTTATTAGTTACCGAGTATTAAATTAGACTATATCCTAAAATACAATTCACATTATATTATTTTATAAATCTATACGGTACATACTATCTTAATTTGTAGATCGTTGAAGCTCCACACACTAAGAGAGAGACCGCACCTAGTTAATTGACAGTAGGCGATGGCTATGGTGTGGATACAATCAGTTTTAGCGCAGTCAATTAAAATTTTAGTATGTGAGCTGTGGAGGGTCTTTTACGTACTTTAATTTTATTAGAAAGGTTATAGGAAATATTCGTGAGTTTTTCTTGAAATTTATATAAATTAATATATGTAAATTATAAGTAAGACCCATCATTTATTACTAGAAATAAATTCAATTTTTAGAAAATTAATTTCCTTTATTTTTAAAACAAAGCCCGACCCTGAAATATTTTCTGGAACTAATCTTAATAGTTACGTAAACGTCATGCCCTTAATAACCATGAAAGTCACACGGTCACATTCACTATCCATTCATCAAACCAATACACATCATGAATGTGATGTAAAGTTCATAGTGAGCTTCGAAATTAATTCTTTACTTTTTTAAATAATTTTTTGGCAAAGCGAATACGAACTTCCGGAGCCCACATGAACCTCGGCGCATGGGCGCGGAAGCGTGCCCTGCGGGGGATGCGGGGGGTGGGGGAAGCGAGGGGGTTGGGCGCGCGCGAAAGGGGGCGGGGCGGGGGGGCGAGGGCGCGGGTGCAGGCGCGCGGGCGAGAAGGGGCGGGGCGGGCGAGGGCGCGCGGGTGAAAGGGGCGGGACGATGGTCGGGGTGCGTCGCACCCCCGTCGCAACTCAACGGCGCAAACACGAGCCTTGTTTGAACATGCGGCCCGAGCGGGCAGGAGGCGCGGGTGGGCGAGCGACAGGGCGGCGCCGGGCGCCGATATCGCCCGCGCGAATCCACGCCCACCATCGCCTGCTGCCCATCGCCCTCGGCCCTCCCCTCCCCCCGCCGCGTCCCGCCTGGCCGCACTGCGGTCCCAGCGCAAACACGCGGTCGGCCTGATCCGCACTCACCCGCCGCCGCCGCCGCCGCCGCTGCCGCCGCCGCCGCCGCCGCCGCCGCCTTCGCCATCGCTTCGCCCACCCCGCTGGACGCGGCACTCGCAAGGCCCACATTGAAATCGCCATTGAGTCTTTGCCGGACTCGTTCCCTCTCCAGCCGTCAAGTACTGCACGAGGGAGTGGAGGCAAGATCACAAACGTTTCTGTCGAGTGTGATGACGTTTTAAAGGACATGACATTGACAAACCCTCATTGAAATCGCCATTGAGTTTTTGTGGGAGACATTCCCTCTCCAGCCGTCAAGTGCTGCGCGAGGGAGTGGAGGCAAGATCACAAACATTTCTGTTGAGTGTGATGACGTTTTAAAGGACGTGACATTGACAAACCCTCATTGAAATCGCTATTGAGTCTTTGCCAGAAGCATTCCTTCTCCATTCGTCAAGTACTGCAAGAGGGAGTGGAGGCAAGATCACAAACATTTATGTCGAGTGTGATGACATTTTAAATGACGCGACATTGACAAACCCTTATTGAAATCGCGATTGAGACTTCTGGTTGAGGCAGCAACAGTCTTCCTTCTCTTCAGCTGATAAGCCTCCTAAGTGTGTGAGAGCGGGAATTAAGGTGAAAAATCACAAACATTTTTGTCACAAGAGATGACTCTGCGTGACACGTGACCCAGCGCGAATTGCTCAGCACTCTCCAACTTCCGCTTCTTCCGCCACCACCTCTATAATCTGCTCCGGCCCCACAGCACAGGACTAAATTCTCATCACATCCGCAATCGCGAATGTGGAGAAGTTTATTTATTAGTCCAACATCGCGGATGATGCATTATCATTAGACCAGATTTAATAAAGCTGTAAATAGTGAGATAATATGAAGATAATGAAATAGTGTTTATTGTTTGAAGTTAAGATATGAAGTGTGCCAAATAGTATATGTACTGTAAATTGTAAAGTTGATAATTGTAATATTGAGAAATGGTGGAGGTAATAAATTTCAGAGAAATATGAGGAAGATGATTCAGATGCGAGAGATATAGAAATGTTTGGACAGTAATATCATGATGTAAAAAGATATGGACGGTAGTAGTTGTCCAATCCAATTACCAGTTAATGATGTGCGGGAGTAGGTACAATAGCTGATAAAAGTAGGTAAAAAGTACAATAGATGAGTGTAGGTACAAAGTCAACTAGACACGATAAAAATGGAAATAATGCACTTCGCACCACGTATTATCATTAGCATCTAACTCGTCCCCTTTATTCTCCTTTACAATGTTCCTCCTTCGGCTTTCTTTTAACCAGCATCACTGGTTGAGGTGGCTAGGTCATCACCGCAGTGCCTCGACCAGTGTAGGATTTTCGACACTGGCTAGATAGCTAGAGCGAACTCAGCCGCTGTCTGAAGGAGAATTCTAGCGGTCGGTACCTCTGATCGGTAGCTTTCTGTGGTTAGACCGATCAACACCAGGCGAATGACGGAGTAGTACCCAAACAAATGGGTCACGGACCACGCGCGATCTTTCCTTGTCTCCCTCGTCCTATCATCGCCCTTATTTACACTTATGTGCACTACACTACCACTCACATCTGGAAACTCATTGGAAGCTTAGAGCTCCCGGCCGAGGCGGTGCCCCGCAGGGGGAAATAGAGATACCCGGATGGAAAACCCGGAAATTTTACGCCCTTGAACAAACCAGGCGATCCGCGGCACGCTCTGAAAAAAAAATCTCACGTCTCTGTGACTGCTTTCTCCTGATCCTCCGCTTTGCCTATCTGGTCGGCGCCTTCTTTTTACCGCCTCGGACGCGGGCAGGCTCCACTCCGTCCCGCGGGAGCGCGGCCTACGCAAGGGCGGCGAGGGCGGGACGGGGCGTGGCGGCGCGGGGCGGCGCGGGGCGGAGCGGAGCGGAGCAGAAGGAGGACTTCCTTCTAAACCTGCAGTTGGCAGAAGTTTGGTCTCAGACGGAATACGTCCGAATCCCCAGACGCCGCGAAGCCACCTCTTCCGGCCGCCGCGGCGCCGCTCCCGCCGTCGACTCCCTCGGCCCCGCCCCCCGCCGAGGGAGGGGGCAGAGCGACGCGGAGAGGAGAGGGGAGGGTGGGAGGAGAGTGCGGTGGGGGCGGGGTGGAAAACGTGGGGAGAGCGACCGTGAAGGGACTGCCGCGTGGCTTTGGGAAGTGCGACGCGGGAGTTGAGAGCCGTGAGATGCTGGATTTTCTGCGGAAGGAAAGAGAAAGGAAGAGGAAGTGAATGAGAGAAACGGTGAGCTGGAGAAGTAAAGGTGTATGAGAGAAATGTGTGGCTGGGTCTGAGATCGAGTCAACATTGATAAGTGTAAGTGAAGAGGTGATAATATAATAAATAGATAAAGACAAGCCTCTTGGACAGCGTGATAGCGTTCCTTTTTGCGATTTCTGGTTCGATTGCTGACCGTGGTAGAAATAGAGCTGTCACTTTCCATTAAAATGGTCTCAGTTTCTACAGTGCTGTGACGAAAGAAAAGTTCGTGAATCTTAGATACGGTGATGGGAAAATGTCATGCTCACCAGATGTCTCCCTTACCCCGCAGATATGAAAAATACGATAAATGAAAACAGAGCCCTAGTCTGGGAACACTGCTAGCTGGCAACAGTTGGATTAAACCGATCCTAAAATGCCAAATATATGCATACATTATTAAGAGAAAGAAAAGGTGAGATAAATGAACGTAGGAAGAGAGGGCAAGAAAAAGAAGCAGACGGAACACAGAAAGAGAGGAAAAAGTAATAGAGAATGGTGAAGGGAAAAAACAGGAAGGAAAAATGATAAACATTGGAGGTAGGAAGAGGAAGTACGGAGAGAGGGAAGTGAATAAATGTCCTCTCCGTATGAAAGTAAAGTGAAAGAGAAGTAAGTAAAAAGTGAGAGTGTGCAAAGTATTCGTGATAGATGGAAGCGTAATGAAGAGAAAGTGTCGCATCGCCGGCGAAGTGTAAGTAAAAAACCACAGTTTGGGAACATGAAGTCCATGAATGACTGCAACTGGTCTTCAAGTATTTGGACATTTCCAGCCAATGATCGGTTCAGATGTATCAGAGGATTCAGTCCATTCCGTGTAAAAACAGCCCACATCATTTTAGAGACACCACCAGCTTGCACATTGCCTTGTTGACAACTTGGGTCCATGACTTCGTGGTAACTGCACCACTCTGGAATCCTACCACCAGTTCCTACCATCTGAGAAAGCCACGGTTTTCCAGTCGTCTAGTATCGAATCGATAAGATCATGAGTGGTGATGCAGGTGATGTCGTGTTGTTAGCAAAGGCACTCGAGTTTGTGTTGCTATAGCCCATTAAATTTCGCCTCACTGTCCTAACGGATAAGTTCATTCTACTTTCCACATTGATTTCTGCGGAGTAGCTTGTCTGTTAGCACTGAAAACTCTACGCAAACGCTGCTACTCTCGATCGTTAAGTGAAGGCCATCGCCCGTGGTCCGTGATCAGAAGTAATGCCTGAAATTAGGGTTCTCGGCTCACTTTTGTCACTGTGAAACTCGAAATATTAAATTCTCTATCGATTTCCCAAATGGATTGGTCTACGAGCGTCTACTCTCTTCCCGCGTTCAAAGTCTGTTAATTTCCGTTGTGCGGCCATAAACCTTTTCGCATGAATTACTTTAGTACAAAAGTAAGCTCTGCCAAGCACTGCCCTTTTATACCTTTTGTGCGCGATACTACTACCATCTGTATATTTTCAAATTGCTATCCAATGACTTTTGTCACCTCGATGTATATCAATCGCTTCGGCCTATGTTTCCATTATTTTAGAATCTAATCGTGAATGTGCTCTTGTAATTAACTAATAATCTTATTCTAAAACTTCGTCTATCCGTTGCAGACGTACGAGTAGACATAAAATCGAGTAGCATGTATCTGTCAGTGGATGGAGTAGAAAATGCAAGTTGCCGTTTTCCGTTCGATGTATACAAATAAACCTGGGATCCTCCGAGTAAGAATGTATTTTATTCATTAAACAACGTGAAAATCGTTAATTACTTTTAATGAATTAATTTTAAATTAGGATAACAACAACCCAGAACATATCTAATGTGGTGAGAGAGCTCTTGGCTTACAATCTTCTGTTTTAGAACAATTTTCATAGAAAATAAATGTTCGTGTTGTAAAACTATAGTAAGAAAGAACTAAAATAATTTGTCTCCAAATCGTCTCAATATATGTCAAAAATATTTCATTTATTATTTTTACATGTAGAAACCGCTTCAATATATGCTTCAAATTGTGTTAGCAAAATGAAGCTTCACTTTCCCAGGATGAATATAGTGTTTAAATACACCAACAGTTATATTTTTATTACTAGCTTTTGACGGTTTAGTCATCATCATCACATCACGCAGGACTAGTAGTCTAATTTGGTTCCCGCCAAATTCGTCCAAATTTGTATGTATCAAAAGTATGAAAGAAATACAAATGGAAAGGCAATATATTTTATTCCAACATTGGCAATGCCAACCAACCAACGCCACAATAAACCAGCAATAAACCAATATTCATTTTCACAGATGAGTCATTAGCAACCAATTCTCAATCGCTAATGTCACCAAAACAAGGTGATTGACGAATTACAATTTCGCTTCAATTTTCGCTCTCTTCGTTTTTGTATTCTCTCCAAAGGAGACGCGAGAGTCAGCACACGTGGAAGCCACGGACAACAGCCGGGGCGGTCACCTTATGCGCGGGAAAAATAATTCCCGCAGCGGAACTCTGAAATATTACGAGCGAAGTGTCCCCACGTAGGGGAAGCGAAGAAGTCTTTTACGCTCTTCCGCCGAGCGCGCCGGGTTCTCGAAGGCGTATATACTTGGCCGTCCCCTTCAGTACTTTTCTTTTAAGAACATTTCGAGGCCGGTTGAGTGTCGAAGTCTCATTCCCCGCGCGGGAGGGAACTGTCAACACGGCGAATCGTAAAGAAGAGCAGTATCTCCGCCGAAGCTGTCAACGGCAGCCGTCGGCGCATTCAGGGCGCCCCATCAGCCATTAAGGAGCGCGCGTAGACTCTCGCCCCGCCCCACCCCACCGCACCTTGCTCCGCCCGGCCCCGCCCCCGCACGCGCCATCCCGCCGGCGCACCTGGCACGTGCGAGACCCGACGAGACGGTGGCGGTGGCTGCACAGCGAGTGAGCCAGTGAAAGAGTGATCCCGGGTACGCAAACTACCGAGATCATCGTGCGTGTTGTGTTTCGCGAGGTGGCGGTTCCGACTGCACGTCTGATCCAGTGCTGGGCTTTATTTTTTATAACATCTGTTTTATTTGCAATTTGTTCTTCACGAACATTCGACAAATACAATTGTACATAAATTTCTGATCTGTAAACAAAACATGGTTCTTAGTAAATCAATATTCCTTCTTGATTGTCAATATATGTTTACAAATAAAAGTATCCAAAGTTTTTTATGACAATCATTTATTTCAACAATTACGCAACGTTTCGTAACTCGTTTTGTTACATCATTAGATGCTGATGATGTAACACCTGAAGCACCTGATGATGTAACAAAACGAGTTACGAAACGTTGTGTAATTGTTGAAATAAATGATTGTCATAAAAAGCTTTGGATACTTTTATTTGAAAACATGGTTCTATATATTATTTTTTAACTTGTTCAAACAGAAAACAGAAATATACTACAATTATAATAACAATAAAAACAAATACAAACTTACATACAATGGTACAAACACTGTGAAAAATTGTACTATTACTACCCGTTGGCCAGTAAGGGGGATTTCTTGATGAAATTCATTCGAGTTTTAGTATTGAAATGTTTTCTTGCAAACGTGACCTCTTGTGGTAGAAAGTCGTGATCCACAGAATTGATTTTTTTTTTCATTGTAGTCTCCTCCAGCAATAAACTTCAGGTTAATTAATTTTCTTTATTTAAGGTCGCATCAACATCTAGGTCATTAACGACCACTATTGGATTTAACGTTATGGTGACTGAGGATGAAACGATAAGATGATAAGGGATGAAAGGACGAACACATATACAAGCAGGCCCGAGGCGGGACTCGAACCCGTGATTCTTTGGTTCGAGATCAGTACGACACCTACTTTAGTAACCTCGGCCACCGGATCGGCTGAACTTCAGGTTGCGCTGTCTAAAAAAAGTTGATAAACTAATCAGTAGTTATTTTGTATTTTGGAGGGCTGAAATCAAGAGCCGACAAAACTTGTCATAGTCATAAACTTGTCATAAACGTGAATATCAGATAGTCTTTAGCATTTTTTCGTAAATATGTTTGATTTTTATGTTAATTATTACTCCTGAGCCTCCATGAACTATCACATCTGGATGTTTTGTGGAATAAACTACTTAGTTAGGTATACGTAGGGCTTCATGGATTACGATGTTTTCTCACAGTAGTTATCTCAGATATCTCCCCCGGGAACACCTGGAAAAAGTTCTAAGCTATCCACTATCCTTCCAACGTGCGTAGTGGTGTAGTACATGTAGTACGTGTATGTTTAAGAATGTGGTGGGAGATGGGATAAGTAAGAGCAAGGAAAGATCGTGCGCGATCCGAGGCCCATTTGATAGGTAATTGCTTCGGCATTCACTTAGTATTGAACGAAGAAACATCGGGAACTACCGATCACGGCATCAGGTTTATAGAATTCTCCTTCGGACAGTGGTTGAATTCAACTCAGTTATGTAGCTATTGTCAAAAATCCGCCATCCGCCAATTCGAACTCTAGAACCTCCCCATCTATGATGCTGTAGAGATAATGGTGTTGCCACTTGAGTAATCTCAGCCGGTGGCTGCAGGGCAAGAGAAACGAAATGAAGTGAGAAAGTCATAGGACAAATGAAGCGAGCTATTTAAGACCGAGGAGTAATTTGTGGCAGGAAACGGGATTAGTCAACGCGATGAGACGAGACGAATCATTAAATACTCGGCAGTCCGGATGATGCCGCATCCTTAGCACATGTGCTATCGTTTCGGCCGCCATTCTGCGACCTTCCTCAGGGCAAAATACGACCATTTTGTGACCTTCAGGGTATTTCACCCTGAGGAAGGTCGTAGAATGGCGGCCAAAAAGTTGGCACCTTTGCTTAGGCCGCGGCGCCTCCCGGACAGACAAGTATTTACTAGTTCCAACCGCGGCAGCCTACGCACTCATGAGACGAATCATGATGGGGTGAGGTAAAACAAGGTGAAATAAAGAGAGGAATGTGCGAAAAAAGTGAAGATGTACGAAGGAATGATATTAAACGAATAAAAAACGGGGCAAAGCAGAGAACGACGACAACTTTTTGAAAAAATGGGAAGAGTAAAGCGAGAAATGAAAGATGAGAAAATGTTCGGAGAAGAAAGATGAAGTAGGAAGTTCAAAACGAGATGAGGTAGGCACAGAGACGTGAAAAGTAGTGGCGAGATGAAGGGGGTCACATGAATCGAAGTAATAGATGAAGTAGTGCGATGTGATTCAAGTGGAAGAGAGAAAAACGTGAAGTGCGCGTAAAATATTCAGAACTTCAGGATGATTTTGGAAGAGATGATTCGAGGTGGAAGACAAACGTCGAGGTAAAACGGTGAATAAAAGGAAGAGACCAGGTGAATGGTAATGGCATTCAAGTTGGTAACCTGGATATTATTGAAGTTCTATTTAAAAAATACGAAACAGGAAGTATAATTATAGACGTTCTCATTGACTAAATGAAGCGGAGTAAAGAAATGTCAAAAGTAGACAACGCACCAGGACAGGTTTCGTTAACTTTTAAGGAGTGCTCAGTGTCCACCCTGATTCTCCAGGGAATTCCGTGCCTCGTTGGCACACCACTACAGATATTGATAATAGCATGATTGAAATAATTTAATGTGATGTTCATAATATAGAACTATTATCGAAATGAAAATTCTAAAATATTCACCACTTCACTAAGAGAAATCGTTTCTTATACGTTCTGTATATTTGGCAACGACTGAAAGTACAAATAAAACATATCCTTAAAGAACTAGTATCCCAGCAACAGCCTGTATTGTTACACCAAATACAAACTACTGATTCAGATACATTACCAAGATGGCGTGTTTTAAACCTAATCACGGGCGCGCCTTGGGCAAAGTGCGAGTATCGCGTTTGATTCGCGGCGTGGGTAAGGCACCGTGCGTAGCTGCGCAGGGGGGCGGTGCCCGGGAGAGCGAGGTGCTATCAGGAGGGCAGGCGCGTGGGGTGGCGCGGTGGGAGGCGCGGCGGCGGGGCGGTGGTAGAGCGGTGCTAGGCGGGAGCGGCGCGGGGACAGCGCGGGAGGCAGCGCGGGGGCAGTGCGGGGCTCGGGCGGTGGCTGGGAGGAGTGGGGGCAGCGTGGCGCGGGGGCGAGGCAGGGTGGCGCAGGGGCGGGGGCACGGTGGCCCGGGGGTGAGGGCAGCGTGGCGCGGGGGCGAGGCAGGGTGGCGCAGGGGCGGGGGCACGGTTGCCCGGGGGTGAGGGCAGGGTGGCGCAGGGGCGGGGTGGCGCGGGGGCGGGGGCAGGGTGGCGCGGGGGCGGGGGCAGGGTGGCGGCGCCGCGGGGTCGGAGGCAGGAGTGGCGCGGGGTCGGAGGCAGGGTGGCGGCGCGCGGGGGTCGGAAGGCAGGGGTGGCGCGGGGTCGGAGGCAGGGTGGCGCGGGGTCGGAGGCAGGGTGGCACAGTCGGAGGCAGGGGTGGCGCAGGGTCGGAGAGCAGGGTGGCGCAGGGCAGGGTGGCGCGGGGTCCGGAGCAGGGGAGTGGCGCGGGGTCGGAGGCGGGGTGGCGCGAGGGTCGGGCGGGTGGCGCCCGGGAGTCGGAGGCAGGAGTGGCACAGGGTCGGAGGCAGGGTGGCGCGGGGTCGGAGGCAGGGGCTGGTGACACAGGGGCGGGGGCAGGGTGGCGCGGGGGTCAGAGGCAGGGTGGCGCGGGGTCGGAGGCAGGGGTGGCGCGGGGTCGGAGGCGGGGGTGGCGCGGGGTCGGAGGCGGGGTGGTACAGGGGCGGGGCACAGGGTGGCGCGGGGTCGGAGGCAGGGTGGCGCGGGGTCGGAGGCAGGTGGCGCGGGGTCGGAGGCAGGGTGGCGGCGCGGGTCGGAGGCAGGGTGGCGCGGAAAGTCCAGAGAGCAGGGTGGCGCGGGGTCGGGGCAAGGGGTGGCCGCGAGGTCGGAGGCAGGGTGGCGCGGGGTCGGAGGCAGGGGTGGCGCGGGGTCGGAGAGACAGGGGGTGGCGTGAGATCGGAGGCAGGGGTGGCGCGGGGTCAGGCGGGGTGGCGCGGGGGCGGTGGCAGGGTGGCACAGGGGCGGGGGCAGGGTGGCGCGGGGTCGGAGGCAGGGTGGCGTGGGGGCGGGGGCAGCGTGGCCCGGGGGTGAGGGCAGGGTGGCGCAGGGGTGGGGTGGCGCGGGGTTGGAGGCAGGGTGGCGCGGGGTCGGAGGCAGGGTGGCGCGGGGGCGGGGGCAGGGTGGCGCGGGGGCGGGGGCGGCGCAACGTGCGCTGACAGCGCCTGGGGCCTCGCAGCCTCAACCGCACGCCCGTTGGCCGCGCCGCGGAATTGGCGGTGAAGGCAGTTCTTCCGCGAAGCCCCAATCGATGATTCGCCGCGACGGCCCGGCTCGGCCCGCGCGCCACGCCGCGCTCCACCGCCCCGCGCCGCCCACACGAGGCGGCCCTGGCGGCGGAGGCGGGCGAAATGAGGAGGAGGGGGAAGCGGTGGCGGAAAAGGCAGGGAGACAGTGGGGATGGGAGAAATGAAGCAGAAAGGGGAGGAGGAGGTGGCAAAAGCGAAAGCAGGAAGGGTGGAGGAAAAGAGAAAAATGAGGGATAAGGGGGAACGAAAAATGCTGGGGGAGGGGGAGGCAGGTGAAACGAAGGAGTTGGGACAAATGGGAAAGAAGGGGGAAGGCAGAAAAGATGAGGGAGGCAGAAAAGGCAAGGGTGGCAGAAGCAGAAGAAGTTGAGATGAGAGAAATGGGTGGACAGGTGAAGAGGGAGGCAGGGAAGTTGGAGCAGGTGGGAGAATTCGGAGAGAAGGGGTAGGGAGTGTCAGCACGGGCGGGAAATGTCGGTGAAATGGGTAAAGGGGCGAAATATGCGGGAGAAGGTGGGCGAAGAGGGGAGAAGGGGAGGTGGAGTTGGTAGAGGCAGAGAAAATCAGGGACAACGGGTAGGCGGAAGCGGGGGAGGCGGACGAAATGGAAAACAAGAACGAAATGGCGGCGGGAAAGACGGGCGAATCGGGGGCCAAGGTTGTCTAGGTGGGGAAAACGAATGAAATGGCGACGGCAGGGGCAGGGGAGGTGCGCGAATATGAGGCAGTGGGAGAGATGGGGAAGGAGAGAAGGTGAGGTCGTCCAGTAAGGGGAATCAGGCAGGCAGAGAGTTAGTAGGACGAGAGATGCAGGCGAGATGGGGGGAAGAGAAAGCGAAGAGTCAAGGTGGTGAACGACACGGGAAAAGGGAGGAAGGATGGGATGTATGAAGCGGGCGAGATGATAGACACGTGACAGAATTAGTAATGCAGGGATGGTGATGAGACGGACGGTGGATAAGGTGGTCGTGATAGGCGACTGGGGCGACTAGTGCGGATTAGGCAAACACAAAGCAGCACTGATATATCTGGTCAAACGGAAAGGGTGAAAGTGAGATCTGCTGGGATGGATGAGACGGACTAGTAAGGCGGCCAAAACTACAAAAGCGGGATTGACAAAACGGCGGGACGGATAAGTTGGAGGGGGGAGATCCGCAGAGGGCCAAATCAAGATACGCGTGAGGCAGAGCGAGTCCAGGACAGAGGGAAAGGTGGATGTAGCCTTGTACCACGAAGTGTGGTACATGTACAAGCTGTGTGCACAGCACTGGAATGAAGACCGCAGCCAGCCGAGTGAGATTTTTCTTGTCTCTCCGTCTTAAACGCTGACGACGCTGAGATTTACCACGAAGCTGGACTCAGAGTTCCCTAGAAAGGGACTTTTTCAGAGAACTCGAATGGTACATACCTCCTACGTCTACTTGTCCTTTCTGATTATTTTTTTCACATACCTTTGAATATATACTCACACAGCGTAATGGAATTAATCACAATGAAAATGATATGTGTTTGAAAACTTTATAATTACCATTTTGTACTTCATATTGTTAGGAATTATATTATTCGTATTTATATTATTTTATCAGTATTTTATATTATTCTCTTGTAGTATTTTATACACGTTTAGTGGTTTCGCGAAATGGATAATGAGTGAGAACAAGAAAGATCTTTATTAGAGTTAGATGATAAATTTGTAATGGAAATGTATATGTGTTGGTGTGTGTGTATGTGTATCTGTGTGCGTGTGTGCACGCGTGTGTGTGTGTGTGTGTGTGCGTGTGTGCGCGCGCGCGTGTGTGTGTGTGTGTGTGAGAGAGAGAGAGAGAGAGAGAGAGTGAGAGAGAGTGAGAGAGAGTGAGAGAGAGAGTGAGAGAGAGAGTGAGAGAGAGAGAGTGAGAGAGAGAGTGAGAGAGAGAGAGTGAGAGAGAGAGAGAGTGAGAGAGAGAGAGTGAGAGAGAGAGAGATTGTAACCACTATAAATATTAGTATAGGATTAGTTATTGGAAAACTTGTTTTTGGAGTTATTTAATTAAATGGGAGTTGTAGTTCAGATTACAACTTACGGCTTCTGAGAGTAGTATTAATACGCGCTCCTGATAAGTAGTCTGAATAACAAAGAATGTATGAAAATAGAGCAACATGTTGCAATTTCAGTTATCCAAAAACTAAATGTGAACAGTACAGGCAAAACATTAAATGCGATAAAATGAAATAATTGATCATATTAATTACATCGAAGGGAGGAAAATTTTATCGGTTGAACAACTTTAATGTCAATATTTTATGTGTTAACACTCAAGATATCAAAGTCAATTTTTCAGGTTATAAATCGCACTATCAATGTGTGGAAGTACCATGAATCATAAAATGTTTATATTTAAATATTTCACTACCTAATTTTAAAATATAAACATTTACGCATACTACAATTTTTTCTTTATTAATTTTTTCACTTTCAAAGCATCCACTTTCTTTCTGAAATTTTACCACTTGTGTCGTTTAAAATGAAAAATTGAGGTATATATTTCTCTACTTCGAATAAACTGGCAAATTATTCTGAAATGAATTTTAGAGTTAGGGGTAACAAAAAGAAATGTCTTCGCTCTGCACCATAAATGGAAGTCGCGTGTCGCGTGGGTTGACCTCGTTCTTTGAATTTGCTTTCCTCGCTCCGCTTTGCTGCACTCGCGACCTGCAATCCGGGCTACATTGCATTTACCACTTACGTGAATAAACCGAATTTATAATAATTTAAGCGCTTTGGGTCATGTCACCTGAAGCACATAATTAAAATTTTGCTTCAAAATATAATAGTGTCATACTCTGGACCGTAGCACAATCGTCAAATGTGGTTCCGTAACTGGACAAATACAACAGGGTCGGATCGAGGAAACGGCGAAACGGCAAACGAAGAACAGCAATGTTTGGCAAAAACACATTTTTGCCAAAAATAATTTGACCTTTTTAATAATTTGACTATTTTTTAACACTTGCAAGAAACGTTTCGAAATATCATTATTTGACTTACACCTGGATCCATAAAATGTATGCACTTCAACTCTGTTCAGACTTTGCAGAATTTCTGCTGAATATTATTTCTCCACAAATCAACAATATTTCTCTTTATTCTATCGAATTATTCGTGAATGAACACTTTTAAGATCTAAAAAAGTGCAAAAAATCTTCTTGTGGTAGTAGTTTAAGATTATGAAAAAGTGGTAATTTAAGATGTTATATCTTTTGCAACTTATTTACTATACTTAAAAATCCTTTTCAATTATTTTCTAGTCTTGCATTTGGCATCGTTTTGTTTCGGTGTATTTCATTCCACCCCCAAGTACATCATTTGAAAATAGTAACTGAAGAACAAAATTACTTTCTTAAACTTTCAATGAAATACTCATCTGATTTTGGATATTATACATATTTCTTATCACTTGATATTTTCCTTGATCATCGCTTTTTGTACCCAAACTTTCTAATAAATAAATTGATGAACTCTCTTCGCATAACGCACCCTAAAACTAAAAACAAGTAAAAACGCATGGACGCAAACGGTCGTAAAAAACACACACGTAGCTTCAAAGTAGAAGCCCTAGAGAATGTCGGGTGAAAAGTTCAAAAAGTCCCATATATAAAGAAAAGTGTTTTGTAAAGTGTGTTAATATTTTTTTGACATCTCCTTCAATTTTTGAAACCTTCCTCAGTGGAGATGTAGGTTTTTCATCATGAAATCTGTTCTTCGATATTATGTCTGTAAATAATGTCATCTTTTCTTAAATAGAAGTAGCATTTGTTCAACTTTCTTTTTAAGCGCCGTGAAAATCATGCTGCCTGAGTAGGTGAGATGTTGTAGTGGATATGCTCGTATCTTATTAAACCTAAGCACGTGAGTTGGAATCCTACCGTCGGCAAAGGTTATATGGGTTGATATTATTTTGCGGATTCAAGTATGCATTTCACAAATATTGGGTAACCATCACAAATAATGTGATAAAGTACGTGCTGGGTGTTAGTAATGTTTGTGTGGAGTCGTCTGCTCGAAGGCAGGTTTACTTTTCAGTTCAAACAATCACCTTGTTCTTTGCAGAGATGGTCGTAAACAAGAGAAAAAAATAGAGCCATTTTTGAAAAATTTCTGAAACTGTCTTTGGGACTTCTTGCAAAGTGACCCCCAAAAATAAAAATATCCATTTCAAATGCAAGGGGCTGCAACTTCAGACCAGATTGACAGGAGAGTAACAACGTAGGCAAAACTCCTGTGTACGGTTTAGCAGCTAGGTTGGTCACAGGTAGACGAACGGACGTATGTTTTGGATAAACCAATTTTTAGATATTGAGGACCTACTAAACGTGGATTCTGACAACGCAACATATTACAAAAAGTAATTTACTATTCATATGGACAAGAAGTATCCCATTTTTTATATGAAGGAGCCACAAAACGAGTTTTTCTGTCGAAAAATAACTGTTTTTCGCAGCATCATTACATATAATTTGCTAACCTACGTAGTATCCACGAGAAAGTAATGATTGAAAACACTTAAAAACGTAAGAAACCGCCATAATGAGTTTCTCTCCTTTATAGTAAGATACAGAAGTACTGTATTACGACAAATAAAGAAATATTCTAATAAAATTCCATTGAAAGAATCTACTTCTGAATGACCAAAAAAGATCTAATGGTCCGGAAAATAATGTTCGAGTACGAGTTGTAGACTTCCCTATCCGCAGCTTCATCAATTGGAATGGCTGCCATGTGCTTTTCCTGAAGTATGTGCTTAATCTTTTAAGAAAGGTTCCTGAGAGGCAGATTCATTTCCAACTAAGAGGATTTCATAGAAACTCTTAATTTTCTGTTTTCAGTAGCGGAATTTCTCATAGGAACTTAAGTCTTATTGCGCAACAATGAAACTTGGTCCCCTTTAGGTTACAAATATAATTCAACTTACGCAAGCAACATTCACAGTAAATAGATTATTGTCTGATGGCAAATTACAACAACTAACCAATGTTTATAAAACATTCCAGTACAAGACAATTAAATGCAATGCCGTTAAAACTTCGAAGGAAATTAAAACAAGAATTTATGCAAATAGTGCACAAACACATTATTCAGTAAGTTCCCTCTTGCAAAAGAACATAAACGAACTAAAATAGTATGAAATGTATTTCTTACTTTTAAATAGAATTAATACTAATTAACAATAATCATAATAATAATTAATAGAAATGTTTTTAAACAGTTTTAAAAATTTAGTAGTTTAAGTAGGTCTTTAAAAATTGGTCGCGTGTAATTGTTTCAATTTCCAATCGTTGTAACCAAAAGAAAAAATTCAAAACACGTTTATTTTTCTCCTTTCTGTTGAAGCGTTTTTTACCTCCGGAAAGCCAACAAAAACCGTAATTATTGGAAACGACGATGGGGTAGAATTAGGAGAAACTGCAATGAACAGAATCCACCACATGGTTCTGACACCTACGAGAATTCTCTTCGCTGTGGCCCCTGCACGTTGCAGGAGTTCTGAGTAGGCAGCCCTAGTTCAACGTTTCTGACCGGATCGCGAAACGCCCTTTTCAAACTGAAGCGGGCAGAATCACATTACTGAGTAAATATAGTCTTCCCATGAACAGGGAATCGATCCGGGTAAACACTTGTCCGACCAAACTAATCAGATTGCTGAAGCATTTAGGATATAGGTGACATACCCAGAAACCTACTGAGCCATAGAAGCTTCGATGCACGTTTAGAACATAACAGATGCAGAACATCGAACTGCGCTTCTCACATATCCTGGTATTCATTGTTGTTGGATTAGATCCAACACCAGAGACGAATAAATCCGCCTATGAACTGAGATAGGCGAGTGGAACTGAAGTAACAATACAGAACCAACTTTTTAAAGGCTTCAAAACAGAATGATTTATTTTGGGAGAGCATTTTGAAAGATATAAGATAATGTGAAAATGTCAACTTGTGAAGGCAATATATCGCCTTACTCGAAGTAACATGGAGTAAAGCGTGCAGGCAGTACTTCAATGCAATAAGAAACATTGTAAGCACAGAAAACTTTAAAATGTCGAAAGCACTAAATACATTAAGAATAAGCTCAGGTATCACCTGTTGGCTGTTCATTAACTACATGTGGAAAGCAGCAATGGTTCATATCCGGTAGCGCGACAGTCATGAAGATTGCAGAGAATACATAACTAAGATTCTCAGTTGATAAAACCCTTCCACAAATTTATAAGCGCTGGCAGAGACATAAACGTTTTACCTCTCAGAAAAACTACAGTAACTGCTCAGAGAAAACTATAAAAATTCAGGAACAGTTAGTGTTCTTATGCAGAAGATAAATTCCAATTATTCCCTTCCGACTTCACAATTCAACAAACGTTTGTCAAACACGCGATGAAATTTCTGGAATTCATGGTGATATTAAAAATAGCGTTTTAAGTATTTTCATGGAGCAAAGTGAATGTCACACTTTTCTCCAAGGATTATTGTTTGACCCCGGTGAATAAGCTGAAAACTTAATTTAACGGGGAAGCAAAAAAAAAAACAGAATTAAACTAATGCTATAAATAAGGGATTAACGATATTCAAACAAAATTTACACAAAAATAGTTTTGTTTGAATATCATCTTAGTTTGAATATCATTAATCCCTGATTTCAGTCATTTACGCGTTGTTTTCTTTTTTCCTGTAAAATTAAGTGTTTATAACTTATCAGCTTATTTACCGGGATCAAAGAATTATTATTATTTTTGAGAAAATAAACGTATGGTGAAAACATAAACTTCAGGAAAACTTTGAGAAATGTTCGTTTCATGTAAGAAATGTGTATCCACATATTATCATACATTTTTGTGAAAATAAATTAATAATAATAAAACAATAATTATAAAAGTTCTAATAACAATAATTTACATGAAAAATTTCATTATTATCGGTATAGCATAATGAACAATAACTATGATATTTTTATCATATTCCGAAACAGATTTAAATTTCTTTAAATGAAAACTTCTTGTAACAAATTTGTTTATTTCATTCAGTTCATCATGGCTCAATAAAATTTTATACACAGCAAAATGTAGGTAACATGTTATTTAAGTAATAATAAATAGTGGTCGTGAAAGTATGTCATTGAAGAAAAGCAGTGATTAGTTTAACGTTACCATCCAAATAGCTTGTATAATGAATCAAGGAATACAAAAAACAAAAAAAAAAAAGTCTTATGATAATCGACGCTGTATAAGCATACAATGTCTACAGAAGATTTAAACGCGAATAAAACCATAAACAGTATTACACTGTGGGGAAGGGGGTGAATGCGAGTATTTCACCTTCCAAATATGCCTCTACCTATTGACGAGTAAAGGAAGTGTTGAGATATTTCATTAATAGTTCTTGACAAAATGTAGTAATTTATTATTGTCATAATAATTAGTGATTGTCGAACTATGTCGTTGGTGTAAATCACCAAGCAAAGACAAGCAAGCAAAGAAGATTGTAACTTAAGCATTCCGGCAAATTCTGGAAAAGAAATTTATAAATAGACCAAAAATAGCATGACAAAAATCGACACTGGCACAACCATTATAAACGCGCTAATCACAAAAGCTATAACCGCATTTTAAAAAAGACATAACCACAGTGTGGTGTCAATTATTTTATTCGCGGTGAGTTCCGCTGTTTCACCTACCAAAACATTCCTCGACGTGTCAACGTGTAAAGGAGGGGTTGAGATACTATTTCATTAACGAGGTCTGTGGATGTAGGTCGTTCGCAGAGTAGGCAGGGAGGATTCGAACAGAGATGGACAACACAGCAAAGCGGAGACACATCCAGGCGGTCGCAGGCAGCGCGTCTCGGGGTGGAATCAGGGGCGGATGTGCGGTTGGTTACAGTGCCGATGCGCCGCACAGTGGGCCGGAAATACCCCCAAAGTACACAAAACATACAACTCTCGTCACATTAAGAAAGTCAAAATAATGATAATGTATGTATGTATTTGGCGTTATTGGGTCAGTAGTCCGACTTCGCCGGCCAGCTACCGGTGTCCCCCTTGCCTGGGCTTAGTTAAATTCCCATGTTTTGGGGTAAGGGTGACATGAGGCGATCATGGCGTATTCTCTTCACCGTAACTAGCAAGATCCGCCCCTACTTGAGGTTTTCTTCGTCACACAGCTACAGAACCTGGGACTATTTTAAAGGAAAGCTACAACTGTATGATTGACTCGACCGGAAATCGAACACAGGACCAAAGCACGGGAAGGTAGTACACTGCCCCTGAGCCATCCCAGAAGCACATAATGATAATAATTTTATTATGATTATCATCATTATATTTGTTTAGATTTTGAAGCAAGAGTTTCGACCGATAAACAAATAAGCGAAATGTGTGACGAATAGTAAATAACGTAAAATTAATATCCTCTTCATTAAAATGTGTAAAGTAGCTGTTTAGTCTCATTAGTTATAGCCATTTTGAGAGATTTACCAATATCAACTAAAGAAAGTTTCCCGTTTTACAGAAACATAGTAGTACATTATTAAAAGTTTCATCAGTTCTTTTGAGTCCTCTTTTTTATTCATTCACGAAGTAATGTGATTTATCTTTTATGTCGTTGTGCTTTTGTTTGATTTTTGTTATTTTATATCATAGTCGTAAAAAATTGTAGTGTAAATTTGTTTTTGTTTGAGAATTGACGATTACATGTAGGGTAGCATTCAATATTTCATGAAGAGTATACTAAAGATTAGTGTTCATTGTAAATCTTGGTGAAGCCGTAACAAGCTGTATAACTAACATTAGACACTGTCCTTTATCAATGCGCAATGTTGTCATACTATCTCGCAACATGTTTGCATTAATTTGTCTTGGAGAAGTGCGTATTTTGATGGAGAGTTAAAATAACGACTACATTGATGTTTGATGTTTTTCTTGTTACTGAAAAATTTCCATTTTTGGCAGTAATAGAAAAAGTATTGGTTGACGCATATATAATTTAATACAATATGCAGAGGTCACTGAACGTTGAACTTAGCCAGTGGTATTATAGTATATAAAATTTAATATATTTAGTTCACATATTAGCAACCAAAAAAGGGAAGGAACCTAGTGAGTAGCTACGGCTGAACGCCAAGGAAGTTGGTCAGATTTCAATAAGTTGGATAATTTGGTTTCGAATTGAAACCTGTTTAGCTATATTAGTCTGAGATGAAGAAGGGGACCTTGTGTGAACTGATTTTACAGTTTTATATGGTTTTTTGAGTATGTAAAAGCAATGTAGGTAACCGTCCCACAAAATTACAGTTATTCTTATCTACGTTCACAAACCAGAGCATTTCATAGTAACGATTCATATTACGACTTTTTATGGTCACAATTTGGTGTATTTGAGCCCAGTGTGCAACGGGGCGGTGACACGCGGCGCGACGACCCCAGAGGGAGGGGGCTAGAGGGAGGGGTTGCGCGTCGCGTAGCGATGCCCGACGACGCTCGCTGACAAGGCTCGGCGTCGCGACGCAGCTGCTACGGCCGCCTGCCCGTCGCGTCGCCCCCCTCCGCCCCACCCTCACATTCACCTAACCTAACCATCTCGTATCTCCACCCTGCTACGTCCCACTCCGCTTCTATCCCCCTTCCCGTTCCCACGCCTTACCCAATATCCCCAGCAATTCCCCGCTATTCTCCACCTTCCCTTACCGGGAGAGATGGCTCAGGGCATCAACTGATCACTGCAGTCTCTCTGATCGGGAGGTTCTTGGTTCGAGTCACGACGGTGATTTTCGACACTAGCTTATCAGCTGGGTCGAATTTAGTCTCTGTTTGGAGGCGAACTCTAGCGGCCGGCTGCTCTGAGCAGTAGTTTTTCATGGTTTCTCCGATCAATACCAGGCGGATGCCGGAGCAGTACCCTAACAAACGGGCCACGGACCGCTCGTGATCTTTTCTTCGTCTTCCTTGTCCTACCCTCATCCCTGACTTACACACACTTACACTAACATGCACTACACTACCCCACTTGCCGGGAGACCGGTCGGGAGCTTAGAACTTGCCCCGGCTGGGACGGTGCCCCGCTGGTGGGAGATGCCTGGTTAGGGAAAACCCCGCTAGCCGACGGTAGGTCGGCGCCGGTTCTCGCCATCCAGCGGGGGAAGACCACCACCATTTCCCGAAGAAAAAGTATGCACTACACTTATGGGACTAGCAACCTCATTAGTTGACGCGCCCCGAATCACTAACAATCAATCAATACACACCCGCCATATCCCGGTCCGCCTCTACTTGTCCCCCTCCCGCTCCCTCGCACTGCACCAATCTGCCCAGCAATTTCCCGCCATTCCTCACCTTCCCCTCTCTGCCCTCCACTTCCCGCCTTTCCTCACTTTCGCCTCGCCTCGCCTCGCCTCGCCTCGCCTCGCCTCGCCTCGCCTCGCCTCGCCTCGCCTCGCCCACTCCATCCCGGTACGCACCACCCCTTCCCGCTTCGCTGCGTCTCCTTCTGTGTCGCACTCTCGTGCGCACGTCGCTTCAGTAGGCACAGGGACGACGGCAGGACACGCCGCCGTCAGTACACAGCGGGACCACGGCACGCACTTTCACACACGTTGGCACAGCCTCTCGTATACGTGTGTAATGCTCTCAACCAGTCACTACAGTCTCACGTTCACAGGCACGTGCGCTTTCACACACACACACACACACACACACACACACACACGAACAGTGTGGCACACCTCCAGAAACATAGGATAACATCCTACTCTCAAGTTTCTGCACTTTCTCGCAAATCACCCAGCTTCAAGCCCTACAATCGAGCAATAAAGCCACTCAAGCACTCCCGTTCTAAGCATTTTAGAGAGAGTATGCTCTGCCTACAGGAAAACATATGTGTAACATTTCTACTTCGCAGCTTGACTATTTGTCATATGTATCGTGACCGCTAATTTTTCCTTTGTCCTTCCAAACACCTTAGATTCAGAGAGCCCACGACCCCAAGCAAAGATCTCTGGGAACCGTCTCGCAGTCTCAAGTGCACGTCGGATTGTTATCGGATATTTCTGGAGGTGTGCAATAATGTGTTTATGTGTGTGAGAGTATGTGTGCGCGTGAGTGTGTGTATAAAAGTGAGGGTTGTGATGGGTCGAAGAGTAGACAGGCACAAGTCGAAGTGTTTGCATACGATCGCGGCGCCCGCTGGACTCGTTATTCGCTTGGGAAACGGCGAGCGGTAAACGAAGGAAGAGCCCTTTAGTTGCAAAAGATCCATACTGTGCCTACATTTATCTTCTCCGAATCCATCTACATCCTCTAAGTACGGATAAACAACGGCACGTGCATTCAATTTTTTCTCCCGTTTTTTTTAAGCTTCGGGGATGCCGATTTCGATTATTCGCGCCGGGTACCCACTATGTCCCTCATGAGGGCACATATTAGCCTTTACACTACTCACACTTGTGGGCTCCTCGGCTTGAGGTCAGCAGGCCTTACGGGACAACACACATTCATGAAAGACAAGGGACAAACAACCAAGCCCACGGTGGGACTTGAACCCGCGACCGTTCCGGCCGAGGCGCTGTGACGGCATACGCTCTAGCCACCTCGGCCAACCAGATCGGCTCGCACATAGAGTTAAACACTGCAATATATCAGTACAGTAAGCTAAGGGCCGACCTGGATCGCTAGAGAGTTTGCCGTCTTAGCGACTAGGTCTGAAGGGACGCGAGTTCGAGTCCCGCCGTGGGCGTGGTTATTTATCCCTCGTCTTTCATGTACATGTGTTGTCGCGGAAGGTCTTGTGACACTGCAGACTGCATCTAGCTCGCAAGTGTATCAGTCTAGTGAAAATGTCAGTATATGTTCCCATGAGAGACATACTGGGTGTCCGGTGCGGATAGTCGAAATCGGCATCCTCTAAAGTTGGAAAAAGCCCCCGGAAGAAAAATATAATAATCAAAGGAAATATGAACTCAAAACTTCGTAAATGCATTACTGCTGGTAGCACCCTCATCCCCCATGGGTGCATCAATCAAATGTAAGACATAAAACATAGACTTTCGCAGATTCTGACTATTGGGCGCCGATGGACTATTAGGCGCACGTGCAACCCGCAAAACATCTTACGCTTCAAAAGACTACCATTTTCCATGACTCCGATACCGTGCGTTCTAGTGCTTTAAAATCCGTTTCTTTTTTGTGATCCTGTAAACACAAGACATTTTTCTATGTCTTGATCTACAAAATTATACCTTTTTGGGTGTTCTATAACATTTTTTATGGCTCCTTAGCACGGATTGCCAAAAACGTTGATAGATGGGTTCCAGAGTGAAGCTATTTCCATTATTAACACTGATAGTAAAAGTTCTCATTTTGGAGGATAGCAATTTCACGAAACATTTATGTATCAAGGTCAAAAAATGAATGATTTTGGATGAGGTGTTTACCAACCTGGGTGGAGCTGAGAAAACATTGCACAATGTCTTCGTAGCGTTTAAAAAGTGTTTATTTTCAAAACAACTTAAATGAAAAATTGCGTTGTAGTTGGTTCTGGTGGGGGCAAGAGTAGAATAAGTGGGAAATTTGTGGGGAGATGAAGAGGGAGAAGTGGGGCCCGAACTACGATTTTTAAGCAGTATTCTACAAAATGAGACATTTTGGAACTTTCTATGAATTTCATGGATAGTTAGTTTCTTAGAGGGTCCCTACTAGATACAGTGAGTGATCAGTAAATTAAATGGAAACAAAAAAGAGAAATAATATTTTACGATAAAATTAATTTCAAAGACAGTTTCATTTTCTGTGTAAATAGTTGTCAAAGCTTAGCAATATTGGAATGGCTACTCATGCACAAGACCTAGCCTATAATTTTGTAACGTAGAGTTTAGAGGCTGGTTGTCCCAAGTAAGGTTACATTACAAAGCAATTTTCACGTTTAAAACAAATGTTTACAATGTGCGGAGGTTTACACAGGTCCGGCTGGTATATATTATCTCTATTAGAACCCTTTTCCAGCCAAAATGCCTAACTGTTTAAGAAAAGTATGGTACCGATTGAAATGTATTTCCACGGACTAGGATTAACAATAACTGACGCTGAGTTACAAGTCCGAATTACATATTTAGTAACAAAAGATTAAAATTATTAAATCAATAATAAATTATTATGCACGACACCACCTTATTATTGGGAGAAAGATGTATAACTGGGCTTCTCACCGCTTTTGCATGGCTGACAAATGCAACGTTAAATTGACGCGTAACTTCTACCACAGCCAACAGAGCAAAGTCCTTTAAAAGTCAAACATATCGTCTCTAGTTTTTTTGTTTAATGTATGGTTATGTTAAGTTAAAAATATATTTTGTAAACTATTGTAAAAGTAATATCTTTCACGTGAGAAAACTAATATCGCTATTGTTAATAATATGGTTTTTGCGTACATAAATGCAAATGTGAAGTGATGTATATTTCCATTAAACAATGAGGTTGGAATGAAGCGTATAAAAATGTGTAATTTTGTAGATTAAGGCATAGAAAACAAAATTCGTGTCCCCTAGGCTACAAAGTATATAGATTTCAAAACAGACCGGTGAGCTAGTACGGTCACTGTACTCGTTTGAGTACTCCTAGGATTTTCCCTTGGTATTATTGGGGACATACACTGAACGGAAAACCCTCTGCATTTATTAGAAATGAGTCTCATGCACATATCTATGGCACTCCGCAATGAAGACAAGAATAACGGGATTGTGATAGAAATTGAATCATTAGAATGTCCCAAAGTACATTAGAAGGGATTGTTAGAAATAGATTGGAATCCCTCAGGTTAATGTACGCGAACAATATTAAGTTCCTTTCATCATGATCTGTACGATATTCCTTTGTTTGTTGCACTCAGGCAAGAGAACGCAAAAGGATTTACTCTGTACTCTTACAATTGGGGCTCGTAACCGAATCATTATATCGCACACCATTCGCCGCTTGTTTCCATCGTATCCGTTTAAATCTTCTCATTTCAAAGAGCTTGCAATTTTGCGACGCCACAATGTGAATTTGAAACTCTCGTATGACATACCAAGTTGATAGGATTGCAGTAATTTCGTCTCCGTTTCAATTATTAACACTTCTAGTGACTTTTAAGGTCGTCCATTTGGAATAGTGTTGAATTGTCCGAGAGATATCCTAATGTGACAGTTTCGGACCGAATCCAAATGTGACGAGTGCGTTTGTTTTTTTCTCGCTAATCTTCACTAATTTTCTCACTGACTCTTTTTCTCAACTAACTATACGAATGAATGTGGTCAGGCAGAATAGCAGATCTTCTGGTCCGAGCCGCGCTCGTAATAATGACATCTTGATGATGATGATGATGACGACGATGATTACGATTTTGTTTCTCGCGAATAGGCCATCTTGGACCACGCAGAACATGCACTTGCACAGGCTCAGTATCACTTTATCACGTTGTAATTCTTGCATGTAACTAATCAGGGGGACCAGCATTAGGCTGAATCCGATATTATTATTATTATTATTATTATTATTATTATTATTATTATTATTATTATTATTATTATTACATGCTTTTAGCCTATTTGTACATTGCGAAAGTTAGTTGGAGAGTGTTTATCACACTGGCGGGTACAAAAACTACTCAGAAATGTATTGAGAACAATGAAATTAAACACAGAATGAACTGCTCTGTGAGTATTTTGAACCTTTCAAAGTGGTCGTTCCCAAGCAATTAAATTCTTTAATTACAAATTCTTTATTCTGTTTTATTTATATATATTTTTTATTTTTTAATTTAATAAGAGCCAGCACGCAGGTTTGTACTTCATGTATTTTTCTGATATGTGTTTCTGGGCCAATTCTCTGCGCCTCGCCCAGTACCAAGATTTGGCCCACACACCGGACACGCCTATCACTCACTAACTTCGTCCACGCATTCGTGCAGCCGTTGCCCGCCGCTCGATTTTCTTTTAATTGAACGAAACTGAATTTGGGTGCCTCATCTGCTAAGGTCATTATTACCATAATTGTAGTGCATTTTTTTTCCTCGGTAGGTGGTGGTGATCTTCTCCCGCTGGATGGTGAAATCCAGTGCCGACCTACCGTCGACTAGCGGAGTTTTTCCAACAGGCATCTCCTGCCAGCGAGTCATCGCCCCAACCGGCATAAGTTGTAAACTCCCTGCATTTTTTGCAGTGTAATTCATGTTAGTGTAAGTGCCTCTATATAAGAGATGAGAATATAACAAGGAAGAGAAAGGAAAGATCGCGCGCGGTGCGTGGCCCGTTTGTTAGAGTATTACTCCAGCATTTGCTTGGTGTTGATCAGAGAAACCAAGGAAAACTACCGATCAGAGCAGCCGGTCGCTAGAATTCTCCTCCGGACAGCGACTGAACTCAACCTCGCTTTCTAGATAGTCGAAAATCCGGCCACCGTCGGGATTCGAACCTAGAACCTCCCGGTCAAAAGTTCTACATTTTCATAAATTGATGCCCTGAGCAACTTCTCTCGATCCGCTACTCGCTCGGCGGTTGTACAATTTGAAGCAAACGTGCGACCGTTCACTTATTTCTCGGTATACCCCAAACCCAGCCGAATTTGTATTTTGAGAGAGTGTTGACTCTCGTTTGCCACATAAAAGCTCCATTAGCCGTAGATGATTTATAATATTATTATATCCCTTTTCTTCGACATCTAGCTGGCGTCATCCGTTAATGGCAATATTTAGTTTGCAAGTTAACTCCCGGGCGAGGGGATGTCCGTCTCCATCTCGTAATTTCTAATAAATGCACAAGTGAGCAAATTTGTGAATTTCGGTTAGAGATTTATTGTTCGCGAAGAACCCTTTTTCATTTTTGTCACTTTTTCACTTGCATTGCACTCATATGGAATGAATGCCTCTAGTGCAGAATACTGCGTATGGACTTTCTAAAATGTTCTACTGATAAATTGTTCTACTGATGTAGTACGTGTGTGCTCCGTGTTCACCGTAAACTTCAAGCATGTTGAGTGCCACTGTACGGTGATGGTGACAAGTGTTTCCAGAAGAGCGATTGACCAAGAAGAAACAATTTTCCAAGCTTCTGCAGTAATTATGAGACTTTTCAAAGCCTTCAGCGTTACGCAGTTCGACGATCTTCATCTTCAATATTCAAGGAAGTGTATTTTGTCCTCTTTCAGGTGATATATTTGTACATCAAATTCATTTCATTAAATGTATGTATTGAAAGCGTCTCTCTGCTTTTACCATTTATCTCTTCTGAATCATACACTTGTTAGGATCATTCCTACAATTGTGCTTCATAGGGCCTCAGACTGTGCGTAAATAATTTAAATGCAGTTTAAGACCATTTTCTCTATTTTGAAATGCTCACTCCTAACACATAGTTAAAAAATAATGAATTTAAAATGATAGTTGCCTATAATTTGTTTCCTTAATTATCATTTTGATTACAGTATTTCAAAATCATGTGTATAGTATAACAAAATATCCCGACTAGCTATTAATTATTTTCGTTTCTATTCCTTTGATTGTATTTTATATTCTCGTTCTTTTCGATTTCTAATGTTGCTTCTTTCCAATAGCAAACTTTTGTCCTTTTAATCTCAGCGAACACTGAGAAGTTTCTATTGTTGTTTTATTAGTTACATCCAGCTTATATTGTATTGGACAGTTACATATTTTAATGTTTTCGTTAATATTTTTATGAATATGAAATATTACGAGAGCATAGTCAAACAAGGCGGAAGATAAAAAAATCTCCAAACGTGAATATGTTCAGCAATCCTTGCTCTGAATTACCTTCATTTATTTGGTCAAACGTAAAATTTCCTTGAATGGCTACATTACGCGGAAATCAAACATGCAGTAAACATGGTGCTATATCTTGCGTGAGTATCTGGTAATATTTATCCACTTCGTACATCATACTCGTAATTTTGTGCCACTTAAACTAAAAATTCAATGTGAAATCGAGAACATATTTGCTACGTTTGGCTACAAGGTATTACTTAGCCTGATATTTACATATCATACATTTTTTCGCGAGATAAAACTAAGAAACTGTGGAGAAATGAAAAAAAATGTCAAAACACTGAGCAGTCCTCTCTCAAAATTGTCTTCCTTTCCTCGAATCAAAAAGTTGTCAATAACGGCTAGTTACGTTTTAACTTCATAGAAACTAAGACAAAGAAAAGATCCTGATCTTGAGTTTGCATGATGTTCCATACGTTTTTATTGATATTTTATCTGATGTTCTTAATTTTGAGCAATTAATGAACTAAAAGAGAACTGAAGTAAATCCCATAGAAAATTATAAAACGTTGTGATGGGAGATATTACATAATCGAATATACTTACATATTATTTTTCCAATGAGAAAAATATTGAGGAGGGCCTAGTTAGTTTAGACAGAAAGAAAAATGAAGTCCAGGAACACGAAACAATCCACACCTACAGTTGTCTTAATTTTCTCGACTCAAAAAGAAAAGTCGTCAAGAATATTACTGACGGTTTAAGCGAAGTGAGATGCAGACAGATAAAAGGTCTTAATGCTTGATCCTGTGTTTACTTCTGTGACTTTTATTGTTATTTGATTTAACGTTTATAATTCTGATCAGTTAATGATCTACTAGCGAACTGAAGTAAAAGCATACGACGTCGATACAAAAAAGCGCGTCTTTCCGGAATATATTATCCAATCGTTTATTTACGTATTCACTTTCTCACGAGATAAAACGTTACGCAAAATCCAGTTAATCTACAGAGAAGAGAAAAAAAAGAAACCCGAAACATACCACACCGAACAATCCTCGTTCAGCGTTGTCTCTATTTTCCCGAGTCCAACGCAAAGTTCCCCGAGCGTGGTTGCTGCGTAAGTTTGTGCCCGCGTAAAACGAAGAAAACGGAGGAAGGGGGCGCGGAGGCGAGGAGGAAGCGAGCGTTCCCCCAACGGGGGCGCGATCGCTTCGGCTCTCGCTGCGCTAGGAGACGCGGCGTCGCGCCGTTCGGCTACAAGGCGCGCGCGGACGTAAATCAAGGCGAGCCTGGCGGCGCGGGACGCAAGCGGCCTCCGGTGGCAGGCGACGCCGCCGCCGTCGCCGACGCGGTGCAACGCGAGCAGCGAAACGTCCCGCGGAGAAGGCAGAGGAGGCAGAGGAATGGGACCGGTAGCGGTAGCTCAGTGCATCAACTGATGTCACTGCAGCACCTCTAACCGGGAGGTCCTAGGTTCGAGTCCTGACGGCGGCAGGATTTTCGACACTAGCTTTTCAGCTAGGTCGAATTCAGCTGCTGTCTGGAGGAGAATTCTAGCGGCCGGCTGCTCTGATCGGTAGTTTTCCGTGGTTTCACCGATCAACCCCAGGCGAATGCCGGAGCAGTACCCTACCAAACGGGCCACGGACCGCGCGCGATCTGTCCTTCCTCTTCCTTGTCCTATCCTCTCCCCATACACACACACTTACACTAACATGCACTACACTACCACATATTTCGGGAGACCGGTCGGGAGCTTAGAGCTTGTCCCGGCTGGGGCGGTACCCCGCTGGTGGGAGAGTCCTGGTTAGGGGGTAACCCCACTAGCCGACGGTAGGTCGGCGCCGGATCTCGCCATCCAGCGGGGGAAGATCACCGCCATCTCCCGAGAAAAACATGCACTACACTAACGGGACTAATGACCATAGCAGTTGACGCGCCCGGAAACATCAATCAATCAATCAGAGGAATGGACGGCAATGAACGGCCTTGGTGGTGGAGCGGTTAGTGCATCCGACTATAATACTTAGGTCCGCGGGTTTATATCTGAACGAAGCCGTGAATTTTTAGTGCGATAAAATCCTTTATATGCTTTCCTTTGGAAGGGAAGTAAAGCCATCTGTTCCATGTTGTAGATTTGCTGTGTGTAAAAGACCGTCAATGCCTAAAAGACTCGGAGCCAAATTCCAATCGCCTGTTTCATCACCCTTCTTTATCTGCTGTCAGCGTGGCGGCGCGGCACGCAACGCAAGGCCTCCGGTGGCAGGCGATGCAATGAAGGCCCTATCCACCACGACGATCCGTTACCGAAGCCGATCCCGACGCGGTGCAACGCGAGTAGCCGAACGTCGCCAGGAGGAGAGGGAGGAAAGATGGGCGGCATTGAATGCACTACACTCCGACACATGCCGGGTGATCGGTGGGGAGAGTAGAGCTTGTCTCGGCTGGGGTGGTGCCTTAGTGGGAGATACCTGGTGGGGAAAACCCCGCTAGCCAACGATAGGTCGGCGCCGGATCTCGCCACCACTCGACTCGGTGCCGGATCTCGGTACCTCTCGAGGGAAAAAAACTCTATCATTTACGGTACCTTAGCAGTTGACGCGTCCGAAATCACTAACAATCAATCAATCAAGATGGGCAGCTTTGGTTATCAATTGTTAGTATCAGGTTCCGGGTAGCGTACCCAGGTTCGCCGAAATACGAATACGAATAAAGCAATGGATTTTCAAGGATGTAAAAATCCGTCGTTCGCCTTCCTTCTGAGGGGAAGTAAAGCCGGCTATCCTGTTGTGAGATTTACTGCACGTAAAGGACCCCTAAGCCTAAAATAAGCCTCTGAATTAAATTTTAATAGCCTATTTCGTCGACCGAGTGATTTATCCTTTCACTTCCAAATAGCTAAAGGACAGTATGTCTGATGGTATGAGCCTCGCTATGTAAAATAAGACATCACTGAATTGAAATGAATTGAATTGGATGGGAATGGCTAGGTGTAAGAGAGGGAGGGACTGCGATCAGAAGGAATGGGGATTTGAGCTCGGGGAACCAATGGGACTGAGGATTGACGAGGGACGTAACAGAGAGAAGAAATGTGCCTAGTAAGAAAGAAAGTACTGAAAGAATTGGATAAAGGAGTTGATTGAAGGAGGACATCACTGAAAGAGAAGTCGGCATTGGAGAGGAACCGAGTAAAAGAGGGAATTGGATGAGGTTGGAGGGGAAAATTGGATGGAGATAAATGGGAGGGGGATGGAGAGTGAGGATTCTGACAGAGAGAATGGGAGAGTGAGGTGATGTGACTGGAAGTGCTGGTGGGAGAAAGGGAAGGGTTTGACAGAGGAACGATTGCGAAGGGAGAGAAATCATATGAGAAAAGTAGAGTAGAGAAGGTTATTCAAAACAGACCATGGGGATTAGACGGGAAGGGAATGAGAACGAAAGGTGAGGGTAAGTTAAACAGAGGGAAGGGAGAATAGCTGGGTAAATGGGGGGATCAAGTAAATGAAATTGGTTTGCAAAAGGAGGGAACTGAAAGGAGAACTGGTGGTAGAAAATACCAGAGAGTTTTGGTGGAGGACAGGGCGAGAGAGCGTTTCGAATAGAGTGAGAAAATGGGAAAAGGGAGAGAGAAAAAAGAGGATACGCTGAGAACTGAAGATGGTAGGTGCACTGCAGTTCTTTCAAAAGTTCAAGTAGCGGCGTTTCGGAGTAAAGAGCACGCTGTATTATATAGAAAAATAAACAAGGGGCCAGTAAATGTGACTGTTGCGCTGCTCTCGTAGTAGCTGTAAGGGGATGATAGTGTGGTGGTCGTGTGGTGCACGCGCGAAGCGCATAGATAGAATGTAAGGTATTGTAGATGGATGATAGGATGTGGGTGATTGTGGGGATGATGTGTGATCATAGAGCGTCGCGGCCGCTAGAATGCTCCTCCAGGCAGCGACTGAATTCGACCTAGCTGAAAAGCTTGTGTCGAAATTCCTGCCGCTATGGGGAGTGGGAACCTAGGACCTCCCGGTCAGAGGCGCTGCAGTGACATCAGTGGATGCACTGAGCTACCGCTCCCGGTGCTGCTCTCGTAGTAGCTGTAAGGGGCTGATAGTGTGGTGGTCGTCTTTGTGCGCACGGAAGCGAAGGGTAAAGAGAGGGATGTGATCATGGGAATGTACGTGATTGTTGAGAGGATGGTGATGGTGAACATAAGAGCGGTGATGATGTGGAATGTGGCGGTGATTGTAAGTCGTAAGACTCGAGTAGCTGCAAAAATTTGTCATGATTAATTTTGTAGCTACAAATGTACAGCTGGTACACGAGAGTATGACCAATAAAAGTACAATTGTCGTGAAAATAGGAAAGGTAAATACGAAAGTTGCTGCACAGCTGATAAGATTTCGGTGTTGAGAATGGTTGAAAAGATACTGATATTTGAGAATTAGTTTCACCGGCGGCATGGTAGGAGTGCATTTAAGATCCACACAGGTAGACACAAAAGAGCAGCACTTTCTGTGAATATGGTGGTGATTACGAGGAAGTATTGCATGTTGAAATTACGATATTATAGACAGTGATACTGTTCATTTTAGAAATTATAAATTCTACGAAGAGCTCTGTTTTTCAGCGTTTGATGTATATGCAATGCAAATGTTCTATATGTGTGTGTGTGTGTGTGTGTGTGTGTGTGTGTGTGTGTGTGTGTGCGTGTGTGTATGCGCGTGTGCGCGTGCGTGCGTGTGTGTACCTAAAAGCAACTTCGCGTTCAAAAAGATGCACCAGGGGCATTGATAGCGGAGGTAGTTACGGCGTCGGAAGAGGTTATGCGCATCGATGACATCTGGCAGAATTGGTGTCACCTCGATAGTAAGGAAGGGAGGCAGCATTGACGTCACGACTTTCAACGACGTCGGCATCGGCGGCAGATGGCGGCAGCGACGGCGGCTGAGAGGACATCGGTAGCGCGAGCGAGACGGCAGTGGGGTGTGCGGAAACAGCAAACGTATGCGCCTTTGGATAGCGGGCGTAGCAGGCTGGAACGGCGCCGCGCAGCAAACGTGTCGCTGCCTCCGCTCCGCTGCCGCCGCCGCCGCCGCCGCCGCCGCCGCCGCCTCCTTCTGCTCCTGCACTCGCCTCGCAACCTTGACGACGACGACGACCACCACCACGACCACCACCACCACCACGACGACGACCACCACCACCACCACCACCACCACCACCACCACCACCACCACGACGACGACCACCACGATCATCTGCACCACCACCACGACCACCACGATCATCTGCACCACCACCACGACCACCACGACCATCTGCACCACCACCACCACGACCACCACCACCACCACCACCACCACGACCACCACCACCACCACCACCACCATCATCATCACTGCCATCACAGACGCCGCCTCATTCATCACATCGTCAATCACCACCATCGCCTCAACTCCGTCAAAGCCTCAACCATCCCCACTCCAAAGACTATCATCTAAGCATCCTCATTCACCGCCTCAACCACCACCACCGCCTCAACCACCTCCATCGCCTCAAGTACCACCACCACCTCAAGCACCACCACCTCAAACTACATCGCCTCAACCAGCACTACCGCAACCTTCGTCACCTCAACTACAAGTACAACCACCGCCGCCGTTATCACGACAACCACCAAAACCACTCCACCGAAGCAGCTGCCGCTTCCACCGTCGTCGAAGTGACGGCACCCTGATTCAAGCACACGTCTTTTTCTATCTGTGGCTCACCACACCCTGCCTTAATTATTTTATTCCTTTTGTTCCCTTAGTGAAAAATTTAGTATAATTTATTGGCACTATTGTTGAACGATTTGAGTATGTATCAGTTGATGTTTTGGCTCATAAATCTAAAATTACTAAGGTAAATTTAATAGTGTTGATGAAATTATATAAATTACCGTGATAGTATAGTATAATACATATTATTGCATAATATTAATTGATTGTTTTAATTAAAAATAATTTATATTTATTTGATTCGCGAATGGCAGTGTCCTATGTATTCTGTGTTTTCCATGTTGCAACACCCAAAATTACATGGAAATATTAAAATTACATGAAATTGAAATTCTAAATAATACAATCTTCTTGTTTTTTTTTTTTTAAACGAAGCACCTTCTAGGTAATTACTAATTTCTCCTAATGTTTACTTCAACGTATTGTGTCAAAAAACAGAACCTCATCAACGAACTCGCCAGCGAATTTTGTTTCATCGATTCTTGCACACTTCGCTATACAAATCGAGCATTGCAAATTCTTCCAAAATTCCACGAGGCTGGAACAAAGCGCTCTGGATGCTTGTTTTTCATTTCGAGCGAGCCCGTTACACAACAGCTCTTCAACGAGGTTGTGGTGGGTTTAAATCGCATAATTCTTTGGTCACGTAAATATGGAATAAAGCTCCAGTAGTTTGTGTACCTGTTTAACGAATATTTTTGCAATGAATTGTATGGCGATTAAGCGATTTCGGATTGAATCGAGGAGCTTTTGATCCAGATTTGAACAAATGCCGAAAACAAAAGTTCAAAACTGATTAAACGTTTAATGCCTTTTGGGCGCATTGCAAATTTGTAGGTTTTCGGCGTCAATCCCTGGCCCAGTCCCTGCACCGTGACGTTGTGCTTTAATCTATCGCCGCAGCTCAACATCAGCGACATGGACGCTCTGTTCGGCCAAACGCACTTCATCGTGTTATTCCATTGTCTGTCAGATTCTGGGGATAATGAGCACGCAATCGGAACCATCTCGTGTAATCTGGTAATACTTATTGGGGGGCAATGTATTTTAAAACCCGCGCTGTTGTTCGCTGGTCGATGAAAGGGAGAAGGGACACCTTTGTACCTCGCGGTGTGCGGTAAGCGGCACAGCGGAGACGCGCCATTTGATAATAATGGGGATAGAATTCTTAGAGAAGGTGAAACTCGGAGTAGGGCAAGGGGGGCGGCTGGAAAACAGGAGAGAAAATCGCCATAGTGATGAGAAGCACAGAAATATTTACGTCAAATAAATAAAATATTTTTATTGCTTATATTTATTTTCCAATTAAGCTGGAATTAACAACTACATTATCATGAAAATACATTTTAATATTGTAGTGTGTTAATGTTTTTTAATGTAAGTTACCGTATTCTGAGACAGTGGAAAAAATCTACCAGTGCAAAAAACATGTTTAAATTATGTGTATATCTATATATATATATATATATATATATATATATATATATATATATATATATAAATAATTGTGGTATGCCAGGGAAAGCCAAATGTTTTGAAAATTTTGTCATTTTATAAAATAAATTTAGTTTTCATTAAAGAATTTCAATCATTGAAAATTAATAAAGCAATATATATTTAATAAAAATTGAGTTTCATTATTTGTTCTTCAAAGTTTACAAACACTACAAAATTTCCCTTCCCGGTATTTTTCCGTGGATGTATTGCAAGTTTCAAGTGAGATGTTGAAATGTTTAGTTGAAGGATAAAGTAAAGAAACAAGGAATTAAATGATTTCGGCAGATATTCGAAAAGGTATTCTGGGTGTTATGTGATAAATGTGAAGAACAAAAGCATACACCCAAACACACGCTGCCGGAGAATGGAAAGAAAGTCATAAAGAAAGAGGGTAAAAGTTAGGATTCGAAAAGCGATATATAGAGGGATATTAAGTTGAAGGCGAGAGCCATAGGTGTGCATAACACAGATAGTTCAGACACATGAAAGGTGAAAAAGTGATGACAGTGGTATCAGAGACGCATTCATAGGTATAGTGTTCAGCCGACCTGACGTTTTCTTATAAACAAGTTTTCAATTACGCTAAATATAAAATGAATTTTATTTTTTAACTTATAGTTAACATATAACGTAAAGAATTACCGCTGTATTTAATGGCTTTAGCTAGTACAGAAAATAGGGGGCGAGGCTGAAGCTCCATGACTCCCCGCCCCCTTGGGTGCTCCATTCTATATCGACAGAGAAATAGTGCGAGACACGGAGGAAAACGAAAGTCGCTAGCAAAAGGAAGAGGCGAATGCAAAGGATAATGCGAAAACAAAATTGAAATGGAACTGGGGCACGGCAAGAGGAACGCGAAGCTCGCAGGCGGCGGAAGTGCGGTGGAGCCGAGAGGAAGCGGAGTGACAGCTCGAATGAAGCCGAGGCAGGGGCGGGGAGCACCGTTCGGGAGAGGGCGGGGCCGGGCGGGCCGCTGCGGCGGGGAGCGCGGTTGCGTGTCCGAACCACGCACGCGATCGCCGCCAACGTCCGGAACTTTCATATTGCGAAGTATTGATCAATTCACTTTCAATTACAAACTTGACGTGAATATAAACATTAATGTAATGGACATAAGATTTATAGTGCGGGAATATTACACGTGACATCAATTTAGAACACATTATATCACTGTTACCAACAATCTCGCCGGAGAAACTTTTGCCGCGCCTGAATAAGGAAAACATCAGCGGTCGTCGGTTTGAATCGGGGCCAATTTTCTGATTGCGGGGGCCTACAGGCCTGTATTATTGTGCGATCTCGGAGCCGTGACAGGACACGTCCGTGCTTGCGCCCGGGGAAATAATCACGATCGTAAAAATAGCTGAGCATCATTGATCGGAAGGCAGACCCACGGCGCGGTGCGGGTAGTGGCGGCTACGTCAAACGTCCCTATAACGACTGTATCCCGGGCTTCTCTGATTGTGAGCTTTAACACCGTATCAAAAGCTTTTAGCAGTATTACATGAAAGATGTGATGAGTTTTCCTCGGCGTCGGTGCATCGGGACGGGAAAAAGCTTGGCATCGGGCGGAGATCTGAAGGGAAGCAATTGAACGGAAACGAGCAGAGCGTTTGAAATGTCCATGCAATGCTGTTGGGAACAAGGAAAAACTGCTTGCCGTACACTTCCTAACTGCGAACGAGATTTCAGACAATGAGCTGTATGCGGATGAACGGGAACTCCTGATATCGGGCGGAGGAAACAAATACACGCAGAGATCAAAGCGTTTGTTTTGAAGGGATGTGTTCAAAATTGTTCCGTCATTTTGTATTGAATCTTTGACATATGTTCCATGATAATAAAGGCAATAATCCGTGAAAGCGGATTGAAAATACTTCGTATATTGAAAGGAAAATTGCGTTTCAAAAGAGAAAATTGAATGTTAATTGTATTATTTTTACATTTGAATCTGTGCTTTTCTTTGTGAATTTAACTAACCTTGATTTCACATAAAAGCCAAATAAATTTCCGTAAAATTCTGCAGTGAGAGTCAATCTTATTTTTCGTTTAATCAAAAGAAAGTTGCTTTGTGTAGGGCAGTTTAGGGATTTATCCACATTTATAAATGTTTTCTTTTTGCATTCTTAAAGTACGTTCTGAGTTGATTCGCGTTCGACCGAAGTTCGGTCGGGAACGGTCGACAGATTCTGCCGAATTGTAGTGATCACACTTCGTTCGACTCCACCAGGCATTCTTTCTCAAATAACAACTTACAGTCTGCATGTAATGAAAATGGGGAAAAGATTAAAACTCCTTGCTGAGAGCTATATTTTATATGAAATGTATTTGTTGGGAAAAGGGTGTTGTCTAGGTATCAATATTTTTAATAACTTAAGATATTTTCGATCGCTTAGCAAAAATCATCAGACGTTGCAAGGTTTAAGTGAAGAAATAATCGCTATGCGATTGAAAAAGCCTTAAGTTATTAAAAAAATATTGATTTGTAGACAACATCTTCTTTCTCAATTTACAACAAGCTATCAACATCACCAGTAATTTATTAATTAATAGGATATGTATTTGATATGCCATAAGGAATATGTACGTTCAAGAAACTTCATATTCCTATTATATTACTGAGATTGTTCATGTTTCGCAGAAACTACCAAAAACAAATTTCATTGATTTATTCCGCAATCTCCTGTCGTAATTCTGAGCATTGAATCGGAAGTCTACCATAGAAGTTTTCGGTCATTAACGAAATACGTTTGCATATATCTGTGCTAAATGGCTCAGTTCCTTCGAATAATTCAAGTTATTTTCGTATCGTCCTGCCCATCTGGAAGGTTGGTCGTGTTCGCCAACTGTCTGACAAAGGGCTCTCTTTTGAGTGTTAGAAATTTTCGATGTTTGATAATTTATTGATTATTTCATGTTTCCGAACGCGTCACTTCTATCATCATTATTTTCGTAAGTGTAGTTCATATTTATCTCGAAAGAGGGCGGTGTTCCGCCTCGTTGGATGGTAAGATCCGGTACAAACCTAAAGGTATAGCGGGGTTTTCTCTAACTAGGTGTCTTCCACCAGCATAGCACCGCCCCAGTTGGGACAAGCACTGAACTCCCCACTGGTCTCTCAAGATGGATCGTAAGAAAGTGCACGTATGTGTAAGCGTGTGTAGATGAGGAGGAGGATAGGTCAAAGTAGAGGAAGGAAAGATCACGGGCCGTCCGTGGCCCGTTTGGTAGGGTACTGCTCCAGCATTCGCCTGGTGTTGATCGGAGAAATCACGGAAAACTACCTATCACAGCATCCGACCGCTAGTATTCTCTCGCAGAAAAGCGGCTACATTCGTCTTAGCTACCTAACTACTGTCGAAAATCATGCCATTCGGGATTCGAATCATACGACCTCCTGGTCATAGGTATTACAGTGATACCAGCTGATGCCTAGAGCCACCTCAACCGGTTTTTCGGTCGAAAATGGTGTTCTCCCGAACGCGAAGTCGACAGAACAAGTTTCCACAGAGACCTTCCCTTAGGATCATTGTTCTGGCGAAATACGTTAGTTGCCCAGTACTTTAGTACAGGTTGTGGTAAAAATATTCACGTAATATATGGAGCGTTTTTTATGAACCAAGATCAAAGTTACAAGCAGATTCAATCTATGGATCTTGGGCTTTTATATCTACTCTTTTGCCATTCCTCTATTTCTTTTTCTTTTTTCTATTTCTCTTAAGAAATTCTTAAATTTGTCATTTTTCTATTTCTTAAGGATACTTCAAAAATGATCCAAACTATAATTTAATACCTACGCGGAATCAGCATGTTTTTTTCGTATCTCCACCCTTCTCTTCCCTTTGATATTCAAACTTTTTTCTTAATTTGACATAATTTTTAGTTGGAAATTACTTGAACTGCTTCAGCTACTAACTTGTGTGTTGCGCTTATAGGAGAGAGTGATTACAAAGTGCAGTTTTTATTCAAATGTTTTTGATAAATTATCTTTGTCGGAAGTAAACGACTGTTTAGCACATTTATCAATTAGTTTCAATAATATATTATCGTTTGATTACTTAATAATTCGTACTTTTAAACGCTTCAATTAGAGGGTTGCAATAACATAACATAAAATTCATCACTTATAATGTGTTCCACATTTTTTGAGATTGTTAATTCATGGGAACCAAATTTTAGCATTCCTTGGTCTCAATAAAAAGAAAAAAACTCCTTCAACTCCCTACCATTATCATTATTTTGTTTCTTTACAACTATAATCATTCTCCCGCTTTCCTCTCCCACACTCACTTATTCACATGCCCTGACCTTTTTCCTCTCTTTCCTCCACCTTACAACCTTCCCTCCTTAACGACTAATCCCTAATTCAAGGCCAATAAGCCTTCCCGTTGTTGTTTTTTCTCGCAAAATCCTCTTTCGCGTTCTCCAATCCCGTATTATGCTACGCTGCTTGCCTCTCAAGGAAGCGTCTTATTTTACTTCTCCGCCGATTCAGCCCTCTGGTAACATATCCATTCATTTCCCTGGTTTAGGTGTACAGCGTACGGGCGCTCCCAGCGGAGTACTCGCGGGGAGACCGCGCGCGCCTTCAGAACGCGAAGCCACGGCTGCAGCGGGGGCGAAGGTGGAGGCGGGGCTGGAGCGGAGGCGAGAGACGGCGAATACAGTGGCGGATGTGGAGATGCACGTGCATACGGTGGCAGAAAAGGATGTGAAGACGGAGATGGGAACAGAGGAGGAAGTGATAGAGGAATTTAATGTGAAAGGGAAGGTGGAATAGAAGGTAAATGTGAAGATGTGTGCGGGTTTAGGGGTGGAGGTAGAGAAAGAGACGGAGATGGAGGCGGAAGCGGCAGTGAAGTCAAAGTTGAAGATAAGTATATAAGGAAGCGGAAGTGGAGGTGGAGACAGAAGGAGACTGAGGCAGAAATGGAAGTGGTGGCAAAGATAGATATAAACGGAAACTGAGTTAGAATAAAAAAATAAAGACAAGCGAAGGTCGAAGCGGTAATGGAGACGGAAACGGTGACGGAAGCGGTGACAGAGGCGGAAGCTAAGACGGAGGCGGAAGTGGAGGCAAAGATGGAGTCAATAGGAGGCGAAAGCAAAGACGGAGGTGGAGAGGCAAAAATGGAGGCGGAAGCGGACACCAAGATGGAGACAGGCGGAAGCGGAGACGGAGGAGAATGTGGAGGCGAAGGCAAAGACGGAGGCAAGCGGAGTCGGAAGCAGTGACAGTGGTGGAAGCAAATACAAAACCGGAAGTGGAGGCAAAGATAGAGTCAAGCGCCCGTGGAAACGCTGAGGGTGGCGGAGAGGTGGAAAAGGAGGCGAAAGCGGAAGTAGAAACCAAGATGGAGTCAGGCGGAAGCGGAGACGGAGGAGAATTTGGAGGAAAAAGCAAAGGTAGAAGCGGCGACGGAGGCGTGGGCAGCGGCAGCGGCGGCGGGAGCGGCGTCAGGGGCAGCGAGGCAGCGAGCGAAGCGACGCCCTTCTGCGCATGCGCGAGGGCAGAGGCCGGCGTGGCGTCGCAGGGCGCCCAAGGGAAAGGGTGGAAGGGGGCGGTGGGACACCTGTGGCTGCTCCCGCCGACGCTGCGTGACCGGGAGATGCGTCAACTACCGTCGCAAATGGGAAGGTATTTGCCGCAGAGAAGCCCTGCAGCAGTCTGTGAGGTAACTCCCTTTCAAAGGGCTTTCTCCCGAAACGGGGAATAGTTCATTCGTCGTTAATTACAAATGAGATTATATTTGCTTAGATGTCGATGGCGATGATTTCATGTTGAATGAAAATTATTCTTTTTGACCTACCTTACAAACTGTTTGCGAATAGTGTTTATTAGGAATTTCAAGCTATTGGAACCAAAATGATGCAAGGGAAGAAAATATATTGCCGACTTTACTTTCATAAAAACTTCATATTTTTGCAATACTACGCATAAATATTTTTCATACTCAATATTTTTGCAAAATCTCGGGTGTTTGAATGAAGACAGGCTTCATTCAATTGAAATGAGCCGTCGGTTTCTAATGAGATTTTGAGTTAAGCCCGCTTTTATGTTGAAAATAATGCGCTCAACACTTCTTTAGTAATACAAATACAGACGTTTCTGAATGTACTTTCTGATTCATATTTCTTTAGCTTACTCTTACACCTCGGCGGGTGAGTTGGTAATCACTGGTATCTGTGCCCAGAGCGCGGGCGAGGCGCGTGGATTTTCGAAGGGCGGAAGGCCCCCACAGTGGGCATGTCATACTTGTGGCAAGTAAAAGGAACGTGACAGGTCCCCGGCCACAGTAAATCCCTTCAGCAATTTCCCGTTCTTACTATATCTCACGTTCTCTCAAACCACAGTGCGTATGTAGTTAACCGAGACTTCCATCTGGCAGAGAAAGAGATAAGTCACACCCAGGCGTTTGTGGGGACGCCTCCGGGGCGCACCTGCTCGAGAAAGGTCCACTAGATTCGCGCCGGGTAGGCTTGAAAAGGACGCCTGCGTCGGATACACGGTTGCGGAACTATGGGCAATTTACGTGTCCTCGCAAAATAACTGATTCAGTAAATAAATCTTCATATTTGTTTACTTTATACCGCACTATTTGTAGTGCGCATTAGTGGCGCTGATGCTTATAGCAGCGTTTATTCTTCCAGTTTTTGAAAGTAGCCAATGACATCAGGCCATTGTTACAACTCCTGCCTAATAAAATTTTATCAGTGGTGAGCATATTTCTGAGGCCAAGAGCCCCGTTGAGAAGGACGTTCGTGAATTAATTAAAAAGATTAATTTTGTAAGGCAGGAGGTATAACAATGACCTAATGCCATCGGCCATTTAAAAAAATCGAAGTATAGGTTCACGGAGATGAAGGTTTCGAGTTTGAGTTTCACCAAATGCTCGAATGTTTCTTCCATGTGATTGTCATCCATGATTGGCATCCACGATTGTATTCATCATCCTATTTATAATCATCCTTTCTTTCTCTTCATCATTCACCTATCAAGATCGCTTCCTAACAAAATTCACTAGAAATAGCAAACTACCTCGCGATCACCTGTCCAGGAGATGGGAGGGAATACATGACGTAAGCTACCTTTTGCCTCGCAGGCTCTAAAGCACTGAGTGTTCCGTTCAACATAATCACCATAATAACCTATACTCTTTTTATCTTATTACTTACAACATATTATGTAGATATGTTTGTACAATATAATGCTTCTGTAATGATGACAGACAAATCTTATGCAAAAGATCTGACATTCATGAGTAATGAAAATATGTTCAAAACTGTCCCTATCACTGAGACTTCATCCCCAAGCTGTCTGCTCTCTGCAGATGCAGCTCGCATGCATGTTACAAATTTGTCGTATTTGAGTCGTGAGAAAACATGCTACACTAGAGAGTAACGCTAGTTGGACGTGCATTCCAACAGGAAGCTTCCAGCTTTATTTCAACGTTGTTTTTTTTCAGAGCACTATTGACTCAATGATGCTATTGAAAACGCAGGTTTATGTGAAAACATTACGTAGAAATTTTGTTAAATTACCGTAGTAGAAATGTGCTTTAAAACCTAGTAAATGGAGTTCAATGAATAACACACATTGTATCGCATTTACCACACAAATTTAGGATATGTTAAATAACGATGAGATATCATTACTTCTCTTTTCATTATCTCACCCATTTGAATCATTACGCTCATTTTGTGTACTCTTGTATAAAAATATATTTGGTGCGTACTCATCTAATATACTGGTACCCTGGCGCTAAAACGCTTTCTTCCCACCAGGTGAATCCAGCTATTCATTCGTGCCCAATAGACGTGAATCACATGCGCAAGGCACTGATGATTTCGTGCGCGTCAACTGCTAAGTCATTATTTCCTAAGTTTAGAGCATGTATTTATCGCGGGATGTGGCTGTGATCTTCCCAAGCTGAAAAGGCATGATCCGGCCCGACCTACCCGCAGGCTTGCGGAGTTTCTCCAACCAGGTTTCTACCAAGTAGAAATGTGAGGTAACGTAGTGCGTGTTAGTTTCAGAGTGTAGGTAAGGGTAGAGAATACGGCAAGGAAGAGAAAGGAAAGATCGCGTGCGATCTCTTGCCCGTTTGTTATGGTATTTCTCCGGCATGCGCCTGATATCGATCGGAGAAACCATGGATCCGGCCGCTAGAATTCTCCTCCAGGCACCGGGTAAATTCGACTTAGCTATGTAACTAGTGGCAAAAATTCTACCAACGTCGAGACTCGAATCCTAGGATCTCCCGGTCAGAGGTACATCAGTTGATGCTATGAGACCCCTAAACCTGTATACGAACAGTGGAAAACAGCGCCGGATTAACAAACTCTTGGTACCAGCGTGGTGCAGGTTGCAGATTACGTTCTCTTGAGGTACATAGCGATGAGAAATACGGATCGTCCAGACGATATCCATGATAGTGATCAGATTACCCCAAAGCACACTGTTCATACTTGGAAAAAGTGTGGAAATATAGAACTCACGATGGGTTTCGTTTATAAGTACATGCTTTTCAAGTGAAATATAACAAGTGACAAAACAAAAAATTGTTTATAAATTATTATATCGTAAGGAAAGGGATTAAACAATTATCAAAAAGTTTTTTAAATCTTGTTTTATTTCACTTTTTATTTTCTCGCGTACTATGTACTTATGTTTTGTAGGTTCGTAATAACTACATTATAATGAGATACGTTATCTACAAGGAGAAAACGTATTCATATTTCGAAAAAGTACGAAAAGTATCAGGCGGATAAAAATAAATGTCACAATCGTCTAGGGCTTGTTGCGATTCCCAGTTCCACACATTCAATTTCTGAAGCGGTACTCATCAGTAAGAATCAAACTTGTGTTTGAAAGAACACGATCTTTAAGGGCACAACTAGCCCACTAATAATTATTGAGTTATTGTCTTGTTGATCAGCTGGTATTTCAAACACTTCTCGATGTGACGGCCGTTAAAGATCGCATGGTATCGGCGATTCTCGTTCAAGAGCAGACAAAGCTGAAAACTTTATAGACAAAAACATAGTATTTTTATTACGTGTGGAGATCGTCTCCTGAAAGCTCATGTACCTGCAAAACCCACATGTAGGAAAAGTTTTCTATCAATCATGCTTGATAGGTTCCAAAAATGACTTGTGTAATTTAGCCCCATGAGATTTCCCCACTTGATCATTCGCAAAGTTATCATCTTTGACCTCCCAATTTCCCTAGATGTTTGTAATATTTAATCTGCACCCTCTTTTAGGATGCACGTTTCGTTTATTTACTTCTATTTTCCCAGAACATTCGGTAATCATACTATTAATCTTTGTAGCCTAAAGGTGCATGTCAGAGCCATCGAAACTATCTCCATGATTAATGCATTACAATATTATTGGTCACTATCTAGGGTCCCTTATGGAACTCCAATGTATTGAAGATCTTATCTCAGCTGCAAATCTATTGTTGTTCTGAGATGTTCTTACAACCAATTCCGCTTGCCGTTAGAGATCTAACACCTTCTATTTCAGCATTAAATTTGGTTACACTTCTTTTCTAATTCTAGTGTCCGTATGTTACGTAAGCCTACCCAACAGTTCCAACTAGTAGCAAACGTGGGTATTAGAACGTGAAAGATTTAGAATTTTATTCTGAGGTACGTTTTATACTTGAATTTTTATTTTTTCATAATGAAAATCTCTTATATGGCACAATCGACTTGATTCCTTCCTAAACAAAGACGCACAACAGATTTTTTCGCAACTCCTGCTGTACCCTCGGATACATTAGTCCTGTACTCCAGCCTTTTCATCATCGAAGCAGAATCTTTCGGTACATGACTCATATACATGAAGTATTTTCTAGTTTTTCATTGTGCGTGTGTACTTTTATCTAGTGACTCGTCGTTTAGAGAACACACCTCTCTGCTCCTGCGATCCCCTCACGAGTGCGCCGCATAGTGTCACGTCACGGCCAACCGCCAACCATCTCCGCAGGGGTGATCAACTTGCAAGGCGTCACGAGCCACTACTAAAACATTTAATATGGTTGCGGGCTACCCGTGATCCACACGTGACCCCATATTGTTGATCTCGGCAGTTAGCCCGGTTTCTATGAAACTGGACGGGGCAGGGTGGGGGGATGGAACCATATTATGATATCAGGCTCCATCATATTGTGACATACCAGAGTGTCACCAATATGAAATTCAGCGAATTTCATTGAAAATAACACTTTATTAGCAAAAAGACGCTGGTTGCCATGGTATCGGAGTGCAACATATAAACAATGCCCATTAGTTCAAAAAGCGGACGATAAGTAGCATCCGTGGTTTCGCCTACGAAGAAATATAAACAAATTTAGTAGATGCTTAGTTACACGAATGAGAAAATTCCATTCTAATATACCAGAAGTGTCATGGGAATGTAAACAAGTGAGTTATGAGTAAAAAATAATTACGTAGATGACGCGGCGGGGTAGATCGAATAATTTTGTTTTAAACAAGAGAGTAAAAGATGAAAAAAGTTGACATGTTGAAGAAGGATACAAGAATATTCATTCGAGCTCTCGACACGATAGCGATCGGATCAAGGTGCTAGATATAAAGCAGTTTACTTGAACATAGAAACTTTACGCGAGTTCGGACGTAGTGATTTGTCGTTCTTAGTATTCAAAAGATGGAACTCAGAAATTGTTTTATACGAAGTGAACAGTGAATGCCACCGGCGGGACTTATAAATTTTATTAAGCGGACAATGCTAATCGAACTTAGTCTTCGATGATAGGAATCCGATGATAACTTGGTGAACTTATATGCTAATATTTTAACAGCACTTAAGATTTTGCTTAAGTAATGAACAATAAGGAGTATTAGAACTTGCAGAAATTCAAGCAGGTAAATAGGAATGGAAAGCCAATGGATAAACAGAGTATATAGTGGTTTATGAGAAGAAACGACAAGATACGGATTTCGTCGGTAGCAAGAAAGAAGATTGGACGAGGCCCATTGCTGAAGTTCGTAGACTTCTAGTCATGCAAGAGATTTTCACGTTTGTCTAATAGCATTTCGCAGGCCAAAATAAATGGCATCGCGGGTAGCCAGTGAGGCAGCCCTGATCTATCGCACCCCGCTGGTTACCTCCACTAGCGCCCACCACCACCATCCCCACTACACCGCCGCCTCCCGTTCTACGCCCCTGGTCTTGCCCCCTGCCTGTTGCTGACAGCCCTCTCTGCTCCTATCGATTGATTGTTAGTGATTCCGGGCACGTCAACTACGTCAAGTCATTAGTCCCGTAAGTGTAGTGCGTGTTATTAGTCATTAGTGCCGTAAGTAGGGACCCATCGAGAGGTGGTGATCTTCGCCCACTGGATGGACAGATCCGGAGCCAACCTACCGTCGACTATCGGACTTTTCCCTAACCACGTATCTCCTACCAGCGAGGCGCCGCCCCAGCCGGGATAAGTTTCAAGTCCCCTACCGGTCTCCCGGAATGTGTGTAGTGTAGTGTTTGTGTAAGTATGTGTGTGTGTGTGTAAGGGGTGAGGGTAGCACATGGAAGAGGAAGGAAAGATCGCGCGCAGTCCGTAGCCCGTTTGTTAGGGTACTGCTCCGACATTCGCCTCGTGTTGATCGGAGAAACCACGGAAAACTACCGATCAGAGTAGTCGGCCGCTAGAATTTTCCTCCAGACAGCGACTGAATTCGACCTAGCTGAAAAGCTAGTGTCGAAAATCCTGCCGCCGTCGGGACTCGAACCTAGGACCGCCCGGCCAGAGACGCTCCCTGCTCCTATCCATGATCAACACTTCCCCGTCGTGCACTGAGCACCCCAAACGGCAACGCCTCCCGCTCACCGTTCATCCCCTCCACCGCTCACGGCCTACCACTGATTTTGCACTACCTTCGGGCTATTGTCCGTAACAAACACTCACCAACCACCGCCCAATTCCTCGCAGTGCACTGACGCACACCACACCGCCTCCCGTTTACCGAACCTTCGCCTCTACCGCTGATGGCTCACCGCTGTCAGCTCTTCGTGCTCCTGTCCACGACCACTATCTACCACGCACTACCCCTCGCCCACCACAACGCCACCAGTTCACCGCCTCTCCTCCTCCCCGCTTAACGTCCAACAGTCACCGACTAACGTCCATCGCCCTTCCTGCCTTTCCCCGTCCCTAACCACCTTCTACCACTTCTACCCCACTCCACCCTTCCCGTTCACCGCCCCTTCCCTGCTCCCTGCCCAACACCCATTGCCCATCGTCCACCCGTCTCCGACCACCGTACACCTCTCTTCCTTCCACTGACAACTGCCCACCCTGCCCTCGCCCTTGTCCCTAACCACCTTCTGCCACTTCTACCCCACTCCACCCTTCCCGTTCACCGCCCCTTCCCTGCTCCCTGCCCACCCGTCTCCGACCACCGTACACCTCTCTTCCTTCCACTGACAACCGCCCACCGGTTATCGCCCTTCCTGCCTTCGCTCTTGTCTCTAGCAACCTCCTACCACTTTTCCCGTTCTCCGCTTCTTCCCTGCTCACCGCCCACCACCGACTGGCCAACGTCCACCTGTCTCCGCCCACCGCTCTTCCTCCCCGTAGCCACCACCCACCGCTCATCACGCACCTTCTCCCAACCTCAACCACACCCCTCTCGCCCCGCCCACCATTCAACACGGCCGCGCAGATGCGCCGAATGTAAATAGCGCGATAAGTTAGGTGCGCTGGCGCGCTCCTCTGGGAGATACCCGCGCGGCGGCGCGGAGGCATAAACGCCCGCGACGCGCGTGGACAATCGCTGCAGCCAGAGGGCGGGCGCGCCGCGTCGCTTCGACGCTTTGCGGCGGACTACAGCCCGAGTCCCGCCCAATGGCTGCGTAAGCACGAGGTCGTGGGGAGTGAAAGCAGGTTGCAAATTGGTGCATGTTACGTAGACACATCGCTGATAACATTGGAAGAACAATGGGTTGCGACAGAGAAACAGTGGTGTAGCAGTGCAGTGTTTAACGGAATAAAGTTTGGGTTTTATTTCTTTGGCTGGTTTGTCATATTAATCTTTTACATTCCGGGTCAACCTCAGAATGAAGTTAACGTTTGTATTAGTCATTTAACAAAACGTTAAATATCTGTTTCATCCGTTACATCTGATACTTATGTGATTTATAGGTCTTTCTATGGACGTACTACACTTCTCACTACTCCATCTGATACATGTAGTTTCCTTCTCTTTTTAGTTTTTATTTTACATCTTTAACACGCGAGCACGAGAGGAAAATTTAACGCAATGTAGTATCACATTAACGTTCCCATATTACATGCTCTATGAATACGTCGTGATGCAGCACTAAGATTTTTTATCTGTTTCCGAACAATGCGTCTTTCTTTCTTACAATGAACAACGTATTGCAACAATGGAGGTCAACATTGACGACTAAATTATAATATAAGTAAAAAAAATAATAAAATGTAACCAGTGTAATAAAACGATGGAAAATAAAGTGTTAATTTTAGTTGTTGACACATGAGGAATTTCTGTGGATAACAATGTGAATATATATGTACATCAGGAATAGAAAAGAGAACTGTTGTTAAAGAGTGAATACAGTGATAGATTAAGTAATTAGCCAATCAGAAAGAACACAGATATGGACAATTGAAGGGGAATTCGTAAAACTAGCAACAAGGTATGAATTTGGGATGCGATTGGACATAAAGAAGACAATTGAAAGGCGGCCAGTATGATTTGCCGGTCCGACGGAGTACAAGTATGAATATATCTTATGTTAAAACATATTATGTTAACAATATATTGAGTAAGATATTTTTCTCTCACACATACACACTCAATTTTCGTAAGCGTCTTAACACTTCATAAACATGCACGACCCGTACAAGTTATTCCACGTAACCTGTCTAGCATAAATCGCGCAGACGTCAACAAAGAAGAACTCATTAATGCACACGTGTTTCGTGGAACCCTCGGCGGTCGTTTGCGCAAAACATCACGCAGGAATTCCACACACGTGTCGGTCCCGCACGTGGCCGGCTCGACTCCACCCCCGCCATCAGCGACCACCGCGCATGTGCTCAAAGCTACACGGAAACAGGGGCGACTGGGGCCGCCCCACTGCTGCAAGTGAGAGACTGCCGCGCCAGGGCCATTAACTTTACCTTAGCTGCGGGAATTGCTACGCACGTTAGTTGCGAATTTAGACATACGACAGTTAAACGTCCGCGGAACTCACAGAAACGAAAAGGAATAATGAAACGCAAATCGTGAATTACCAAACTAAGACGGAATCCTCACACTTTCAAGAAAAATGAAGTACACAAATATGAAAAATATAACAGACATCAAATCGTCTGTTGCTGAAGAAAACAGCTGTATCGAAATGAGTAATTACTCAAATATCATGAACTAATATTTGCAATTTTTATTTATTTTCCATAAATTTCTCATATTCAATGGATTTTGACTAATCCGAATATTGTCAACACTCCGATTAAAATGCAGTGTCACGTACAACACGACAAATACCCTAATGCATGACCGTCACCGATCACCGTGGTATTCCAAGGTCATTATTTACATTCTGCCAGTATTTTTGCATTATATGACCCCATTCGTTGTTTACATCTCTAAAACATCACAACATGCATGCATGTAATATCTGTTGTAAATATATGCCTTTATTGCGTACGCATGTGTCAGAATTAGAAAACGACATACAGCAAAAAAGTATTTTTTGGATTGTTTAAAATGTTTTTGCAGTTTAAAAGTTAGAAAACATTGTACATTAAAATACTAAATACAAACGCATATAAAATTGAGGCTTGATTACCTTGAAACCATAGTAACGAAAGAGATATGTAACTGGGATCCAATAATTGCATTCATACTGAAATACATTTCACACAAACTTGTTTAATATAACTATATGAAGAAACTAATGAACTGAGCTATCAAAACATAGTGAAAATAATTGAGTAAGCAGTCACAAATAACATCTGCAGTCTTCACAGTAACAACTATTTTAAAAAATAACCATGCAGATTTTGTTAGGAGAATAAATATTTGCCCAATGTTGATAATATGTAGACTACGTGATCGCCGAAACGCTCCCATATGACCTCAAAAGCATATGACGTACTATCGAACACTAATTAAAGCAAACAATTTCAACATTCATATTTCTCACAATTCTGTGGTTACAATTTTCATAGACATGGGTAATCATGAAGCCTATTTGTTAGCGCTAGCAGAAGAATTAAAGACTTGAAATTGTAAATAAAATTAAGTTTTCATAGCCATATTGATTAAAAAAGCTTGTAGAGGAACACTTTGTTAAAATAACAATCAAAGGAGTCAAACAGAATTTCATGATTCATGAACATTTTTATAGTAACAACCATTAAAAGTTGTAGGAGTTCACGAGAAAGAAAGAACGAGGAAAGATTTTCATTTAGAAAATATGAAGTAAAAACTGTCAATTTACAAAAAATTTTTACAACAAAGTATCAAGTCATCGCAGAAATGAACGAGGGCGAAAACACCATGTGTAGAGATGTTCTTAAATAGGAGAAAATATAAAATAAAATTTAGATAAAATAAAAACTACCTTGAGCAAAACACTAAATAAACTTCTTGAAAAACAAACTCATCGTGTCTCACACAACAAATGCTATACACAATTCATTATATAGAAAATCTATACAAAAACAATAGTATTCTTTACAAATTTGGACAAGTAAGCTAATAACGATTTCTTGAACCTTAAATATTCACGAATAGAAAAATGAGTTAAAAACAACGTGCAGAAACCTCTTTTCCGGTAATTTTTTAGTATCTCTAAAACAAATATCAAAGTCAGTCCATTGAACCAACAAAAGAAACAGTGTCAAAAAACAACTAAAGCATCTCCTAAAAAGATATTTCATTTATATTAATGAATAATCCACAACTAAATTTGTTGGAGGACGAATAGATGACAGTCAATTACAGTCAAATGTACGTGGAGCGTAGAAAGAAAATATAAGACACCAAACATAAAGCAAGATACATAAAACACAATACAAATTATAAAACCTACAAGAAAAAAGTATTAATTCTATGCATTTGCATATGTAACAGTAGCGATGTGACGGTCAAAACCTTCTCGAAATAAAAAAGGTATAAGACAGAACAACATTTGTTCAAGATAAGGAAATACGTCTGAAATTCTTCACATACGAGTTTACTCATTCTAAAACACACTACATTAAGAGCAAAGACATGAGTGTTGTACGCACCACAAGAAATAAAATAATGCGAAAGACGAAGGAAAAAGCACAAAAATCCATAGAAACATCACGAAAAAAGAGAACCGTGATTGTCAAACAAAAAAAGTATTTTAAAAACGTCCAAGAAATCTCAAGGATAATGGAAAAGCTTAGGCAGAAAGCGTGGCAGCGTACTCACCGCTTCATCGCAGTACGCGGCTGCGGTCAGCTCGCCGGCGCGGGTCGCGTGGCTGTCCGCGGCGGGCGGGTCGGCGGCGGCGGGAGCGTGCGCCAGCCCCAGGCAGCACGCGAGGGCGCCGGCCACCGCCACCACGGCCAGCAGCACGGCGCTCCTGGCGGCGAGCGCCAGCGCCAGCTCGCCCGCCGGCGGCGAGCCCGACCTCCTCCGCCGCCGCCCGCCGCCGCCGCCGCCGCGCGCGGCCGCGAGCAGCTTGGCCGCGGCCGGCAGGCGCGCCACGTCTCGCGGGTGCAGCGCCGCGCGCTCGGCGCCGCGCAGGATGCCGCGCAGCCGCCGCGACGCCCGCTCCGCCTCCATCGCGCCCGACGTCCGGGCCAGCAATGGCCCTGCTGCGACGCGCCACGCGCGCACTCGCCGCCACCGCCGCCGCCGCCGACGCGAGACGGCGCGCAACGCCACCACCGCCACTCACCCCCGCGCGCGCCGATGCACTCCGCGACGCGCGCGACCCTGGTGGCCACGGGCGGAACTACGCTCATCCACGACTCCCAATTGAACGATGCACTTTGGTCCGATAAAACTTAACACACTTTTTCATGTCCATTTTTTTTATTATAATGTAATTTCAAATTATCAAGCACAATGAGAATATTCTTAGTTCGGTAATTCTTCGGTTTTATTTAAAACCGAACATTCAATACATGTGCTTTTATGCGTCGGAACTATCGTCAACCACGACTCTGACTTGAACGATGCATTTTGTTCTGTCATTACCATGGCTCGGATTCAAAGAAAATTCTTTGAAAACGACGTATAAATGGACTTCAAAATTAAGGGAAATTACCTTATTTGTTAAAAAGTACTCAAAAATTTCTATGAAAATGTTTACTTATTCAATTAATTTTACAAATTATTTTTATAAAACTATATTTACTATAAAGTCTTTATTTTAGGAGAAATTTAATCCTTAGCTCCGATCTTTCAAAACTGCTGTTTTGAAAGGTCCAGAAAGTTACTGAAAATCGTGTAATTTTTAGAGTTAGGAAAACAGGTGCAGTAGTGAATTTAATAATGAACTGATGATACAAAAAAACTTTCTTTTAGTCTGTCATAAATTCACGAAAGATTCAATAACAAAAAGCAACAAATATGAAACGGAAACAAAATGCGTATACATGACATAAATAATTCAAAGGTCAAAAAATGACCTAAAAATTAAAAAATGACAAAAAGTTACCTATTAACTACACAGTTCTATCATCTATATGTCACGATAAACATTAAATTACAAGTTAGTTCTAGAATACACCAATGAAAAGATGGCATGTCATTAGAATCAGAGCCCTGAAACCACATTACCACTCCATGTGCCACTTTTTAAATTACAATATAATTTCAAATTATGAAGCATTATTAGTACAGTCTTAATGAGGTGTTACATTTAATCCCGAGCATAATCCACGTTTCGTATGATTTACTAGTGTTTGATTAGGATGCTCATTCGGGATCTCTTTATAACACTCGTAGTACTGCAAGTTCTTCTCAGAACCTACGAGATCGGAGGTGCTTTTATGCGTTCATAACTGCAATCCTTTTTCTCAAGAGAAAGGCTTTAATGGAAAAAGTATTGTTATAATCTTGACGACCACGAGTCGTACTTCAAAGAGGAATATTCTTAATATTACTCTGAATAACTCATATGCTTTATGTCGGCAATAGCACTTCTTTTTTTTATTTATTGTTTCTTGCTCGCCAAAGTTATGTCGAAGATTTAAAGGTGCTAAATTCTATTTACATTTTAGTGACATCCTTAAGTTGAGAGTAGTTCATTTCTCTAAATATCAACTAATGATTAGTTAATTTATTATTAGGAGGTAGTAGCAAGAGAGTGAAGAGGAGACGGGGAGATGCCTGGAAATTATAGGGGTTTAAATCCGTCTTGTGGGAATAATTTAGTTCGTGGTGAGTGGTTGTTTTCTTCCTAGATTGCAATTTAAAGAACAAAAATAGTTTGGTAAGTTGTTGAGGAAATAGGCTCCCAATTCCTTAGCACTCGTTGTTTGGGAATGAACCATAGTCCATTTATTTTTATTCTGGACTTACTGCATTTCTTAGGGATATTTTTTGAAACGTTCAAATTTTTGTGGTATTTTCATATAGAATTACATACTTTACATGAGTTTGCAATTAATGCATTATCATTACTTAGACTTCAATATGTTGATTTTACATGCTCATTCGTAGTGATATTCAGAAGAGCACAAGAAATTGTACGAATCTAAAGAGCAGAAAACTGATATATTTTCTCAATAGCAACTCAACTTAAATGGAAACAATTAATGAAAATAATAAGCAATTTAATCATTTTTAATTAATTATATTTGGTAATTACAAATTACATGTAAGTGATAATTGCCAATTATATGAAATCTTGACTGCATGAGAACGTGACCCGAACGTCTGTCTATATGAAGTTGCTGAAAAATCAGGAACAAATACCACATAAATAAATGCAGAAAAGTCCGTTGGATGAAATTTTCCACTACAATGCTATTGGCAAAAAGTTATAATTTTCGTCCCTTCTACATGCACTAGAAATTCGTAACATTTATTCTGAAACGCTCTATATACCTCAGTTAACGCTTCGCCACTCATTTTCAGGCGACGAGTCTTCGTCACCATTCGCCTTGACCACTGTTATTCTTCCTGTTGCCTTCACAATTTACATAAAACAACCTTGTTTCAGTACAACGTATAATTTCAACGAATGAGCCGTTCATCAGTAATCATACAGTTTTATCCACACCGTCTGGCTACAGTACGGTCCTCCTAACAGGCCCTCCTAACATTCTCTGTATTTCCATACGTAGCAATGACATAAAGAACATAAAAACACATATTGACTATTTTCAGTTTTATTAAGTCGCTAGCGTTGAAGAAATATAATTTAAATCCCATTTAACACCTCCAGGAAATTGTATTCAATGAAAATCTGTTCTTTGCGATTTTATAACAAAGCTGTAAAAACGTAACTTAATGCGTGCACTCTTGTGCATGTGATGGAAATGGCAAGTTCTACGGTCGTCTTTGTGCACGCGATGTTTCGTACTTTGCTGAGTAGCTGCTGGCGCAACTGAAACTACTCACAGTTGGATAATACTGTAATAAAAATCAAAGTTAACTTCTCGACAGTTAAATGTTTACTCTTGATAGTAGTTACATATTACACTTTATAAAACTGATATATATATATATATATATATATATATATATATATATATATATATATATATATATATATATATAGAGAGAGAGAGAGAGAGAGAGAGAGAGAGAGAGAGAGAGAGAGAGAGAAACCGAGAAGGTCAGAACAGCGGCGCGCGTAAACAAGAGAGAGAGAGAGAGGGAGAGATACAGACAAAGCGAGACAGACAGAAAAAGTCAGAGAGTGATAGAAAGGGACAAGAGAGAGAGAGTGACAAAGAGAGATAGAAAGAGATAAAGACCGGAAATTGCTACACACAAGCAAATGTTGTAAGGTTTTGGCAGAAAAGTAAACCATCTTCCGGTGAATTATTCTTGGTTAGAGTATTAATATGGCCGGATTTGTTTAGAGGGAAAGTATGTACGTAATGTAAATGATTCCTCAAAATTGAAATATCAAATAGTTAAACCTAACTTAAATAAATGATAAACTCAAAAACGCCTGTCTGACTAAATCCCGCTCGAATAAAAACTTGTCAATCATTTCAATATGTCTGTAGTAAGACAACAAAAAAACAATGAATCATTAAATAAAGCAAGGTGACATATGTAATGAGCATCTGTAGACTGCAACAGAGACGAATACTCTCTCTCTCTCTTTCTCTTTCTCTCTCTCTCTCTCTCTCTCTCTCTCTCTCTCTCTGTGTCTCTCTCTCTCTGTGTCTCTCTCTCAGTGTCTCTCTCTCAGTGTCTCTCTCTCAGTGTCTCTCTCTCAGTGTCTCTCTCTCAGTGTCTCTCTCTCAGTGTCTCTCTCTCAGTGTCTCTCTCTCAGTGTCTCTCTCTCAGTGTCTCTCTCTCAGTGTCTCTCTCTCAGTGTCTCTCTCTCTGTGTCTCTCTCTCTCTGTGTGTGTCTCTCTCTCTGTCTCTCTCTCTGTGTCTCTCTCTCTGTGTCTCTCTCTCTGTCTCTCTCTGTGTGTCTCTCTCTGTGTGTGTGTGTCTCTCTCTCTCTCTCTCTCTCTCTCTCTCTCTCTCTCTCTCTCTCTCTCTCTCTCTTTTTGTCAATCAGAATCAAGTTTCGCACTTTAACTCTTAGCTAGCGACACAGCTAGAAATTTGAGCGGTATTGTCAACGTAATAAACGTCAGTGTATGCGAAACTGTTTTCAGAAAATATTTTCGTTTTTATATATTTCTCAGAAAATATATTATACTCCTTTATCGTCAAAATAAATGTAAATTTAGTGTTTCAAAAGTGAATTTAAAAACTCTCATGTTACTCTCAAGAAATATTTGAATAACCACAAAATGTCAACTCATTAAGAGAACATGAAAGGAATGAATTAAACATGTAACCATAAGGTACAATTAAAATTGAATGTGTAAGCCTTTACCCTGTTATTATTTGCTTTCAGATCTATTTATTTGTTCTATATAAATGTAAGAAAGTACAACACGGAATTTTGCATTCAGAGAAAATTAAAAACCTAATTTCCTCGAATGGACTGTTTTTAAATTTTCAATACTCAACTTCAGAATATTATTTACATTACGTACATTGGACATTAAAAATCTAAAAGTCTTTACATGGAATTTAAGAGGATTAAATTCCTCATTCACAACATTTTCAGTGAAACAGAATCACTAAGCTATCAAATGATTCTTCGACCAACTTTCTCGGTGGACTGACGGCAATGTGTGAAGTAAGATGAAAATTAAATTAACTCTGTCGTGTTATGGTGTTTCTAGTACCCGCTGATAAATTCGTTATCTGAATAACAAGCCGGGCTTGAAATCTTGAAACTATTCGTGAAAACCGTTTGCCCACTATTTGTGAGAAACTCTCCGTTCTTTGGTGAGTAGGTCGACTGTACCCGATGTCGCACTAAGAACTTCTTAGTCTCCGTCTCGAATATTAATTATCGTTCATCCATCCAATAGCGTAGTTAGGGGGGAGCGGGGGCCGGACCTCCGCGGGTGTCACCAATTAGAAAAGTTTACAGTTGGAATTATATAATTATTTATTTAAAAAGTTTTTCTATTATTCTGAATTACATTCAGATTTTAATACAGTATAAACAAATGTCATGTGCAAATACACTTTTATTTTTATTAAATAATATATCAACTATGCAGAAACTGATAATTATATATTTAATTTACAGGTGGTGATATCATTAGCTTTGCCGAGGGTGACACCAACTGATGATTTCTCTCTACATTTCATGTAGTTGCTATAAGTTTGCAAAATAGAACCTAAGTTATTTTTATATTAAACGTTTATTTACAATCTGTTCATACATGTTAACAATAAGTAAATTAGTTATGACCATGTTTAGAAAATAGTAAAGTAACAGCCATGGATTCAAACATTGTGATTGAGTTCCACATCTTATAAGACGTCACTAATAGAGAGCTGCAAGGCATGTCATTTGCTTGATCGTACGCCCTCGGGCATCAGACGATCGGCTTTCAATAACTTTCGTAAACTAGACGAGCGAAACATTAGTTTGCGTGCTCGCTTTCCATGACGCGACCCCGGGTTCAATTCCCGGTCGGGCAACATTATAGTGCGCATCTTCCTTGCAATGTCTCAATATATGTTGTTGTGTGACGATGGAGAAAACTCACTTCTCAGGTTGAGAAGACCAGAATATGGCGTGGGGATATCTTCGTGCCCACCAAACGTACCATGACTACGAGGCGGGATACTCCTGGTAGGCCATGGTCCATACACGAGTTGTTGCGCCAAGTGCAGACAGACGGCTCCCAATTTTTGATTATTTGTCACGTATGAATGTTCATCTCGACTGTTTGTCACCTGTATTCAAGGTGTCTGAGGATGCAGACTTCTAATTCGTTATGGGTTGTGTCATTGGAGTAGACTTTGTCTTAGAAGAAGACTCGTAGGCATACCGACATGTGAATGTGTTTGAAATGGAACGCATCGCGAGTCTTTGTCAAGCTGGTGTTACCGCTGTACGTGTTAAACCCGCGAGAATAATCAGTCAGCAGTCAATATATCCGCCATCGCTTGGATCATTAACTTTAAGTTCACCAATTATGAATATCCTGGTGCATATATATTTTTTGTTTCGGTGTGTACAATTTAATTTTCCTGGGAAATAGATGTAAAACAATCTTTCCTGAAGATTCACGCGCCCGAAATTATAAAGAGCGCCCGAGACGCGATATGGCGGAAAATCGGCATTCCTGCGGAAACAGCCTTCGAAATTCATTAGAGCGGTCCCGTCTGGAGACCGCCTCTAAGTGGACCGAACGGCCGCTGTAAAGAGATACGGCGAGCCCTAATGGTCGGAGTAAAACAAACTCTATTGACTGCGCGGCGTAATAAAACGTGCCTCACTCGGCCGCCCGAACGTCTGGACGCCATCGCCGCCGCTGCCCCGGTGCTACCGCCCCCCCCCCCCCCCCCCCCCCCACCTAACGCCCCCACCGCCCCCACCGCCCCCGCCGCCCTCGCCGCCCCGCCGCCGCCCCCGCCGCCCCCGCCGCCGCCCCGCCGCCCCCGCCGCCCCGCCGCCCCCGCCGCCCCCGCCGCCCCGCCGCCCCCCGTTCCGCCGCCCCTCGCCCCGCCGCCCCCGCCGACTTTGTTCGTTTATTTATCTGCTCATCCGAGCCACGTCACCCACCATCCTCCTCCTCCGGCACTGCCCCTAAAGTCGTTTCTTCGGACGATAAAAGAAACTATAAGACGTCGTTGAAAGCGCTTGAATCATCACTACATGTCCTCTTTGCGATTTTTGTGTCGTTTCACTGGGTAAAGAATTCAATGTTTTTGGAAGTTTTTAAAATATTGCGGTTTTGTATGTTCTTTGTTCACGACAATATTATACTGATCATTTGCAATTCATATTTAATAAAGCATATGAAATTATGTTCTTCCACTGGAACAGTTCATCCTAGCTGCTCAAAGAAAAGTGTCGATAGGAATCGGATATCGGGGCATATATGGTACAAACGTATCTTCTTTCTGAAGATACGAGATGTCAGTTAAAGTAGGAAATCTTATTCCTAGCTAAGGCAATATATTTTTATGATTGGCAGGATTATAATATGGTTAAAAATCATAAATAGGTTTTCGTTTAATAATACATATTAATAAAAAGGGGAGTATCAGTCTGTGATTTAGAAAATAACTGATTTTTACAAGCTCGTATAGTTATATGCATTACAAACCTATTCAATTGTTTTTACACTTTATTTTACTCAAATTAATATTAGGAACGACAAAAACAATTTAGATGAAGTTTTCATTGCAAGATAAGAGTCTTGTAGTGCTTACTTATCGTTACTTTTTAGGTAGTTATTTTCTCTTATAGTTTTATATAAACTATAGTTTTATTCCGATCTTAAAGAAATTTTCTATAATTGACCTTCAAAACAATATAAAAGTATAGCCTACATGAAATTGTGTAAACATTACTCCTATCCCTTGGACAAAAAAAATTAAAATACGTACTCATGTTCATATTTTCGCGAAGATCATGAAAGCGGGGAACAAATCTGCTGAAGTGAATCAGACTTTTTAAAAACTAATATTAAATTCATTTTTATTCATTCCTATAGCGTTTATAGATTCTGAGGAATTTAAGGTCAAAATGTCAATGAGTGACGAAAGAGAGAGAGAGAGAGAGAGAGTGGGGGCGGGGCCATTGGAGAGAGCCGGGCGTGGCAGAGAGTGTATGGAGAGGTAGTCCTGGACGGGATGAGGCGGACCGGGGTAGGACCTGAACGGGCGGACGAAACGGGACGGGACGGGACGGGACGGGACGGGACGGGACGGGACGGGACGGGACGGGACGGGACGGACGGGACGGGACGGGGACGGGACGGGACGGACGGGACGGACGGGACGGGACGGGACGGACGGGACGGGACGGGACGGGACGGACGGGACGGGACGGGACGGACGGGACGGGACGGGACGGGACGGGACGGGACGGACGGACGGGACGGGACGGGGACGGGGGACGGGACGGACGGGACGGGACGGGGACGGGACGGGGGACGGGACGGGACAGGGGACGGGACGGGACGGACGGGACCCGGGGACGACGGACGGGACGGACGGGACGGGACGGGACGGGACGGGACGGGACGGGACGGACGGGACGGGACGGGACGGGACGGGACGGACGGACGGGACGGACGGGAGGATTGGGACGGGACGGGACGGGACGGGACGGGACGGGACGGGACGGGACGGGACGGGACGGGACGGGACGGGACGGGACGGGACGGGACGGGACGGGACGGGATTGGACGGGACGGGTAGAGGTCTCTTGAGTGTTTAAATAAAAGTACTTGCAATTTTTAATAATAAAATTAATCCATTTTCTTGACTAATAAATGATAGAGGGATCAATGCTCAATCAAACTTCCGCTAGAAGTTAATATCACTCAAATGGTAAATTTCAGAAATCAGACAACCAAAACGAACAAAATTACAAAATGCGATGGTTTACGTTAAAATATTGTTAACGTCAAAATGTAGCGACATTTTTACTATCCTCTACGAACTTCCGAAAATTCAAGGAGTAGATTAGAAGCAAGAAGCAATATACACTAAAGTACTGCGGGTTGCAGCTAAATTCGAACGAGGATACATGAGACCTATAAATCAACTCTCCCTCTCCAAATTACCTCAAAAGGTCTAAAGAAAATTGAGTAATTAAAAAAGGCAATCGAGTAAACAAGAACAAGGATTCTCTTTAAGCCTCTCAACTGCCGTCCATTCACAATTCTTAAATCAAATTCTTGAAAAAGCGTTAGAATTCGATCTTACGTTATAATTAATATTAGATAATTTAATAGATAATAGATTTGAACAAAGTATTTGACTTTAAGGACCACTCACCTTTTTAAAAAAATCTATTTAACTATTCAAGCAAAGAATCTTCAGAATAATAATAAACATTTAAAGTAAAATTATGCAGATATCCTAGCTATTGCGGAAACAGAAAAAAGGCAAACTTTTCAAGAAAACCGTTACGATTAGTCAGGGAAACACAATATATCTTCTGTTGTTCGTAAGTATACTAATGGAAATCTTCTATAAAATAAACTAAAATTATAATTTATAAATATATGGAATAAAGCTGGAAAATCTTAGATTCGCAGATGATGCAGTTGTATTTGTTTAGCGTGCTACAGAATTGGAAAATGAACTGAAGGGAAATGTCTGAGGAATGCATTAAAGTTGACCTCAAGATGAATTCCATACATCCTAAAATTATTATAAACAGACCTTATATTTCTGTCAAAATAGAAGATACTGCCAAAAATTATGTTAATGAATTCTTAATTACAGATAGTATCTTTTACGTATACACCAAGAAACTAAAACTTCTTAGAGCTCGGAAATCATTTTTCTTAATTTGGCCAATAAAAACTGTTAAAATCAAGAAAGCTTTTGGTTAATTCATGGATACTTTTTGCTTTAGTCTACGGATCTCAGTCATGCTCCTGCTAAAACTAGTCATTGTTTAAGAAGTTAGTGATGAAAATAGAAATAAAAATGATTAGTGTAACGAGTTTGGATACATTAAGGAATAAAGATATTAGGAGAAAATCCAAATAAAAGATGCAAGAAAATTAAAAATTGAGATGAGAACGCGACCAGTTAATGAATGTAAGGTGAACACACACGAAAACGGAATGAAATGCCAGAACCGTGAAAAGACATTTTGAATTCCAAAAAACCGCTGGTGCGAGGAATTAAAACAGGTTAAAGAAATGTTCGGACAAAGACAGCGAAATGCAGGGATGGCGGTGTCAAACAGTGTAGTCAGTTCATCATGTCTTTAGAAAATCTTTACGGTATTAAAGTCACAGTGACTAATATAAAATAAATATCGCTTGTTAACAGGAGTAGTTATGAACAGAATGGTACAGTATTAGTATAATTCTTGCTGTAGCATTTTGGTATCAAGAACGATCTGCAGATCTGGCTGATCTAGAAGTGGTACTTTGTGACCCCTTCACCACCCATCGTATGGACAAGTCTTCTCCTGCAGTGGGATGTGATGATGCTGCTGCTGATGATGATAATAATAGTAAGAAGAAGAAGAAGAAGAAGAAGAAGAAGAAGAAGTACGAATAAGGAAGCGAGTTATACGAAAAGCAGGACGCCGTAAGAAAACGCATGCATCACATGTTTATTATCTTGATGCAATCAATGAGTTAACAAACATAAGTTCACTAGGTAAACTTGTGCGATTAGAGAATATATTCTCTCAATTTCTATTTGATATTGTTGCTGTTTGTGGTATGAAATTAAAATAATGTGGTCGTCTTATTGTGTAAAATGAATTGGAAAACTAGATTGTGAAGCTTTGCTTTACACAAGAATATCATAAAATTGATATTGTGTTAAAAGCGTTTCCAATTATCTAATTCCGGCAAAAGTTATTACACAGAGACCCCCGTATTCTGCGAATTCTTGCATAAAACACAATCTCTCAGATCGCAAATCGCCCCCATTTCAGCCGAAGAACCTTCGCACTTAACTCTTGTTGTCGAGCATAGTTGGGTGGAGCTCTCAAACGAAAGCCGACCACTTGGCGGAGTTGTAGTTGCGTCGAATCGCGTACGGAAATAACTCACGTATAGACAGGCCTGAGAGCCATTATACGTGACCTCGTACCATTAACTGGATTACTGGCGTACTTGTGGAGTGGCCGGTAAACTTGTACGTTGGGGGCGGTAATGCGGCCGAGCCGGTCGGCAGGATGGAGGGGGTGGGACGGAGGCGCCGGAGGAGGGGCAGCAAGTGTCTCCCAGTGTTTGCAAGTTGAGAGCCGAACCGAGCTCTTCGGTAAGAGCAGACTCTCTTCTTGGCCCCCTCCCCCGAACGCTTCGCGCGCCGTCTCGGGTAAGTAGACCGCGGAGTAATGCGAGGGGAAGCGGCGGCCGTGGACACTTACCCCGTCTCCGCCCTTTCAATTTGAGCATCACTGTCGACTCGTCTTCTTTCTCGCTCTCCTTCTCCTCCCCTTCCTCTCCTCCTCCTTTGAACCACTGCCGACATTTCTCCTACTTCGACTCCTACTTCGACTCCTACTTCGACTCCTACTTCGACTCCTACTTCGACTCCTACTTCGACTCCTACTTCGACTCCTACTTCGACTCCTACTTCGACTCCTACTTCGACTCCTACTTCGACTCCTACTTCGACTCCTACTTCGACTCCTACTTCGACTCCTATTCGACTCCTACTTCGACTCCTATTCGACTCCTATTCGACTCCTATTCGACTCCTACTTCGACTCCTACTTCGACTCCTACTTCGACTCCTATTTCGACTCCTATTTCGACTCCTATTTCGACTCCTATTTCGACTCCTATTTCGACTCCTACTTCTACTCCCAGTTCTCCTCCTCCTCATATTCCTATTCTTCCTTCTTGTCCTCTTCTTACTCTTCCTACTCCTAGTCCTAGTCATAGTCATAGTTCTACTCCTACTACTACTACTACCCCTCCTCCTACTCCTACTCCTACTCCTACTCCTACTACTACTCCTACTATTCCTACTCCTACTCCTACGCCTCGTCCCCCTCCTTCTCCTAGTCCTCTACTTCATCTTCTTCTTCCTTCTGTAATTTACGTTCCTTTGGTCGTCTCGAAAACTTCGCTCGTGTCGAATTTATCGAGAGACGCAGAGCAAAGAAATGTGATGTTTGTAGACCTATCAGCCGTGGGTTTGGTTATTCTGAGGATCTCGTCTGTCTTCTCCTTTCAGTTTCGCTATCTTCCTCCTTCCTTGTCTTCGAAGAGAAGGAGCTGTTTGCTTTCATAACAACTTTAAATTCTTCTCGCATTTGATCCGTGTTGTTCTTAGAAGTTTATTGACTTTGCAAAATTTTGTAATAATGATTACTCCTTGTTTTCTGTCTGAAAAGGGCTTTTCTTGTTTCTTCAGTTTGCTTTTGAATTGCATCTCGAACGCGTGGTTAACCGCAAAATTATCTTTCTCCCTTTACGCATAATTAGAATTCAGACTTTCTGTGATCGAGAAATGGGAATGAAAGGCATCGGTTTTTAGATAAAAGGAAGTTTTATTTCACATTTCTGTCTTGGACTTACTTTCATTACTCTCGTAATTTATATCGGTATAAAAGAACACCATATTGGACCGAATATTATTTATTCTACAGACAATTTTACAAAACTATGTGTCTTTCTCTTAGCGCTCTCTGTCTGTCGAAAGCAATCGTTGGAATGATAAATTCTCAGAGTGAGAAGTATTTTCTACGAGTATCTAACAATCTATCCGTTTAAGTGTTCACAATTCAAGAGAAATCTGGTTGGCGATAATTCAATCTGTCGGTTTTCCTATCTTCTCTGCAGGCATTTTGGGAAATCTAAAGAGATGTAAAGGTTATAATACCTCACTTCTTCACTTAAATCCTTAAATTATAAAAAATAAATTATTTATCTTTAGAAACTCCTAAACCTACTTTTTGAGCAATGTCTTACACATTCAAAGAAATATATGGATATATTTAAAATTTTGAAGACTCGAATAATCTGCTATGGATCTTTATATACAATGTAATGCAAGAAATATTTCATTATGTTTTATTCAATCTTTTATATTTTCACAAACTTATTATTATTATTATTGGCAATCTAAAAACTGTCCATTGTGCTCTGACCCAACCGTAGACAGTATTCACCATCAACCTTAAAATGAGCCGTAAATACGGGGTTATCACTAAGACGCCACGCTTGCATATCCGCCATACGGAAATGCACATTAACACTAACGCTGTCATTGGGTCAGAAAGGGCAATTCAGAAAAACAGATACGTCAACTGTATTTTTCATTCCACTTCTGAATAGGAACGTTTTCAGAAGAGATTACATGGAATCCGCATCATCGGTAGCTAGCCATGTTCTCGGAAAATAAAAAGAGAAAATGTTTCCTGTTCAACTTGACCCCACGCCAATGGTTTTTATTTTCTTTTCCAAGAAATGAAACACGCTTCCTTGAACGTTTGAAGGTATTTAGAAGATTCAATAAGTTTCCGAGTTGCCAGGGTTTATGGTCGCTTAAAATTTATGACAATAATTGTAAATTGAACGCCAAATTGTAGTATACTATACGTCCTGACACTACAAATTAAGACATATTAATGTACCTAATAAACTACCTTATAACTATCTCTTCCTACTCTAGCAGATTTACCTCGTACTACTCAGCATTTAATTTTATCATCAATACATTCACTTTATTCTTTATTACCGAGATTATTTATTCGAATTACCATTTATATACCAAGGTCGATCCGTCCTGATAAAGTTTGTTTCTGGGTTTAACAAGACCGTCTACACAGATTTTCGGCTACGAACATTTATGTAATAAATATTTACTTCATTTGGGATTAGAGAATTTCCTTTATCATAACCTATAATAGTAATAATAATAATAATAATAATAATAATAATAATAATAATAATAATATCTGTTTGAAAAGTCAATCAAAATTATAATTTCTTGTTCTGCTTCACCTAAACAAAGAAGAAAAAACATAAATGGCATTTTCTATAACAATTCCCAAGAGCAATAGTAATCCTGTCTTAATATTTCCCGTTACTCTCCTCTTGCATCCATGGCCATTACCTATTATTATTATTTGAATTGAAAATTTGTTTAAATCTATTCCAAAACTTGGTCTTCTTACATTTCTCATCTTCATATTTCCCATTTAATAAATTTTCTGTTAGAGGAATCCTCAGCATACTTGGTCGTTATTCTCGCGTCCATTCTATATTTCGATTTGCAGCTTTCTCCAATCTTATTGTGACATCTTATTTTCCATGCCTGGTGTGTTCTTTGCTACACAAAAATTTCTACCATCAACAATTTACACTATCTCGGAGAGCCTTCCATCACCATCCGAGTCGGAATTATTCTGCCCGGGTTTATTATCTTTCCGATGCGCAGTACCTAATTCCGTTTCTTTTTCGTCCTATTATGCAGGTTCACCCCTTCCTTGCATGCGTTCTCATTCCTAATTGGTGAATTCCCCCCAAGCGTTCTTCCTTGTTGAAGTTATTCCTTGACTATCGATTCTTGGATTCTTCTCGTAAATGAAATAAATACCCACAAAAATTGCTGAAGTGTCCATACGATATTCTATTCGTCACAAATTATAATATTTTCTTCTTATTAATCACACCTTTCTTCTTTCACATTTCATCTTTCATCACTCACCATATAATTTTTTTATGTTCCCCCATCGTTGCTAAATTTCATCCTTATAGTTTGTACGAAACTTATTTAATTTGTGATAAATCATCACACTACGTAAACAATGTAAAATGAAAAGAATGTTCGACCCAAGACGCTTATGACTTCTGATTTGACCAAGACTATTTTCTATAGAATTATGTTGAAAATAACTCGTTAGTGGAACTAAAACCAATAATTTAAATCACCAATTGGCGCTTTACAAAATAATTTACTTTAGACGCCACATCAGAAATAGACCCTTACCTTCGCGCTAATCCTACGGTCGTAGTGTACTTGTGGTTTTTGACGTTGCTGTACTCCACACATTAGTGGTTGAAGTTGTGCCCTCTCTTCTCCGGCCTCTTCCTTTGCCGTAAGCGCTGGAGGCCACGTTGTCAGATACGGCCACTTCCGGGTCGAACTGCACCAAAATCACCAAGTAGGTGGCCATAGCACCCACAATCTGCATAAGTAAACAACAGAATTTCTATGAACAATCTCACATTGTGAAATTTCTTATTTATTCTCTTCCCTTTTATTCTTTGAGGTTCTCTACTGCAGGTTTTCCAAGAAGGATTTGGATCGTGCGTTAAAGTGTCTATGAATCTTTGAAATGTACGACTAATGTCCTTATTTTTGTTATATTTGTTTAATGTTTTAAATAGATACTATATTGACATAGTCAAAACAAAATGTTAAAATGTGTATTAACATAATACAGCAATAATATTCTGTTGAATTCAAACAAAATGTGACCCGTCTATTTATAATACGCTAAGTACAATTACGGTTTTGAACCATTTATAGGAAATTATCGGAGTAACCCACCACAGATTTGTTTACTGATGGATTGAGCTCACATTGAGAATTATCTCACAGTCCTGCATCAAACAGATTTAAGGTGAATAAATGTAATTTGCAGCTGATGATGTAGGCACACACATTCAATATTGCCTGGATAAGGCATTCCGTGTCCCCTTAAGCAGTATTATATAAAATAAGTTATTTTTGTACCTTTTAATAAATAATTGAAAATCAACTCGTTTTAAAAATTTAATTTTATAATTTACTATAATTTTTTAATTATTATTTTGTTATTCTGTACTACGCTATTTGTGAGACATTATTATTATTAATATTATTATTAATATTATTATTATTATTATTATTATTATTATTATTATTATTATTTCTCTTTTACACTCGTTTAATATCATGGCTCGCAACACTACAATGTCAAATAGTAGTAGTACACTACGCCAGGAAATTCTCTCTGCAGTGAAATGAATCAGGGCTTCCTATTAAAAACTGCATTTATGTTGGTAGCAACCAGATCACTGGGAAACAACTGAAGGGAACAACACGTCTAGCATCTATTGTATTTGTGATGAGAACACAATTTACGTTTTCAAGCCGCAGCTCGTACTACAACAATGTCTGTTGCACACCCTGCAAAGTTCCACTGCAGAGGCTTTCCTGGTGCACTATAATGCAATACACTTTAATTAAGCTGTTTAAAGTCGCAACTTGTGTCGTAAGCTGTTTGAAGTCACACTAAATGTGGAAAAATACATAACAATGAGATATCACGAGATTTCAGGCCGTAAATAGTGTCTCAAGAGTACTTTTTCCCTTCTCACTGGCTGACAGGGTCAATTGAACGGACAAACACTTGTATGTCAACACCATAGGCAGACAGACAAACACATGCACGCATGTGCACACACACACACACACACACATACACACACACACACACACACAGGACGTGTCCTTCTTGGAGTCGTGCGGGAGGGAGATGGATACCAGTAGGTACATCACTCAGGTGCCCCGGCGCTAGATTCATTCCTCACACGTCGCTCGTCATGGATGACGGCAAACACGTCCTGAGCGCACGTATCAGCACGCCAGAGCCCAGAGGCACCCTTGCCTCAGGCAGGCCACGTCGCCTCAGACAGGACACAGCGCTCCGCACCGCGCCGACTTGCTCAGCCGGAGACAAGGTTTTCTTTGCGGGCACCTTGGCTCGTCTTTGACTGGTTATGACTCGTCGAGGAAATCCATTTTTCTCAGTACACAGTGGTTACAAGAGTAGAAATATGACTTATCGTTGAGGAAAACTTTACTGATATATACAGTGCGCCAGGAAAGTCTTTCTGATCTAAGCCGAGCCAGGGATTCCTATTAAAAACTGCATTTATGTTGGTAGCAACCAGATCACTCGGAAACAAATAAAGGGGATAACATTTCCAGCATCTACGTTTGTGGGAGCTCGCGATATAAGCTGCAGCTCGTCCTGCCAGCATAATTTCTGTTGCAAGCACTCTCGCCAGCAAGGTATCATTGCGGAAGAACTTTTCTGTCTATATATATATATATATATATATATATATATATATATATATATATATATATATTGCAGATTGACTCAAGATTTTGCTTTCTTTTTGAGCTGTTTTAAAGGTATGCGAGATTTATGGGAAAAATCTGTGCACCCTATTCACCTGTATGAACCAATTCATGAATATAAAAATTATTAGGTTCATAAAAAATAAAATTATTTATTAAATTACTAATAATAAAATTATTAGTAAAATAAATATTTTTTATTTCCTCCGACAAAATGAGAATAAAGTTTTTGTGTACCTTCTACATTTTATTAAGAATATTTATAAAAAAGTATTACAACACATCACATAAAAGTCACTACATTTTCTGTATTAAAATTAATTAATTCAGTTTTAAATTATTCGCGCGAGAAAAGTCTAACTAAATTAGTGTAAATTACTTATGGTTAAACAGTACACGTTCATTTACACAAAATATTTTTTCAACATTTTGCTTTATTCAAACACAACACTGACACCCATTTATTAATAATACATTTTTGTTGCAATAAGAATAAAATGATACTAAACGAATTCATTAATACAAAATTCTTATATTAATAATCATCTCCGATAGTCAAATAATTATTTTTCAAGTTATGCCCCAAAACCACACATTCTCTATCAACAAAAAAGATGATTGTTTTGAAGTATATTTGGATATAAATACTTTTTTAGAAGGTAAACTGGATATTTTTATAATTGCCGTAGATCATAATATGTCTAATTATTCCCATTATTACTGTCACAAAATGATAATTCAGAATGTTTTTCATCTTCTACCTCTAAGCTGTATGCCTTCTTCAATTGGACAATAAAGAAATTGATACTACCTATTCTTAAAATTATAAGTATGGAAGTGCATTTAACATAAGAACATGAAAATTCACAAGGTTACTTGTGGTACGTTGGTGAGATGGTGCCTCTACCTACCGAATGGAGAAGAGAGAAGTTGATGGGGAAGAATCCACATGCGGTGAAACCAAGTTTCTGTGCATTTAACTGCACAGTGAAGAAGCGGATCTGTAATCAGATGAGTTTTCCATTAACTTTCCGTGACCGGATATTTTTTATTACCCGTAAAGGGTATTCTCACTCGGACGAGTCAGCCAGAAAAATAAACACAACATTTAAGCAACTCCGAAATGTACTGAAAGCAAAAATTTGAATAAAATATTTCCACTAAAATCATATTCTTTGATTAATGATTTCACAATGTACAATCGCTAGGAAACTTACTTTTTTATTTCACTCTGAAATTGAAAATTAACAAATTCATATTTTACATTACAAGATGATCACATTAGTAAACATAAATTTAAACAAATACAATTAAATGATTCTTCCTGAATTCTTTTATCTGCCCTGATAATGTTTTAATTTATATTATAGGATTTTTGGTATTCAAAGGAACATTTTAGATTTTTTGATATAATAAATTTTGTGGAAATATTTAATACTAATGATTAACTTTTACTACAGTAGGCATTTTTTAAAATGGAGAATACCGTTAACACTTGTCTAACGTAGATTAAAGTCGCTTTTGTCCTTCTTTTCTGTTAGGAAATCGTATATCCGTGCATTAGTTTGAAGCCCGCGGTTTGATAAAATATGTTCACATGACAAGACAGCCTCGCACGGACGGCACACTCTTCCCATTTCAAACACGTTCACCTCACACGCTTCCTTCTACAGGCCTCGGTTTCATGCGACCGGTCACAGCGTGCGCATCCGAGCTCGTCTCCGTCCTCAACACCCGCTCCCCTCCCCAACCCACTTCCCCCACATCTTTCCCTCTCCCCTGCTCGTCCTCCCAACGGGCACACGCCGCGGGTTCGGGGTAGCGTTCCGTGAACTCGCCGGCTCCCGCAGGATGTAATAACGGCAGCCTTTGGGTCCCGACGAAAATTTCGGGTCCGCTTTGTGAGCTGATGAATTTCCTCCAGCGCCCTGCTCCCACTAGCCGCCACCGCCGCCGGCCGCCTCCGCAGCACCTCCGTTGGTGGTTCCCCTTTGCCCCTTTGGCCCGTCGCGCTGCAATCACGTGACTCGCGACGCGCGAAGCGCCCCTCTTTTGTCTTTATGGACGGCAACGCCGCCGCCGCCGCCGCCGCCGCTGCTGCGCCGACTACGCACCCGCGCAGGCAGCTACCCTGTTACTTTATTTGTGTTTGTTCTTTTCCTGTTTGCGCTCCCGGGAGCTCGTTGGTTTAGAAAAGTCGCTCGCTGTGTGAAAAGCAATTAATGTTTATTTCCCCTTCAACAGACACCCAAGAACGCTTCCTGAAATCAGCAAAAAACACATCAGCGAGCGCTTTCGAGGAAAAAATGAAATAAGGCAATTGTTTGTTTTTTTCCTCGGCGAAAGAACAATAGTGAAATTGAATTATAACCGAACATATTTCATCGTTAAACCGATCGTGACACGACAAGGTATTATCCACGATGAGGCTTTCTAGCCATGTTTCAACGTGAACTGTGGTGCTGATGAGGGATTACGTGTAAAAGCGTTCAATCAAAACAATTTTATCGACCCGTGTCTTGTTTAGGATTTGCGGCAAACGACGTCAGTCAACATGCGCGCCTGTTGACGCGCCGGACGCTGGGGTCAATTAGAGGTGCGGCCATGACGTGCGTGTGAGCGTCCGTTGAGGCCGCATTCGTGTTGTCGGTTCAGTTATTTTCCCCAACCTCTATATGCTTTTTACATCTCCCCATGCAATATTGTATCTCGCCCTGAGAAGGAGGCGTGGATGTTGTATCTATTGGAGGTGTGGATGTTGTAGCACGTTGCCTTCTGATGTCACACATGTATAGTGGTCTTGTCGAAAATATTTTCAACAAAAATATATAGAATTTTTGACCTTCTGTAGTATCAGTTTTTATCAGGATTTCCTAATTTATTTCTATATCATTTTATAATGGAATCATGTCATGACAAGTGAGTTCAAACATTGTAAATACCGTTTTCTACTTTTTGTTTTGGTTATCTTATTCAATGTGTCAGAACTAGAATATCAAAGTTAAAAATACATGTCTTTCGTCCGTTTCTATTCTTTTTTTAATTTGTACTTACGAAATACATTATTAACTATACCTTATTACTTATCACTTTTAACAGTATTCCAAGATTTAGTGTAGATATTAAAAAAGCAGTTCCTTTTTCAATAAAAGACATTCAGTTTTTATACAAGACATTCTGTTTTAAATAGTCATTAGAAGTAGGCAACATTTCGGCTAACTCTTTTAGCCATCTTCAGGCCTATGGTTTAATCTAGAGAAAGTGAGAACCGCCTGAAGATAGCTTAAAGAGCCGAAACGTTGCCTACTTCTAATGACTAAAACAGACTGTCATTTTTACAAAATTAAATTTCTTTATTTGAGAAAGAAACTTTTTTAATATTTAGTGTATACATTCATACGAAATAAATTCTTACTTAGTGTACATCTCTTTTATTCATGTTTGGAATGTCTATCATGGATTTTATGCGTATACTCTATTCATTTATACGACAGAGCGGAACAGAAGAGTACATTTCAGACTGAAAAAAATACACATTAAACTACAAACGATCTGATATTGCATTACTTCTTTCCACGATGTGTCTACGATGCTATCTACATGTCAATGTGTATATCAGAGTGGTTTGTTTTGCGACGACTGCGAATTTACCGGAAGTTTTTACTCGGTTAACCTCGTCCACATTTGAAAAAGTCATGTGTGGACACGCTTCTGAAAAAGACACGAGTGTGATCGACAGCTCCGCAGTAAACACCGCCAAACATAGTACACGCATCATCAATGTGGGGCGTTCATATTAATAAAGAACGAACCATTTACATTTTGTAGTGCAACTCGTGACTGAAGAGAGTTCTCTCCTTCGCTGACAGGTCGATAGGGAGATTAACCGGCAATATACGATACCATATATTCTACATCGTGCGGCAACAAATGCAAACCGTCATATAATTTTGATTAACCTGTTCTTTATGTGGACGTGGCTCATATTACCCGTTTTGAAACCTAGTGGTATAATACATTTTTCTTTCTCATATGCGTACATACAAGTAGATATGAAATAATATACGTAGAACAGAGAAAGTTATGTAATAACTGCGAAAAAATCGATTTCGAGATTTCAATGGAAATACACATTTTGAGGTCCCCTTACCAAAAAAAATTTTTGTTTCAAAACGTCCATCCGCCCGTCTGTCTGTCTGTCTGTCTGTGAACAATACTAAAGCCTAAAATATGCGTATGACTTTTTCCAAACTGAATTCTTCCCGGTAAATCTGACCTCACTCTAAGCTCTACGATTTTCGTGTTATTTACGGAAATATAAGTTTGGGGTCCCCTGGTACCGAAAAAGTATTGTTTTTTTACAATGCATCCGTCCGCCTGAAAATTCGTCCGTCCATCTGTCTGTTTGCCCGTTTATCCGCGTGTGTGTGTGTTTGTGTTAGGAAAGCATTGGTCTTGTTTTTTTTCACGAATGTATTTAAAAATGTAAACTTATCCACCTTTAATGTAGTTTTTGTGGGATTGTTTGATGATTTAGTATTTTCTGAAAATCATTTTGTTTTCTTTTCTTTTTTTTTTTTTTTTTGTGATTTAATTATCTCCAGAGTGTAGCTTTGTTTCGAACCACACTGTCAAGAAAGTTCAACAAAAACATTACTCTGGAAATATAAAAATTAAATGCCGGACAAAAACACGCTCGCCCCCGAGCTTCCAGGTGTCGGGGAGGTAAAAGGGCGTCTCTTGCAGAGCGCGGCAAAAAAGGAAGCGGAGTTTAGCGGCCACTGGATGCATGGGGCGGGTAACAAGAGGAGTCTGCTTCCGGATTCTGCGCGAAGGGTTGGGGCGGTCGTGATGAAGCGGGCCACTGCAGTGCCTCGAACCGGGAGATCCTAATGTTCGAGTGGCAGGATTTTCGACTAGCAAGAAAGCTAGGTCGAATTCAGACGCTGTCTGGAGAAGAATTCTTGCGTCGGCTACTCTGATTGGTAGATTTCCAAGGATCCTCCTATCAACACCAGGCGAATGCCGAATCAGTACATAAATGGGCAACGGACCGCGCACGATCTTTCCTTTCTCTTACTGACCTATCCTCACCCCTTAATTATATTCACTTTCACTTACAGGCACTACAATATCACAAGTTGGGTAAGTAATCGGCATCTTTGGGCTTGTCCCTGCTGGGGCAGTGTTCCACTGGTGGGAAATGCCTGGTTGGGGAAAACTCCGCGAATTGATGGTAGGTCAGCCCCGAATCTCGCCATCCAGCGGGGGGGGAGGTCACTGCCAGCACCCGTGATAAATCGTTCAATATAATTATAGGATTGATTGTCATAGTTGTTGACCTGCCCAGAAACACGGATAGACCAATCCAAGAAGCTATGGAGTGCTGGGTTTGGTTTGGGATGGCTTTGGGGGAGGGATATTTAGCTCTATTTGTCATGTCTACTGGTCAACACCGTCTTGCCCCTTTCGTGACACTGTTGTATGTCTGCTGTCTTGTTCGCAGTCATCCTGTTGCGTCCCCATCTACATTGTCATGATATTTTTGACAAGTATATTATATTCATAATGAGGTTTCCTCGCCACATCTGGAGTGCTCTCTACAAGTCTTTCTCAAACATGTAACCATACCTCCAGCTCGTTTGTGTTTCGTTTCCTACCCCTTCTAACCGCTCATCACGATTTCATTTCTTTTACCTCGACTTTTTTTACCTCACTTAACTCAAATTGTTCTAATATGCCTCCGTATTCCCTCATTACAGCTCGTAAACGAGCTTTATACTCTTCTTTATTATTTCGTCGTATCCCTTCTTGTCTATCTCTATCCTGTATGTCCTTGTAAGTCATTACCGTGTCTCTATTAAAGTCTTCTTTCCATTCTATTTCAGACACCATGCTGTCTTCATTCTTTATCACGTGCTCGTTTCCATGCTTGACCACTATCGCACCGGCCGTGAATTGATCCTCATACTTGTAACCATCCCGTCCTCGTGACTTTATGCCATCACATGAACGTTTTCATTCGCTTGCGTATACCTCTCCACTTAACGAACTATATATGCTTAATTGTTGTCCTCCATGCTCTATCTTTCCCATTCTCTATCTTCTCCATTCTCCAACATTGTTGGCATTTCCATACCAACATACGACCTTGGTATTGCTTGAGAGCTCGTTATATTACCTGTGCTTATTTTTGTCACCCCCTACTTTGTCGTTGCCCTTATTGCCAAAAGATAGACGGTCCACAGCTAAGTATTTACCGGGGTTAAGGGATGTCCTCAGGTTACTTCCATAACAGTTCCATGTAAACTTGATTTATCCAATGATAACATCATTGATGGAGTTGAAACAAAAGCAACTTTAAAAAAAAATTCTCAAAATCTGCTCCAAATTTTTTCTTTAAATTTTTCTCTGAAAATGCTTGGTATGCTTTAAAAAAAGGTGCATATCCGATTTTCGTTGAATTCTTTGTATTTGCAAAACTTGCAAAAGTATGATGTGAGAAATTATGTTCTGTTGAAGCCAACACTAGTTTCAATTCTATTAGAAACTCAAATTTTAATGTTATTTCTCTTTACTCTAAGATTTGAGATCCCAATTTTCGTATCTCCTTGTTTTTTCTTGTATTTCGGGTAAATATGCGATGATGTGTCCTTACAATTATCACACCGTGTTGACAAAGAAAAATGTAAAAGAACGGATATAACATTATTAAAATCCTTAGTCTTTTTATGAAAATTACAACGGTAAAAATTCTGAACAATTTTCCACGGTCTCCCAATCTAATTTAATTTCTTACGATTATTTCCTCGCACATATAAAATATAATTTTATCAATATAAAAATTAATTCGTATAAAAATTAAATTCGTAATTAAATATAATTCGTTTCACGTTAAATATTCATCATATGAAGATATAACATTATAAAGTCATAAAAATCAAATGTCAATAAAAACGAAATAAGAGATGTATTGTAGACATTGACAGAGAGTGTATTCCTTTTATGATCCAATCAAATGTTATTAATTGTTTATACTCTTTGTACAATTACGTACTGCAGAAACCGCTAACAATTACAAGAGATCAGGACTCATTTCTTCAATGTTAGCCTTTTGTCATTTGTTTCCCCACTTCCAGGACCCTCTGCATATTAAAGGGTCATAGAAGATATTATATATCCTTTCTGGAAGTATGAGAAGATGGCGTGGCAAGCTCCCTGTGCGTATTTTCCCCAATATTTACTGTTAATAAAAATATTAAATATTGTGACTCATTTTAAAAGGAGGCCAAGTAAACCGTGGGATCGCACTGAATAGAACATAGCCTTGTAAAAAACCCCCAGCTTTGTTGCGGTTTGGACCCTCGTCCCTCGGGTTAGTAAACGTGTGCCCTGAACACTACACTGCCACGATCCATTGCAATTTCCATAAAAATAAACATCCACTACATTAAACACGAAATACAATCTCTTCACAGTGCACGTAGGACCCTGAGTGAAAACTTTGCACGTACATGTAAGCATATACATAGAGCAAACATCCCGAAATTGTTTATTATCTTCCAACCACTCACTGCAAACTTCCGCCATCGATCACTCGCCAGCGGCGGACGGAAGTGCGCCCGGGGCGTTCACTCACCCACCGAACGAATCCTCACTTAGCGCTGTTTATGGTCACCGGGGAATCGATAGCGGCGCGGCAGCAGCGACGACGGCCGCCAGCTTAAAAGCTAATTACACATGTGCGACGCCGGCAAACAAAAGCAAGTGGACCTGCTCCCAATTACCCCACGTACTGACGCAGAAAATTTGATTGACACTGCAAGGCGCCGTCGAGGCAATTAACCTCACCACCTCGTCGACTACGGCCGCCGCGCCCGCCCTCGCTCCACACGCCCTGCGGCGTTGACCTCGCAGCCGCCCGCCGCACCCCGCCCCCCGCCGGACACCCCGTGGCTGCCCCCTAGCGCCCCAACCTTTCACGGCCACGCGCGCGGACTGCGGGAGCTCAGTGGCACCGCCGTGGTCTTTGCAGCATCGGCCGCCGGGAGGGCCTAAAGTCCGAGTTCCCACGTTAGCAGATTTTTCAACTACATAGCTTCGTCGAATTCAGCCAGTGTTTGGAGGGGGATTCTAGTGGCGGTAGTTTTGTTTTTTGGGATGGGTGGGTGGGTGTCTCCGGTTAAATGAGCGAACGTTGGCGCAATATCCTAATGAACAGACCAGGGAACGCGCACGATCTCTTCTTCTTCCTGATTCCCTTCTTTCCCCTTAATCATACACACACACACACACACACACACACACTTACTTGCACTACACTACCACATAAGTCAGAAGACCAGACCTGGGCTTTGGCTTTGTCATGGAGGGAGCGGGTATTCACTGTAGGAGATACCTGGAAGTGGGAACTACGCAAGTCGACATGTAATTTAGTGCCGGATTTCACGTTCCATCGAGAAAGGAACCCCGTCACCTCCCATTATATAACATGTACGTGTCTAATAACTTTAAGAGTTGACACGCCCTGGACCAATAAATACAAACTCGCTCAACATCCACCACCATCATACCCGCTGCTTTTGCCACAGTTCAGTGATATTCTCTCCCTTTCTCCGCTGCCTTTGTCGACGCTCCCAGCGCCACTACCGCGCCAGCCACTTCATGAACCCGCGGGGCCTTCGCCGGAAATTACCCGTCCGAGCGTCCGCCGCCTCCCTCGCCTGCGCCCTAGCCCGTGCTGACGCTCCCCGTCAACCCACCTGCCCATTCTCCCCCTCCGCGTGGCTCTCCGTTTGCCCCTGCCCTCACCCACTCTGCTACCATCCCCAGTGACCCCTCTCCTGGCATTTATGCTTCTCTGCAACAGACAAACTTTTTGTCACCAAAAATCTACTCCATCTCCTACACAGTGTTAGCAAATCTAAACCCATCTCATTTTACGTTCCGCCTTATTTCATCATATGCCACACTCGTCCATCTTGGCTGAACTCAACCCCATCCCGACTCTATCCCATCTCATTTTCACCGAATGTTACCTCCATCCCATCTTGCACCCATCCCATCTTACATCCATCCCATCTTGCATCCATCCCATTTTACTTCCATCCCATCTTACCTCCATCCCATCTTACCTCCATCCCATCTTACATCCATCCCATCTTACATCCATCTCATCTTGCATCCATCCCATCTTACCTCCATCCCATCTTACCTCCATCCCATCTTACCTCCATCCCATCTTACCTCCATCCCATCTTACCTCCATCCCATCTTACCTCCATCCCATCTTGCCTCCATCCCATCTTACCTCCATCCCATCTTACGTCCTCCCCATCTTACGTCCATCCCATCTTACATTCACCACATTTTACCTCCACCCGAACCTTCCTCTCCTATCTTACCTCCCCTCATCTTAGACCGACCCTTTCCTTCTCTCCATTCTCCACCCTCCCTCCCCTCGCTTCCGCTGCTCTCACCCTTAGTTCCCCCAGTCGGGAGCTCAGAGAACAGCAGGAAATCGGCCGACGCCATTGGCAGCTGCGGAAAAGGTGTTGGAAACGATAGACACAGAGAATTGCCTACACACGCTCTGCCAACTAACAACCAGCCAGAAATCAAGGAATGACCAGCGAAGTGGTCATATTTGATATAAAATTTATTTTTGTATAGAAGGAGTATTTGTGCCGACCTGGATGGCCGAGGTGGCTAAGAGCGAGTATCGACTCGGCGCTTCGGTCCGAAGGTTCGCGGGTTCGAGTCCCGCCTTGGGCATAGCTGTTTGTCCCTTGACTTTGTGTGTTGTCGCGGAGGGCCTCGCGTTCTGCCGACCCCAGATCAGAGGAGCCCGCAAGGGTTTGTCTAGTGTATGGTCGAATATGCATCCCTTCGGGATGTAAAGGGCAACCGGCTGTCGGCTGGATAAAATCCCTAGGGAAAAAAGGAGTATTTGTATCTGTTCACATTGATCTGCAACTCAAAGTAATTTCTGGAAAATAATAATTGATTTACTGGGTTTGTGTGAAGACAAGTCACTTTAATGTGGAATTAATTATAACACTCACTAATCTCTGAAAGTGTCTTTATGAAATAACTGTTCAAACATTAGGGAATTTGTACATTTGTACTAAAATTGCGCCTTGTTCGGACGTTGTGTAACGTCTAGATTTTATCACCAATTAATGAAGTACAGTGACGCCGTCTCGGGTCAGTTGTATTACACCTACTAGCTCACGTCAGTGCAATAAAATCGGGAATATAGCAGATCCCCAAAGATCCCAAAGAAATGTGGCAGTCAGCTGTTGTTTCGACCATACTCATAATATTCTCATTTAAGATATCAATTTGTAAAGTTTTATTTTCATCTTCGTGGCTCCTAGCAAAGCTCTAAGAATTTCAGATAATTCGTTTTTCGAGGAAAAATAGTTTATTAATGCGATTATTAAATTACCTTTTTGTCAGCAAAGATATATTACAATCAAAGTATTTTTCTGTATGCTGTGTGGGAATCAGAACAGATGCAACTTCATTGTTCAACTAAGTACATTTGCTTATGTTAAAGCAAAGTTTGTGCATGTTCCTTTTCTATTTTTTTACTATAAACTCAAATAAGTAAATAAATACTTATAAATAAGTGTGTAGATTGAAAATAGTAATTATGTCGTACTATAGTAATTATTTTAGTGTCATAGAATCTCTTTTAATACCATATTCTGCGAGGGGATGTACACAAGATGAGAAGGAATACATTTCATTTGTTCCTTCATCAAGCTCAACCCTCGAGCAACTGCTTGTCAAAAGAGAAATTATACAGCTTGAGCTGTTTTCAGCCCCAAGCCTTGTTTCTGAAAATGGTGAGTAGTTGTTTACGAGTTTATGTACATCACGCAGAAAAGCATTACCACACTCAAATGACCCAGAGATTATATTTTTTATTCATTCCGCAAGTTTCTCTTAAAAATAAAACTTGATATCAACACAAAATATGGACCATATGGCAATACACTTTAAATATGAAACTTATTTTACACTATACCAAAATAAAATTAGTGAGTATCCTATTCACCTTCCTATTACAATAAAATTCAAGTAAAATCAGTATAAAAGTACATTTACATCTTCTCAACTATTTTAGTTTAAAAATTCTTTCTCACAAAATATACATTTTTATATGTTGGCACATAGGCAGCCAAAATTAATTCAAATTTGGCGCCGTACTTGGAATTCAATCATTTATAACAATTCCTTGGCGCTAATTAACAGCAAAGGGTAAACATTTTAAACATCCCGCATTGGATTTATAATATTTTTATCTGTAGAAATCGCGGGCGGCCCTTCAGAGAGAAATGCAACACATCTTTCGTATGAAACTCTTTAGAAGGAGAGCAACTGCTTTGAAAATTTGAACTGCTTTCAAAAACTCTCGCAAGATCGCACCAGCTGCTGGTAAGTGACCAGAAATAGCATTTTGTATTGTCAACAAATTCTGAGAATCAGTTGACTTTCCAAATAAGATGCCACGAAAGTCAATTGTTTTTGAAACTTCAAGCGAGCGGTTTTACAAAGGATCGCCTTGTCAGCAAAAACGCTAAGTAATTCACATCTTGGCTGCATTGAAAATTGTATTTTGACAATTGGTCACGTGCCTAGCACAGAATTACAGTCTACGTGAAAACAACACGTTGGTGCGTGATCTCCGCATAATAACAGTATCACGCCTGCATTTCGAGAGAAAATGATATATTTTCGCCCAGACAAGGTAATCCTGACAACTTCTTCAATACTCAATAACTCTTACGCAAAGGTAAACTAATAGTCCTTAAATAATTGGCTTTCAGAATTTTCCCTGGTGTCGAGGTTAAAAAAGGCGGAAGGAGTCGTATTGTCAACGCGAATCATCGTTTGATGCTCTCCCAAAAACCTCAATCTATTTTGCAGCCTAAACATTATATAAAAACGAAAGAATGAATTCCCGAGGTCTCATTACACAAATTATTTACATTCACGATAAATAGAAGATTGTTTTTATCTTGATTGGAGACATTTTTTACAATTTATTTCATATTAATATAAGACAATATTGTCAATTCTTTAGGTAATACTGTAACTAAAGTAACAGACATCTAGACAGAGTGTGTTTTGTGTCTTTTCTGAAAAAAGAATGAATCTCCTAGTATAGAACATGCAAATAAAATCTAGGTATTACTTTCAGTCTAGACGTTTTCCCAATAACTTTAATGGGCATTCAGAATTGTTCCTGCGACCCAAACCGACAGAAATAAATGATAAGAAGTACTTAAGTACAGGGGGATCCGTCACGGACCATTTAAGCTGATTCTATTAAGATATATGAAGAAGATAATAAAAACATATAGGTAATATTAAAAAAATATTACAAAAGTAGAAGTAAGGGGCGTTGCCTGGGCATTGATCACAATAATTTATTAGATAGAAATGGAATTTCACATATTCCCGCCCTACAGCGGAGCCTACTTCTATTCCATTGTACCCCCGCTTCGCGTTTCCCCGCTCCTCTGACTTACTCCCATCTAGAAATACCTGGTCTTCCTCACTCACTTTCTCACAAAAAATATAAATATTTTTTTTCCAATTGGGGTTCCCGCCCCAGAAATTCATTCACTTTCTGACTAAAAATTAAAATCAAATCTAAACTAAAAATATAAAATGCATGTGCTCACGTAAATTTTTTGGAATTTTATATATTATACCAATACATTTAATCAATTGCCGCATAATAAAACTAACATTTTTCGTATTTTTTTCTTATGTTTTTATAAAGAAAAAATCGAAATTGATATTAACACAACACCGAGGCAATTGACGTTTAAAAATAATTAAAGTTATATTAATTTAATTGCAGTACTCGTTTTAGAGCCCTTCATAAATAATGGCCGATAGAAAGGGTTAGACCATTATAATATCACCAAAAATTGGATATTACAGTCCATCCCGGGTTAACCTAAAGGTTTTTCAATTATCTAAAATAATATTTTTTGTTCTATATAACAACTCTGATCTAGTAGTGTCACAGAATGGCGCAGACCTTCTCGTACAAGTTAGTTTTCCAATTTCGTTGGCCTCGTCTAGCTTTTCAGTCTTTACACGTAATCTTACCAGCTGCCAACTACTGCCGCCCAAACTACATTTTTTCGAAATTTTCTCAACTTTTCGGTTTCCTAATAATATAACTTTAAGAATATTAAAGAATGATGTATGATACGTGCGATATATGAATGATATATGAATCATAAATGACAATTTTCATTGAAACATTTGAAATCGTTTTTAAGAAAATGGCGTTTATGCGTTACTGTAAATGCGAAATTTGAAGCTCTGTGTCACACAAATATTTTTGAGTTGCCGAAAAACTCGCAAATGCAATTATGTTTACCAATTGCTGAATATCTGCATATTAACTGAGTGGAAGTTACTTTTAAAAAAATTACATTTGTTTAATTTTTGAAAAAACAAAAGAATACATCAAAGTAATTATTGCATCTCATATGAAATTGTGCAATAATCACTATTCCTTGTAAAAGTTTGAAGAAAACATTTGGAGCCGTCTGTAGGTAAATGGTGTTTGAGTGATTCTGAAAATGTGGCATTTTCAGCTCATTTCCATAGAAAACTGTTGAGTTTTCAAGAAATTTTATTTGACATTATTATCACATCACACGTACTCATAAATGTAAATATGTGAAGAAGTCTAATGCAAATATTACTGACGTGAGAGAGAAGTAAAAAAAATAAATTTTGTAATTTTTGAAAAAACAAAAGAATAGAGCAATATGCTGTTTATGTCATCGTATAGGGTACATTTAGCGCTGACCTTACCAGACGTTTAAAGGAACATTTTCGAGCCTTTTTCGGAAATATCTTGTTTTGTTATTTTTTAACAATGAACATATTCCACGCAATATTACGCGAAAACAATTAAAATGTTAACAAAAATGTACATGACGTTAATGAAAAAAAGAAATACGGAGAATAGGCTTTACTTGAAGGAAAACTCTCTATCTTCAATTCTGTAGTTGCAGGAAGACGCCGGAAAAATTTGATTTTTTGAAATTTTCGAAAATTCGAGTTAATCCTGAAAATCTCACCTATCTCACCTTTATAAGTGAATTTTACTGTATTATAACAAGGAACTTAAAGAAAAAGTTGGAGCCGTTTCAAAACTTTCAAAATGTCCAAGCTCTTCATGTAAAGTCCCCCAAATTTTAAAGAATGTTTATCAAAATTTCTGAACTTTGACTCGATCCAGATGGATAGCGGTTTCTTGAAATTGAAGAAAAACCTAAGCATGGTTTAGGGGCTAGTGGTGTTCACAGACGGACGGACAGACAGACAGAGACAGACAGAAAGAGACAGTCAGAGACAGTCAGAGAGAGACAGAGACAGTCAGAGACAGACAGAGACAGAGACAGTCAGAGACAGACAGAGACAGAGACAGTCAGAGACAGACAGACAGTCAGAGACAGTCAGAAAGAGACAGACAGTCAGAGACAGACGTCAGAGACAGTCAGAAAGACACAGACAGAAAGAGACAGACAGTCAGAGACAGACAGTCAGAGACAGACAGTCAGAGACAGACAGTCAGAGACAGACAGAAAGAGACAGACAGAAAGAGACAGACAGAAAGAGACAGAGACAGACAGACAGAGATAGAGACAGCCAGAAAGAGACAGACAGAAAGAGACAGACAGAAAGAGACAGAGACAGACAGAGATAGAGACAGAGACAGACAGAGATAGAGACAGAGACAGACAGAAAGAGACAGAGACAGACAGAGACAGACAGAGACAGACAGAGACAGACAGAGACAGACAGAGACAGACAGAGACAGACAGAGACAGACAGAGACAGACAGAGACAGACAGAGACAGACAGAGACAGACAGAGACAGACAGAGACAGACACAGACAGACAGAGACAGACAGAGACAGACAGAGACAGACAGAGACAGACAGAGACAGACAGAGACAGACAGAGACAGACAGAGACAGACAGAGACAGACAGAGACAGACAGAGACAGACAGAGACAGACAGAGACAGACAGAGACAGACAGAGACTGACAGAGACAGACAGAGACAGACAGAGACAGACAGAGACAGACAGAGACAGACAGAGACAGACAGAGACAGACAGAGACAGACAGAGACAGACAGAGACTGACAGAGACTGACAGAGACTGACAGAGACTGACAGAGACTGACAGAGACTGACAGAGACTGACAGAGACTGACAGAGACTGACAGAGACTGACAGAGACTGACAGAGACTGACAGAGACTGACAGAGACAGACAGAGACAGACAGAGGCAGACAGAGACAGACAGAGGCAGACAGAGACAGACAGCGACAGACAGCGACAGACAGCGACAGACAGCGACAGACAGAGACAGACAGAGACAGACAGACAGAGACAGACAGAGACAGACAGAGACAGACAGCGACAGACAGAGACAGACAGAGACAGACAGAGACAGACAGAGACAGACACAGACAGAGACAGAGACAGGCAGAGAGAGAGACAGAGACAGGAGAGACAGGGAGACAGAGAGACAGAGAGACAGAGAGACAGAGAGACAGAGAGACAGAGAGACAGAGAGACAGAGAGACAGAGACAGACAGAGACAGACAGAGACAGACAGAGACAGACAGACAGACAGAGACAGACAGAGACAGACAGAGACAGACAGACAGAGACAGACAGAGACAGACAGAGACAGACAGAGACAGACAGACAGACAGACAGACAGACAGAGACAGAGACAGAGCAGAGATAGAGACAGAGACAGGCAGAGATAGAGACAGAGACAGACAGAGATAGAGACAGAGACAGACAGAAAGAGACAGAGACAGACAGAAAGAGACAGAGACAGACAGAAAGAGACAGAGACAGACAGAAAGAGACAGAGACAGACAGAAAGAGACAGAGACAGACAGAGACAGACAGAGACAGACAGAGACAGACAGAGACAGACAGAGACAGACAGAGACAGACAGAGACAGACAGAGACAGACAGAGACAGACAGAGACAGACAGAGACAGACAGAGACAGACAGAGACAGACAGAGACTGACAGAGACTGACAGAGACTGACAGAGACTGACAGAGACTGACAGAGACTGACAGAGACTGACAGAGACTGACAGAGACTGACAGAGACAGACAGAGACAGACAGAGACAGACAGAGACAGACAGAGACAGACAGAGACAGACAGACAGAGACAGACAGAGACAGACAGAGACAGACAGCGACAGACAGCGACAGACAGCGACAGACAGCGACAGACAGCGACAGACAGCGACAGACAGCGACAGACAGCGACAGACAGAGACTGACAGAGACAGACAGAGACAGACAGAGACAGACACAGACAGAGACAGAGACAGGCAGAGATAGAGACAGAGACAGGCAGAGATAGAGACAGAGACAGACAAAGATAGAGACAGAGACAGACAGAAAGAGACAGAGACAGACAGAAAGAGACAGAGACAGACAGAGACAGACAGAGACAGACAGAGACAGACAGAGAGATAGAGAGACTGAGACAGACAGAGAGATAGAGAGACTGAGACAGGGAGACGTTTTAAATAATCATTTCTTCACTACTGATAGGTACACTTTCACTGTCCACTATAATAAAACACTTCCCCTACAAAAATGTATTGTATGCCCTAGTTCCAGCATATCATGTAAATCATAATTTGTTTCACTTTCGCTCAACTACGTTATAATCAGGCTTAATTTAATATAACAAATACAATAACAATTTCATGCAGAACCCATGTGTGCATTCAGACCTTTTTACAACAATATGAGACATATTCATCAGCAAAATGACTTTTTTCCAATAATTTCATATCTCTTGAACACTTAATATATTCACGCCTAGTTGGTATTAAAATCAACATCCAAGTTACTGTTAAAATAATTTGAATAAAATCTCTCAGAGTCATTCTTAAATTTGAACATTCAGTATTATACAATTAAATGAAAACAAACAAACATTCCTCTCCTCTCATGCATATGCAATTCTGTGGATTGTTGAACTCAATCGCAGATTTCAGTCGTCATCCTCTGGTGGCGTGTATCTAAACTATTACATATTGATGAATATATGATGTAATGCTAGGCGAAAAAAGTCCACAAAAATAATTATTTTGTAAATATATTAAGGTTCATGGTAGTAAATCATAGTCAGTAGTACTTCTAACATTCAAAGGCAGCTAACGTAAGAGTTTCGTTAATATTGGTTCAGTACATTAATTGATTATCGTTATGTAGCTCAATGCACTTGTCTCTTTGTATATTATTGCTGATATAGATTTACCAAAAGTCAAAGTGTTTTTTTTTCCTTATTCAGGAAACAATAATTGCATTCCTAGAACGACCGTTCAAAAAAAATGTGCTCATAACTGCAACAGTTGCAGCTCTTGGTGGCAACGCTTCCCGCTTCTCAGCTTCCACCTTTTCCGATCTTCTCAGTCTCCATTTTTGAGGCCTCTTGCCTCCATTTATTCTTGGACGTCCTTTCCCCAACTTCTCAGTGGTCTTCCACGCTTCTTCCGCTCTTGAAGTGTCCATGCCCAGATCTTCTTAGGCCACTTATTGCCTCCCATACGTCGGAGATGTCCATACTATTTCAATCGTTTTGTTCCAATTGAATTCAAGATGCTGCTCTCCACGTTCATTCCTTCTCCACGTCTTATTGTTTCATTTCTAATATGATCCAAACTGGACACCCGGCAGCACCTTCTCCAGCAGTCCATTTCGAGGGCCATCAACTTACATTTATCCCTTTTGTTCAATGTCCATGTTTCAGTTTCGTAGGTACTTGTGCTGTGTACGAAGGTCTTAAATATATGAGCGTTCTTCCGTTTTGTGATGTTTTTGCTCCAGAGAAGAGAGTTTAACTGTCTTATCACTCTCCTTCCCTGTCCTATCTTGTTGGAAATGTCATCAGAGCTTCTTCCCTTCGAGGAAAGGGTACCTCTGAGGTACTTAAAGATTTTACTTTGTTTAATTTTCCCTGTAGCGACGTGTAAATCCACATATTCTTTATCTCCTGCTATCATATATTCCGTTTTTTAAGGTGAGACCTCATCTTTCATACTCCTTGACCGCTTGACCACTTGATCATCGGCAAACAGCAGAGTATACAGTACATCATTTTCTATTGGCAATCTCATTCCGCTACACTTCCTTTTCCAATTTTTAAGCGCTTCTTTTCGAGATAAATTTTAAATAAGAGAGAGGATAATGATAAGCCTTGTCTTAACCCCTTATTCTCTTGAAATTCTAGGGATAGTCGTTTACCTACTTTGACAGAGCTGTTATTATCACTATATAATGCATTGATAGCATTAATATAGGTTGGCTCGATACCACTTTCTTTGATGCTAGGCAGATGCCTTTTGAAAGGTCAACAAATATGAGATGGACATTCCTTCCTGTTTCAACTTGTTTTTCTCTTAGGGTTTTTCAGGTGAATCATCAATACAAGACCTTCCTACTCTGAAACCATTCCGTTCCTCCAATTCTATATAATGATGTTCAATTCTACATTTTAGGATCCTACCGTAAAGCCTACTACTGTGCACATTACGCTTACCCCACGATAGTTGTTTCAGTCTCGCCTACTCCTATAAATTGGAGTAATGAAGGCCTTTTCCACTCACTTGGTGGGTCACTTAACTGTAGACACTTATTAAAAATTGTTTTCAGTATTTCCCTCACACTATCAGGTGCTGACTTTAAGAGTTCTACACCGATATTACCCGACCTCGGGGCCATTCTTTATGAGGGCCAAGGCTGCTCTTATTTCATTTAGGACAATAGGCATTATAGGTGTTTCTATGCTTTGCGTCTCTTCTTGTTTAGAGGCTTGTACAAACTGTGATCTATTTTCAGTTAAAAGACCTCTAAAATGGTTACATCATTCCCTCATACTAGCTGAAACTATTCCTAACCTGTCATTGTTTTCCATTCTCATTCCTTTTATTATTCTCCAAGCTCTGTTAGACTTCGTGTTCTATAGACATTTATCCTCTTCCTCACAAGTCTGTTCCCAGTATTCATTTTTAGCTTAACTGATTTCTATTTGAGTCTCTTTCCTAATTCTTTGATATTGTATTCTCCGCTCTCTATCCGCTTTTGTAGATAACCACTTTCTGTACATTTGTTGTTGTTTTTGTTTTTTCATTTCTATGAATGCCTCTGTGGTTTTGTTCCACCACAATGCGCATTTTTTATTTTTCTTCCAATCCTCTTTTTCACCCAAGGCTTCATAGGTAGACTGATGGAGACACCATTTCATAGATTCATACATTGCGTCTGGTGTTCCTTCTTGTACCAATAATATTTTGTTTGCCAGTCGCACTTGATATAAAAATTTTGTAGTCGTCCTCCAGACTTTCAAGATTATATCTTGTTGCCGACATCACTTTCTCACTGCCATAATTTTGATTATACGGCTCTCGACAAGGTTTTTTTAATGGAAAGTACATCTCAGATAGCAATGCATAATTGTATGGATAACACTCTTAGACCCCTCTTTACTCTTACATCGTTGACTTTTATTTTATTACACTGTTTCACAATAATATAGTCGATAATGGACCTCTATTTCCGTGAATGTTGAATCCTTGTGTACCGATTTATGTCTTTATGTTTAAAGCGTAATATAAAGCACGTCCTTCGTCAATTTTAAAATGCCTTTGCTGTGACCGGTTTCTACTGAAACACTCAAAGTCAGTGATGAAAAAAAATAGTTGAAGTATTGAGGCTGAGGTATTGATGAAATATTTTCTGGCTAATCATTTAATAATCAAAAATCAACTCTTTGCCACTTAACACGATTTTTAATTCGTTTTCTTTAAAAATTGTTATATTTCGCGGAATTTATAACAATAGGTTTAAAAATTGTTCTTATTGCCTCTATTCTTTTTTAGGTCGCTTTTCATCATCTTGATCATATAGTGACCACTGTGATTTTTAAACTGCAGGGGGAACTGTAGGGAGAACACTTAAGAACAACACAATCATACATGAACATGCCCGAGGCCGGATTCGAACCCGCGGCCGTTCGAGCCGAGGCAGCTATGGCCCTTCACCCTTAAAGACCTCGGCTTTCCAGGCCGGCTTTATACGTTTTAAGAAACTAGAGACCCATGATCAAGTAAAATTATTGTCTGAAGCCGCAACTTGTGCAACATGCGTCAACCCTTCGTGACTTCACGAGAATAGGTCGAGTAACTGGCTGTTCTGATCGGTGTTACTTACTATTAACTTCTGGCGAATACCGGGGTATTCTCTGACAAACTGGCTACGGACTGCGCGCGATCGTTCCTCACTTGTCCTTGTACCCTCCATACATCCCACCCCTTCTCTTCCCTTACGCATATACACTGACATGCTAGTGTGACAACACATTTCGAGAGACCTGTGGGAAACTTGAGCTTGGAGTGATGCTCCACTGGCGGCGATACCTGGGGGTGGAATCCCCCACAAGCCGTAGTGTAGGACGGTGTAGGAGGGGGAAGAAAATCACCATCTTCCGCGATATAATATGGGACTAATGACCTCAGCATTTGACACTCTCAAAAATACCCCCACCGGGAGAGATGGATCAGGGCATCAACTGATGTCACTGCAGTTACTCTCTGGGAGGTCGTAGGTTCGAGTTCCAGCGATGAGAGGATTTCTACACTGGCGAGCTAGATTGAATGCCAATCGCTGTCTGGGGGAGAATTGTAGCGACTGGCTGCTCTGATTGGTATTTTTCCATGGTTTCTCCAATCAACAATAGGCGAATGCCGGAACAGTACCCTAAGCGGACTCTGGAATTGCTAGTTTTTAATTAATTACTCGAAAGTTTGAATAGCAATTAAATTAATATTTGCGTAATTAATTAGCAATTAAATCGCTCTACAATATGGTATATTTGGTTTTGTGGTAACTAATTGTGGTAGGTCCAGCGTAATCTTCCGCTAGCTCACCATTAATTACGCAAAAATTTAAAGAGCAAAAAGATTAATTTTTGCGTAATTAATTAGGAATTAAATAGTTCTAAATGGTGGCGTATGTGGTTTTGTAGTAACCGATTTTGGTAGTGCCAGCGTACACCGCTACCTCCGGAGGAAAAATACATGCACAACACTTACGGGACTAATGACCCTCGTAGTTGACGTGCCCAGAATCAGTAACAATCAATCAATCAGAAACACCCATCAATCAAACCGTAAGAAGACTTGCAATCGCATTTCCGTCCAGTGCCGTACGTACCTCCTCCTTGGTCTCGGCGCCCAGGTTCCAGTTGGTGAGCCGCTGAAGCAGGATGCTGGTGCGTTCCCCCTGCGGCAGAGCGCGGGCGCGGGCGCGAGTGAGCCAGAGCGAGGGAGGGAGCACGCGGGAAGCTTTGCGTAGTTGGCGCGAGAGTTCAGCCCGGCGCGTGGCCCGTACGCGCGTCCCTGGGATACTCCCGGATATAAAGTGCGAGCTGTTGGGGAGCCAGTTTCCAGAGCTTCGTCGCGCGGCCCCCGTCAAATATTTGGAGCTTGCCGCCTCCTCCCCCCCCCAGTCGCGAACGGCTTTCGAGGGGACGAGGGCGGCGCTAAGCTGACCCCTCGGGCCGCGCGAGGCGAGGCGAAACGACGCACAATGGACCGAAATACAGTCGACGCCGGTTATAGTGAACTTTTGGGGAGTACCATGTTTGGTTCGCTATATTCGAGGTTCACTATATCCGATGATGTCAAAAATAAATGGAATTTCTCCACAATTATTGATTTTATTAATATAAACATAAAGCAAAATTCATTAATAGCACGAACTGAAATTTCAATATCTTTATTTGTCCGTAAAAAATAAATTATTTTCAATTGTTTGCTTCGTACATTTTTCATTTGTAATATCTCTAGATCCTCCTTCAGAGTTCGTGCTTCCTCCATACTTGATTCTGCATTGACCTTCGTCTCTAAGTACCGCAATGCAGACTTGACAGCTTTCAATGCCTCTTGCACAGTTGGAACACGGTCCCATTCTTCGAAGGCCCTTCTACTCGCCTAATAACATACGAGATACAATTAATTTCCATGACTTATTTCCTACGTTCACTATGACCGAGGTTCAGGTTCACTATAACAAAATCTTCTTATTCTTATTTGTAATGTAGGTGAAACGGGACCAGTGACTTGAGTTTACTATAACCGAGGGTTCACTATATCCGAATTCACAATAACCGGAGTCGACTGTAAATAGAATGAGAGCGTGAAGAAAGCCGAAGGGGAAAACTTGTTGTTAGAATCAGTGCGATTGATAATTAGAATTATAATTCAACAGCCAAAGGTCACAAAAATGAAAGCACCATATAACCAGTTTTCCGAGAACTTATATTTTTATAAAGTCTTGATTTATATTTTACGCAATAAATATTTTTACAACATTTATTATTTTAAAATATATACGAAAACAAAAAATGTCTTTAGAATACGTGAAATATTTTTATATTAAATGTAAACAAAAGAGTTTTTACGTATCACAGTTTTTGTTTACATATTATTTTCATTTATATTTATAAATTTGTAATAAATATACAAGTACGTAAACAAAAAGTATCTAATTTCATAATTTATTTATTATTAAATAATTATTATAATAGAAAGGAGTTTCTTAAAAAAATGTTGATAAAAAGGTAAGGAATATTATAGCAATTCTAACACTAGCTTCGTCTTTCACTTCTCATAATGCGTGACATTTTGGAAAACAGGGGCCTACGCAGCATGAAATTTTTAACTTTCGCTTGAATGTTATTGTAGTTGAGGAATTTTTAATAAATGTATTTTTGATTTAAAGCAACAATAAATCCTTACAAGAAAAAATGAAACAACATATACGAGTAAGAATGACTGAGAGAGGACAAAATTCTTCTCCATTCTACGCAGAAAAAGCCATTATTACTACTTTTATCATTTTAGACTACGTGATGAAAAAGTAACTTCATGTTACTTTAAAATGAATTTTGATGTCACTTGTCTTTCTCACGGATTGTACTAAGTGGGAGACTTACACGAACCAAACGTGCATCGTATGCACCATCCGATGACGAAAAATAACACACACACACACACACACACACACACACACACACACACACACACACACACACACACACACACACACACACATATATATATATATATATATATATATATATATATATATATATATATATATATATATACTAGCTGGAGTGCCCGGCGTTGCTCGGGTTTATAGTAAATTATTAGACAGGGAGAGGAATTCCATTTTTTCATTCCCTGCGGTGGGGCCTACTATCTCTTCTGTTGCATCCCTTCTCTGCCCTGCTCCTCCCTGCCATGCTCTGCACGGCCACGCTTCGATAGCCCTGTCTTCTCTTCACCCCCATTGGGAAATTTCCGGTCTACCTCGCTCACTTTTTCACAAAGAATTATATTTTTCTTATTTGGGCTTCCAGCTCCTAAACTTTCTTCACTTTATAACTAAAAACAATAAACAATTCTAAACTACAGAATAAAATACTTGTAGACTCACGTATATTTTGTGTTTTTTTTGTGGAGTTTTATATATTACTTCCAATACTGTCAATAAATTGTCACATTGTAAAACTTACTCTTTTTTATATTTTGTCTTCTCTTGTATTCATAAACAAATATTTGAAATTGATCTGTCGTGATCTTGAAGGGACTGACTGTTTTAAGCGAAGTTTTAACATGCCAGAGTTCTCGCACGGAGACGCTAGAAGATAGATATGGGATATGAATGTATTTATTTATTTATTTATTTACGTCAAAAAACAGTTAAAAACTGCGTATGACGGGCTATGGGGAAAAGTGAATTGTGTGCACATTTTCAAAATTCTGTGATCCCTACACTAAATCATATACTACTTAAGTTTTGAATTTTGAAAGGGAGAAAAAAACAACAAAAAAAACCCCATGTAATAAAAATCGATTTTCAAGGATAAATAAGCAATAAATTTTGAATTTTGAAAGGGAGAAAAAAACAAAAAATCTCCCATGTAATAAAATCTATTTTCAAGGATAAATAAGCAATAAATTTTGGCTCTTATTACTTCCTGCCGCGACAACATGGAAACGATAATTTGAATAATTGTATTTCCCACTGAATTCTAGAAGACGTGCACAGAAAATGAAGTTACATTTATGTCCAGAAGCAAAACAAGGGGCCATCTCAGCATTTGCTCAATGGATCAGGGAAACTGGACGAAAAACCTGATCGAGATGGGGGTCATTGACCCGGAAGCTGTGTTACAATAGTTGTTACAGGTTGTTTATACTCATTTATACAGTCCAAATGGTAATTAATGCATTATGTATCATTGTTAAAATTAATGTTACTTTTCTTGTGATGCTCAGTATAGTCTCTAATTGTATAGAAACAGTTGTGCAGCAGAAACGATTTCACTTGGGATTTAAACTTTTCTATTGAATTTAATCGTTTAATGTCATCTGGCAAAGTGTTGTAAAATAATGTACATGTGTTGTATGTGAATTTTTTGTAATGAGCTGTTGATACTGTCACCTGATGAATATGATTTCTACGTCGAGTGTTATAGTAATAGACTTCGGCATTTTCTGAAAATATATTCCCGCCCTTAAGCAAGTCATTTTTTACAAAAACCACTGATTCGTAAATAAAAAGACACGGTAATGGTAGAATTCCTAGATTAATGAAGAGAGGCTTACATGAATCACGTGGGTGGGATTTGGTTATTATTCGTACAATTCGTTTTTGTAATCTAAAAGTCTGGGAGCTATAAGATGTATTTCCCCAGAATATTATGCCATATCTCAGGCGGGAATGAACATTCGCGAAGTATACACAACGAGCAGTATGAAGGCTGACTGAATTTGCAAGAATTCTGAACGCGTAGCATAATGAACTTAATTTTGTGTTCAATTCATTTAAATGGACGTTCCATTTAAGGTTTGACTGAATTGAGAGACCTAAAAATTTTGTTGCATTAACATGAGTCAATGGTACACTGTTCATTTTCAATGGAGCACAGAATTGTTTATTTGAAGTGGAAAACTGCATTAAAACCGTTTTCTTTTCGTTTACTATTAATTTGTTATTTCGGAACCAATTTGAAACATCTGATATTGTACTATTTACGGTTTCTTTATTGCAAAGGATGTTCGTATCATCCGCAAAGAGAACCGTTCTTCCGTTTCGAATCGTCGAGGGCATATCGTTTACGTAAAGTAGGAACAGAATAGGGCCTAAAATAGATCCTTGAGGAACTCCACATGCAACGGGCAAAGAGTCGGAATGTATATGTCAAAACGTAATTGACGAATCATAATCCTAAAAGTAAATGAAAGTATCAATATTGAACGTAATTGCCAGTATTTATAATTCTTTTGAAGACGAAAAATATAAGTTTAAACTACGTGTAGAGTAAAAATTACTTTTTTACGTAAATCAATTAATCATAACATTGAAGCATGAGAACAATACTGATCCATCAACATGTACATTATGGGTACACACTAAATTGACAATGTTCTGAACAAAACCATATTAGCTGCATTATTTGATCTGAAGTGCTATATATTAAGGATCTTGAAATGTGAATAACAGAAACCAATTCATGCGTTGGGAGCAGTTGCAATGCAAAATAATAGCACAGATTAGTCTCAATATGTAAGTGATCATTGCTTAATTACATACTACTGCACTAATCTTCTGCACATAATGAAGAAAAAAATCAACTGGATGAAACCAAAACATACAAACATTTTACATTTTACCAATTTGAACATGAGAACTGTAAATATTCAAATTGTGAGTGCTATTGAAAAGCAACCCTACTACGTAGAGAATTATTTACATTTGCAGTATTATTTTCAATCGTGCGAGTGAGTACTTCAGCAAGTCGATTTTCTCTTAATAGCCGATTCAAAACGTTTATAGACTGCCCATCTATTCGCACTTGTATAGTCTGTTTTGACAACTTGGCACTCGCATTGTTTCAAGAAATTCAATGTTTACAAATTTCTGTAAAAGAAGAGGTTGTTTAGAATGTATACGATATCTATATATAATACATTGTAGATTACTGTATATTCTGTACTATATATTATTGTACATTGCACTGTCTCAACCTACCTCAATTTCTGTACAAATTCAAGCGCCAATGTTTTAAAGCCACTTTGTACATACCACGGATTAAGGATAATGCATGTATCTTGTCATCTTTACCACTTTAGTTACCGATTTCTTCCAAATATTCCACCAATGTTCAGAACTAACAAATCACCACCGTTCATACAGGGACAATACATAACCTTATTCAAAGTCCAATGAATCTCGTAGTGCGGACATTGATGAAACCGAGTAGTAGATCTCAGACGTCATCTCTGGTGGCGCACAGCTGACTATTGACATTGATGCGCTCTTGAATCTGTGATGTAAAGCTATGCCAAAATGTCGAGAAAAGTAATTATTTTGTAAATATATTACGGTTTTATGGTTGTAAATCATAGCCTATAGTACTCCAGACCTTTAAAGGAAGTTAGCACAAAGAAGTTTCATCGGTATTGGTTCAAAGTAGATTCAGAGATTACCGCGTTGGAAGACAACGCACTTCTGTCTTTATATATTAGTATATATATATATATATATATATATATATATATATATATATATATATATATAAGAGAGAGAGAGAGAGAGAGAGAGAGAGAGAGAGAGACGAAACGGACTTGGTCCATCTCTCTCCGAGAAAACCATCACCTCGGCAGGTCGCGCAAGCGAACATTCTTCTTCTTCTGAAAACCGTCGCAGGGGCAAGTCGATTCATTTTCTTCGCAAATTTCGTCGTGGAGGCAAGGCGAAACTATTTGGCTATGAGATTTAAGGGCGGAAACGAACTTTGTATTTCGTGGAATAATTAGTTTTTCCCGAAGCAGTTCAGTTAAGTGTTGTGCGCGAGCTACGAAACGTTAAAAGGTAATTGTCACACAAAGGCCGACCTAACACTGACTAGTAAATTCACTAGGCTCGAGTTAGAGCAGAGTAAAAACTCACAAGCTCGTTTCATCTACAATTACGTAATCGTGAGCTGCACCATCGAAAAAAATGTAAAATCGCCGATC
>BLKR01002162.1:0-10000 GCA_011170035.1 Teleogryllus occipitalis
CTCGTTTTGAAAATGTGAATATTTTTCGCGTAATTTGGTGTGAAATAGGCCACTTTTATAAAATTATTTTCACAGAAACAGCACGGAGTTTTTCTTCAATTTTTTTTGAATGTGTCAAAGGACGGTATAAAAACGGGTGCTAATCCCATTTTCGTCGAAACAATATATTTTCAAAAATTTCCAAATATTAACATTGCAAATGTACAATATTAAAGATAGATATTTTTATGTTAAATGAAATTTGTTTTAAAAAATAGATCTTAAAAAATAATACACACATTTTGTTGAAAAAGACAAGTAGTTTTCGCGTAATAACTGCTTAAAAATTAATGCGATTTATAAAAATAAACTTTTTTTAAAAACTGCTGTCATTTTTTTTCTTGATACGCAGCAAACAACGCTAACGAAAGTGGCGCTGGTTCCATTTTGGCTAACTCTTCGTAGATTTTTTACTTAATGACATGAGTTCTTCAAAATTATATCGTTAAATAAGTCGTTTATACGTTTTGAAAATCTTGGCTACCTGGCGTAATTCTTCTTGCCGCACTTGTTTTTGCTACAATATTGCAGGAGTTTTCAGATTGCAGTACAATGGGAACGTCGAGATGATGCAGTTTGAAATTTTCAGAATAACTTCTCATTGTTTACCAATGTTTATGGGTGTATGGAACGGAGTTTTGGATGGTCAAATTTATTTTGATTTAGGGCCTTTAAATGAATATAATTTTCGCCCCTAATGCCCTACGATTGGTAATGAGTAGGTGGCGGATTTTCATGACCTAAAACATCGCAAAAAATGATCAATAAAATTCTCCAAAATTGTTTTAAAAATGACGTAAAAGCAAAAACAAAAATGACGTAAATTGCGTGGCCAAAATCAGTTCAGATGAACAGTTCCAGCTGCTGGATATATTACTGATGTAATCGAGGCTTCTATTCGTTCAAGTGAACTCAGCTTTCAAACTTTTGGTTTTGACTGTTCTTTACCAGAAAGTCTCCGTAGTTAGTTATCCCGAAATCGGCTGAATCGCCAATGACGCTGACAGGTGTCATAGGAACCCTACATTACATACTCACAATGGCTGACATTACAACTTCTGAGCGAAGAAATCGAATAGGCTACCATTTATAGGTGCTCAGGAATTGTGTGAAGAAGATTTGTTGCATCTTGTAATTATTATTGGAAGCAAGTACCATTAAAATGACAAAAATCAATAAAATCAGCCAAAATTGGATTAAAAATTACCGAAAAGTAAAAAAATGACTTATTAACCAAAATCGATAAAAAATGCAACAAAAAATGATTTATAAAAATGGGTCATTTTCATTTGTGATGACATAAAATGAATTTCTACACTAAAATGCATTGTTCTAAAGCGAAAAGAAAAAAATGACATTTCATTAAAATCCGCCCCCTAGCAATGAGTTGTACATGTGATGGCTGAGATGGGTTTGCATGAGCAGAAATTGCGGTGCTACAAGGGCGCATCGGAAAGTAACGCACATTTTTTTTTCCAAAAAATTAATCGGTAATTATAATGATAATTAATACGATAAAATTATTATGATTATTATATAATTAATATTAATTATAATGATAATTAATATGATAAAATTAATCCTTAAAGGCCTTACATCTTTGTCCTACTTTCCTACATAATCGCCAAGTTTGTCAACACATTTCTCCCAGCTTGCAACAAGTTTCAATATGCCCTGTTCGTAAATGTCCTTTTGGATGGACAACAGATCTTTTGGAAGAATGCACGCCACCTGAAGATATTCTTATGGTCCACCACTTGTCCCCATAAACGCCACACATAATCCTGGAATTCATTAGGATTATGCGCTTTGGCTCACACACTTCGCACTACTCTTCTCTGTTCATCACAAGTTGACGATAGTAACATGCGCGCCATTTTTGTTTCGTCTTTCAGGCTATATTCGCTAGAGCTGCATATGAAACCAAAATACTCTCAATGGCGCGAATTTCAAACTATCTCGTCGTGCAATTTATACATTCCTGTTGCAATACTTCTGAGAAAAAAAAAATATTGTGCATTACTTTCCGATTTGCACTCGTATAATTATCGTTATAGTACTGAAGCGAGAAACCTCTTGATGTTTTACCACCACCAGTTAGATACCGTCGATTTAGTTATTTGATATATTAAAAATTTCTAATGTATTGAAACTTAATATCTCGTCAAAACAGTAAAATAAGCGTTTTCCTAAAATACAATATCTAATTATTAGTACTTTAAACGTGAAAATACGAATATATTTTCTTCAAATTGTTATAAATTGAAATTATGTCAGTAAGGTTGTCAATTTTCTTAATATAATTTCTTCTACAAACACATCTTTGATGTGTACTACTAAAGACAATTTTTTAGTCCTGTTCCATCTCGATAAGAAGTTAAAATATAAATTTAAAAAACAAGTATTTAAATATCGATACCGTGGGAATTTTTTTTGTTTAATTAAAATCCCAACTACAAAATCGATAAGTATTTTTTTTTACCGCGAGAATCCGCAACGTTGGGACCACGGGGCACTGCCTTGGTTGTCTGGCTGGTAGTTACTGCTATGCTCAGTAATAAGCACTACATATGAACACGATTGCCTTCCTTCTTTTTTTCTTAGAGGAAGGCTTGTGCACCTCTGCTATTCTCTACTTGCGGTGGCATTCCTAGTTTATCTCCGAGCATTAACGTCGATGCAATTATAAAACCGTGAATCACACGCTTCTGAATAGCTCCTTGGTTGCCATTAGTTCTTTATTGTTCTCTTCTCAGTTGCGATTCTTTTTATATTTTCTTGCACAGGAATGATCAATAATAATACTTAAACGAGTGCAATGTTGCCAAGTCGAAAATAGTCACCAACTTTACTACACAGCTTTCCAGTTGGATGTATCATCGTGTGAACTATAATAAAAAGTGTGAGAGTCGATTCATTACTATAATGGGACAAAGAATCTCCAGTGATGTAACCGGCAGAGGTAGCTCAGTGCATCAACTGATGTCACTGCAGCGCCTCTGACCGGGCGGGCCTATGTTTGAGTCCTGACGGCGGCAGGATTTCCAATACTAGCTTTTCAGCTGGATCGAATTCAGTCGCTGTCTGCAGGATAATTCTAGCGGCCGACTGCTTTGATCAGTAATTTTCCGTGGTGTCTCCGATCAACACCAGGCGAATGCCGGAGCAGTACCCTAACAAACGGGCCACGGACCGAGCGCGATCTTTCCTCCTTGTTTGTCCTATCCTCACTCCTTACTTACACACACTTACACTAACATTCACTACACTACCACACACGCCGAGAGACCGGTTGGGAGCTTACAGCTTGTCCCGATTGGACGTATAATCCGTATTTCTGATGAGCAAGTGTATGGTGATTACCTCGAACACATTTCTCCGTCATCGTTTTTGAACGAAATATACTATGGATAACACGTCATAATATGCTATTGCCCAAAAGGAACATATCTTTGCAATGTTTAAATTATATATGCCGACAGCCGACAGCCGGTTACCCTTTACGCCCCGATGGGACGCATACTCGACCATACACTAGACAAACACTTGCGGGCTCCTCTGATCTGGGGTCAGCAGAACGCGAGGCCCTCCGCGACAACACATACATACAAAGTCAAGGGACATACAGTCATGCCCAAGGCGGGACTCGAACCCACGACCCTTCGGACCGAAGCGCTGAGTCGGTACTCGCTCTTAGCCACCTCGGCCATCCAGGTCGACGGTTATACACTTTTGTGGTGTAATTAGGCATGCGAATACATTAAGGGCAACAAGCCTGTTTTATACAGTGTAGATTCTTGATGACGCTTGCAAGACACCCCCCTCATGAACTTATTTGAAATTAATGTTAAGCCTAAAAGTTACCGAATTTCGTGCAAATCTTGATGATAATTTCGCTCACGAACTCATGAATAATACATGTTTTTTGGGAGCTGAATCAAGTTTTTACCATTCTTTTGTGGTAAATACATAAAATCATTTTAAAATTGAAATAATTTAATTTTTTGAAACTATTAGGTAAACAAAAACAAATTAATTTAAAGCAAACTACTTGAAAAGTAATAATGGAATGTAGAAAACAGTTTACACAATACTCACTAGCTTAATTAAATAAAAGAAAAGTAGTAAAAATACATTAAAAGAAGTTAAAATAGGAAAAAGCGGAAACACAATAAAGTAAAATAAGACACGAATATAGAAATGACAAAAAAAGAGAACTCAAGCAAACCCATGACCGTGCGTTAACCAGGAATGGAAGGAAGATGGTTATAGACAGTTGTTAGAAGCATCCCACCTTGCCAGAACACACAAGCAACCATCTACACCTGTGGACGGATTGTAGCTCGCGGCCCGTCGAACCCAAAGTTCTAAGGCCTGTCTGTCTTAGCTATCTCGGAAATCGAGGTGGGCTATTTCCAGCTTTAGTTGTATTACGATTGATACGTCGTCTTTTAAAAGACGAATTAAAGAGAAATTTATGAATCACAGTACTGAGATAACTGATGTCTTTATTCAAACCTCGGCTAGAGAAAGCGGAGGCCATAAAGAGCCATGATAATATTTCTGGAAACTTGATGCTTACAGTGGAGAAATTTAATGCGAACTTATGAGAATTAATATTTACTGAGAATAGATTCATTCAGAACGGCTGTCAGCATGAAAGCTGCTGCGTTCATTATGCTTAATACGTTTTAAAAGGACATAGCTGCAGTGTTCTTAGGCTCGTAATTCTTGAACACTATAATCGTATATTTTAGTAACCACGTTAATATTTCCGCGTGTGATAAATAGCTGTATCGAACCTGTATACCTCACGAGTGTACTAGAAAGCATTATTCCAACCTTTTTAACCTCTCCTTCATTCTCCATATCTCACGTGAACACAGAGATGACGCGCAAATGAATAATTTTCTTTATGAAAGGACATACGTGAAATCTCCCACTTCCAAAAGAAGTCCTTCATAAACGTCTGGTTCATATTTCATGGAGAAGCCTAGCCTTTTTCAGAGGCTACCCTTTCGTATTAGTACATAACCACTCATTGATGTGACAGAGGTCGACCTCCGAACTTTGTGAAGAATAGTTTTGCATGTTTGCAAAAAATGGTAGGAATAGCTCATGAAGACGGGGATTTTGAGAATTTAGTAGTTGACAAGAATCGTCACTGGTCACAAGTGACGAGGCGTCTAAAATTCCATCTTCTTGAGAAGGTGAGCGTTCATCTTCAAGCCCTAATGACAACGCATTTGTTTGTTAAGATTCATTTGTCGTCTTGAGTTCTCTTTTTTCGTCATTTCTATATTCTTGTATTTCTTTGCTTTTTGTGCTTCCGCTTTTTCCTATTTTAACTTATTTTATATGTATTTTTACTACTTTTCTATTATTTAATTAGGCTGTGTGTATTGTGTAAACTGTTTTCAACATTCCATTATTACTTTTCAAGTACCTAGTTTGTTTTAAATTAATTTGTTTTTGTTTACCTAATAGTTTCGAAAAATGAGACAGTTTCGTTATGGAAATGCTTTTGCGGCCATGTAATTGTTTCCGGGCTGTGGGTTTCGACCCAAATCAAGGTATAAATGTTTGACGTGGCATATTTTGATTTATTTGTGTTTCCGTGCGCGTCAACTGCTAAGGTCATTAGTCCCGTAAGAGAAGTGCATTTTTTCGAGGGAGGTGATCTTCCCCCGCTGAATGGCGAGATCCGACGCCAACCTATCGTCGACTAGCAGGGGTTTCTCCAACCAGGTATCTCTCATCAACCGCCCCAGCCGGGACAAGCTCTAAGTATCCGACTGGTCTCCTGGCAACTGTGTTACTGTAGTGCGTGTAAGTGTAAGAGCGTGCAAGTAAGATAGTAATGATACAAAAGGGAAGGGGAAGGAAAGATCGCGCGCGCGCGGTTCGTGGCCCGTTTGTTAAGGAACTCCTCCAGCATTCGCCTGTTATTGACCGGAGAATCCACGGAAGATTACCGATCAGGGCAGCTGGCTGCTAGAATTCTCCTCCAGACAACGGCTGAACGGCCGCCCTAGCTGTCTAGCTAGTTTTGAAAATCCTGTCACCATCGAGACTCGAAATTAGAACCTCCCGATTAGAGACTGCAGCGACATCAGTTGATGCCCTCTGATGTGGCACACCGTGGCAGACTCTATGATTATGTATGGAGGAGAATTTAAGGTAACGGTAGAAATGGTTGATTTTAGGTTTTGCTAAAAATGAGAAATGTTACCAAACGACGCTCGGGGCAGTATATTTCTGAAGGTTTTCAACCTACGATAAAATTTGAAATCATTCGCAAAATGCGAAATCACGTTCAAAGTGGGAAAAGGTGAATCTGCGAAATGATCGGTAAATTGGATTTTGTGGATTCCTTCATGTTCGCTCTGTAACTAGGGATGTCGCATCGACAACAACTCATCTATGTTTGAAGACATTTAATTTGGCAGTTATCGTGTTTATTAATATTTAAAATTGATATTTAACTGACTAAGCAAAGTAATATTTAAAAAACTGATTCTGAAAGCCTGAGCGCTGAGGGTCGTCTGAAGGGGTGTTAACTTCCTCAGTGAAGTCGTAGGCTTCCGCGCGCAGTCATGTAAATGATCTTGGCCGTTCGGGTGACACCGCGTCGAAGGCTGTGTTGCCGACGTTTCGAACTTCTTTTCGTGGTCTTCCTCAGGGCTAATATGTCCAAAATTCTTAGCAGACCAACAAAGTTATTAGCCGCCAGCCCTGAGGAAGACCACGAAATGGTGGTCGAAACGTCGGCAACACAGCCTTCGACGCGGCGTCACCCGGACAGCCAAGGTAATTTACGTTAACTTATAAATAAATAAATAAATAAATAAATAAATAAATAAATAAATAAATAAATAAATAAATAAATAAATAAATAAATAAATAAATAAATAAATAAATAAATAAATAAACAAACAAATAAATAAATAAATAAATAAATAAATAAATAAATAAATAAATAAATAAATAAATAAATAAATAAATAAATAAATAAATAAATAAATAAATAAATCCCAGCCTATGAAACTTCGGTTATGGATTTGGAACATACGCGAACGCACCCACTCACTTGTTGCCGGGCTGTCCTAATTTATTTATGACTTGGCATATTACCCTCCGGCTTATTCGAGGAGAAAAATCCACGGTTCAATAAATTCCCTTCCGCTCGTTGATTTATCGCTCGCCGATAGAGAGCGGGCGATGCGCAGAACAACGGCTGTGAAACTAATTGCTCGAGCGGAAGATGAGGCTAAAGGCGACCTTTGTCAATGAGGCCCGTGAATTACGGCGAAGGCCTGGGAACCTTTGAGTAGGGATGCCCCCAAACGAAAAAAGGCGATAATCGACGTAATGATAATTTGACAAGACCGATATGTTTAACTCTGTAATCCACCTCAAATCGCTATATTGCCACCGCTACAAAAATGAAATGAGCGAAACGCTTTCTAAAAAATCAAAATATATTTAAACTTTTTAAAAAAAGTTTATTTTGTATTGACACGTTATTTATTGTTGTTGCCTTGGATACGTGTACACACACACACACACACACACACACACACACACACACACACACACACATATATATATATATATATATATATATATATATATATATATATATATATAAAAACTTACCTGATGGAGAAGGCAGTGGTTACGAGGAAAATATGAAACAGTCGAATGATACTACATGTTCTCTTACTGAGAGAAATGTAAAAAGACAAAGCCAATCAAGTTAAGCAAAAAAAATGTATTACAAAATAAAAGATTATAACACATTTAATCGAACGTCACAAAAAGAATTATTGGTTTTAATTGATGTAAACTTCTTCATTGAAAACCAATACCTTTTTAACAGCTTTACATTTACGAGTTTGCCTGATACGATTGAGTAATGTGAGAAAATATTTATTTGCTCCTAGAGACGAAACTGATGTGAAAGATTCTCGTCTCCTTATGAATGCAAGGTTATACTTATCGGCTGTGTATATCATTTTTTTAAATAAGCAAGGTTTTTAATTGTATTAATTTTCTTTGAGTAGTTAAAAAAAACACCAACTCTAATTTTCTAGTGAAATGACATGGTGGCAACGTACAGTCAAAATATGTCACCCGATTTTAGGTTTGTAACATTGTTTCAGAAACATGTAAAAATCAGTGTTCAAAGTCAATAGTAATTTCATTGCTCCAGAATTTGTAAACTTCCCTAAAATTATTAGTATTAAAGTATATCATTAGCATAGTATTAGTATTTAAGTTTCAATTCAGTATTCAATTCATTCAGTTCATTTCATTCAATATTCAAGTATATTATTAGTATAGTATTAGTATTCAATTCTGTTGTCTCAATTATTTTGTATCTTGTTATTGTATTATTTTGTTTTTGTGTTTCTGTATTATTTGTATTTGTTGTGTTATTTATATTACATCTTATGCTAAGTATCCGTTCTATCAGAAATTATTTGTAAGTTATTTGCGCCATGAATATACTCGACAATTTGTAATAGATAAATCCTGTAAACAAATTACTTACAAAATTGAATTGAATTGGTATTCAAGAATAAACACGGAACGATATAAAGTAATGTTTAAATTATGAAATTAATTAATACCGCAATAAATTATTGAAAATTAACGTGAATTGAATGTAGTTATACATTCCGGCGTGAATTCTTCCTGTTCAAAAATTTAAGATAGTCCCATGTTATTCAACCATATCGAATCGAAGCCTTTGATGTTTTCTTCATAACTTCACATTCACATTCAATTCACTGGATCTTTAAAATTATGTTATGTATTTTATTTTATTCTGAGAAATTGTTGAGTAATAATACAAAGAGGAGAAAAGTCTTAGTGTTCGGCTCATTCCCACTGGTTGCCTCAGCAAATCGCCAGCCAGACCCAGAGTGAAAATGCATTGGACGTAATGAAATATGAGCTGAATATTGTAGAAGTCTCTAGAAAGTTGAATGTCACCCAATCGCCTTTTGCTAGTCATAGTTTCCAGTAGGAACTTTCTGCATTATTCAGACACTCACATAATTTATTAAGGTGTTCATTTACAAGCTAGTATTTTTAAAACAGATTGCTTTTGCAGAATACTCGCCGGACATGCAATTGTCATGCATGTCTTATTTACGATTTATGTACTGTGACCAGATTTTAATGATAGGAAACATTTGGGAAATGTTGCGAAAAGTAATATAATTGTGGTTTTGGTAAAAATATTACTGCGATTTTCTTAGTTTTTTGTCAGGGAAAATAATAAGTAATCTAAAGAATACATTTTGGGGATGGGCCATAACATCACACATATTTCCGCGTTTTCAGGTGCGGAGGAGGCCAAACACTGGAAGGAGAATGCCTGACGCCCGCGCCAAATAAATAAATGGATTAAAAACCGGATAGATTAGCATGTACTCGGCTTCTGACGGCAGGTTTTTCCCCCTTCAGGGGTTTTTTCCTCAGCCGTACCTTATGGTCTCTTTTCCGCGGCTTTGATGCGAAGGAGAGACCATTTGGGGTGAATACCAGAATTCGAAAGGTTAGAACGCTGTAGAATGTAGGTATTGTAATGGCTTAAAGGCCTTCGGCCTAGCCACATTGCATCAAGATTTTTACTTTGCCTGTAATAATTACCTATTAAATAATAAAATATTTTCGCGTAGTTCAGAGAAAAAAAAACTGTGCCATTTTTAAGCGTCCTTTACTCTGTTCGAGGGAAAATTTCAAGAAAAAAATGTGGTGCAGGTGGTGAAAAATAATAGAAATTGATTTTAATTCAAGCATAAATCACTCGAAAAATACTTCTTTTGAGCTCTTGAGTCTCTACATTAATATACATACATACTTTAATGTTTCAAAGTACTCATCTTTCATTAGATTTCTAATTTGAGGTCCAACAAAGATGCTTTCTTTAAGCTCGAACTCTTCAAGA
>BLKR01002162.1:15000-217536 GCA_011170035.1 Teleogryllus occipitalis
GAATGAAACGAATGAAACATGAAACGAATGAAACGAATGAAACGAATGAAACGATGAAACGAATATGAAACGAATGAACGAATGACGAATGAAACGAAGAATGAAACGAATGAAACGAATGAAACGAATGAAACGAATGAAACGAATGAAACGAATGAAACGAATGAAACGAAGATGAAACGAATGAAACGAATGAAACGAATGAAACGAGAATGAAACGAATGAAACGAATGAAATGAATGAAACGAATGAAACGAATGAAACGAATGAAACGAATGAAACGAATGAAACGAATGAAACGAATGAAACGAATGAAACGAATGAAACGAATGAAAATGAAACGAATGAAACGAATGAAACGAATGAAACGAATGAAACGAATGAAACGAATGAAACGAATGAAACGAATGAAACGAATGAAAACGAATGAAAACGAATGAAAACGAATGAAACGAATGAAACGAATGAAACGAATGAAACGAATGAAACGAATGAAACGAATGAAACGAATGAAACGAATGAAACGAATGAAACGAATGAAACGAATGAAACGAATGAAACGAATGAAACGAATGAAACGAATGAAACGAATGAAACGAATGAAACGAATGAAACGAATGAAACGAATGAAAACGAATGAAAACGAATGAAACGAATGAAACGAATGAAACGAATGAAACGAATGAAACGAATGAAACGAATGAAACGAATGAAACGAATGAAACGAATGAAACGAATGAAACGAATGAAACGAATGAAACGAATGAAACGAATGAAACGAATGAAACGAATGAAACGAATGAAACGGAATGAAACGAATGAAACGAATGAAACGAATGAAACGAATGAAACGAATGAAACGAATGAAACGAATGAAACGAATGAAACGAACGAATGAAACGAATGAAACGAATGAAACGAATGAAACGAATGAAACGAATGAAACGAATGAAACGAATGAAACGAATGAAACGAATGAAACGAATGAAACGAATGAAACGAATGAAACGAATGAAACGAATGAAACGAATGAAACGAATGAAACGAATGAAACGAATGAAACGAATGAAACGAATGAAACGAATGAAACGAATGAAACGAATGAAACGAATGAAACGAATGAAACAAATGAAACAAATGAAACAAATGAAACTAATGAAACTAATGAAACTAATGAAACTAATGAAACTAATGAAACTAATGAAACTAATGAAACTAATGAAACTAATGAAACTAATGAAACTAATGAAACTAATGAAACAAATAGAACAAATGAAACAAATGAAACATATGAAACATATGAAACATATGAAACATATGAAACATATGAAACAAATGAAACAAATCAATGAAATGAAATAAATAAAACAAATAAAAAATAAATATAACAAATATAAATAAATATAAATAAATACAACAAATAAATTTGTTACGAAAACGAAGTTTTTGCAATGCAATTTTCAGGGAAATGCATCAGAAAATGGGCCTAAATAACACAAGTTTTCATTTCTATTTTATCATTTGTATTTTTCGAGATATTGAGGTAAATTTGATTTTTTTAATTGGAGCAATCATATCTTTTAATCTATCATGACAAGCGTAAAAAGACAAACCGTGTGATATACATATTGTCATATATAAGATAAGCATTTTCTTCAGTAATTTTGAGCTTTTGCGACTCGTATTTAACGGATATTGTAATGCTCCGATCACGTGTTAGCAGGGAGACCTTGGTTGGTGGACGGTTACATTTAAAATATACGTTAAACACGAGTCGCAAAAATCAAAATTACTTTAAAAATACTTATCTAACATATGACAATATGTATATTATTAGTTCCGTCTTTTTACGCTCGTCATGACAGACTAAAAAAGTGTATAATTCGATTTGAAAAACACTAAATTACCTCAATATCTCCTCCTCCTTTTTCTACCAGTCTTTCTCCCGCTTTGTCTAATGTTTTTTCTACCTCCCACTCACCAGTTTTATCTTTCTTCTTCTTCTTTCACGCTTTCATTGAGACCTGTAACGAGACGTGAAAGACGGCCGCTTTCAAAACCCCCTCCCTGGCCGGTGCTCGCCTTGGGCGGCAAGGCCTGCTGGAATGCAAGGAAAATGACACGTCTTCCTGAAGGCGCCTCGACCAACAGCGTTATTACTGGCGGCGCGGGCGGGGCGGGGCGGGGCGGGGCGGGGCGGGGCGGGGCGGGGCGGGGCAGTGCGGGACGGGGCTCTTTTGGTTTTGTTCTGCGGGCGGCAGGCGTCGGAATTGAAGTACCGGCCCTGCAAGTAATAAACCGGCAATATGTGAATGCGACGGCTGCAGCAACAGCACCGGTGGGTGAAAGAAGGCAACGCCAGAAAGCGGTACGCAACGATAGCCGGGGCTAACGCAGATGAGTTGGGTGCCAGGAGGAGGAGAGGCCAAGAGTTCGTTACATCCGCTCATAGAGAGTCGCAGCCGAAGTGCGGTATAGCAGGGGCAGTGGATTGTTCACGCGTTTGCTATTCTTTCTTTACCTCTCCTTTCTGATCTCTATCTTAATTTTCTTCGTCCTTTTCTTCCCAGTCTTTCTTCCACTGTGCCGAATGTTTTTTTCTACGTACCTCTCACCCGGTTTATCTTTCTCCTTCTTCTTCTTCTTCTTTCATGCTTTCGTAAGGCCGCATGAAAAAAGGCCGCATCTGAAGTCCCCTATCCCGTATTTGCCCTGTTGGCATTTTGAAATTTCGCTCCAAGTGAGTGCTAGTAACAACTTTTTTGTTCTTTATAGTCTACTGTATAGTTACGTAGTAAAGAGGAAGTATGGTAATGCTTCACCGGAAAATGGTGATTTTTCATCAGAAAATTCTATTGTAGATTCCTGATGAAGTAAAAGAGGATAATTATTGTTCCTATATGTAGTAAATTACTTCCCCTAACACGATATACAATTATATATTGGAGGAGGGGGTAGGAATCCTTAACGTCGAAAAAACCGGGAGCGGTAGCTCAGTGCATCAACTGATGTCACTGCAGCGCCTCTGCCCGGGAGGCCCTAGGTTCCCACTCCCCACGGCGACAGGATTTTCCACACTAGCTTTTCAGCTAGGTCGACTTCAGTCGCTGTCTGGAGGAGAATTCTAGCGGCCGGCTACTCTCATCGGTAGTTTTCCGTGGTTTCTCCGATCAACACCAGGCAAATGCCGGAGCAGTACCCTTACAAACGGGCCACGGATCGCGCGCGATCTGACCTTCCTCTTCCTTGTCCTATCCTCTCCCCTTACACACTCACACTAACATGCACTACACTACCACATATTCCGGGAGAGCGGTCGGGAGTTTAGAGCTTGTCCCGGCCGGGGCGGTGCCCCGCTGGTGGGAGAGTCCTGGTTACGGGGAAACCCCACAAGCCGACGGTAGGTCGGCGCCGGATCTCGCCATCCAGCGGGGAAGATCATCGCCATATCCCGAGAAAAAACGTGCACTACACTAACGGGACTAATAACCAAAGCAGTTGACGCGCCCGGAAACTCGAAAAAATCAGTTAACATCGAAAAATAAGTTCTGGGAAAACTATGAATCAGCAAAACGTCTGTCTGTCCGTTTGTGAACATCGCTAGCGTCTACATCGAGCAGACTATTTTCTCCAAAGTTTACATGATTTTCTCAATTATTCCCCATTCGATCTGGCGGACAAATTTGAACTTGATATTTTGATTTTGAAGTAATTTACATGATGCATTATTAATATTTTCAAAAGGGACTCATCAATTTTTTCATTAATTGATTTTCCTGTGATTCAGGACACTTATAAAATGGCTCGCGTCTTATTTTCGTTGAACTATGAATATTTATTGAACGTTGCAAAACATTAACATTTTCTTGCCGTCTTCATTCAACCGAATTATAGAAGATAGGTTTTTTCGTTTTTTCCTAAAGAAATCTATTCTAAACATATTTAAATATGACCATGAACCTACAAAGTTTTGAAAATATGTGTGTTTGTGCGGAATTTTGAGTGAAACATAACCAATTTTTAAACAATTATTTTCTCAAAAACCAGTTACCATTTTTTTTCGAATACAATTATAAAAATGGGGCAGGTTCCACGTTCGGCATATTCTGTATTTTCGAAAATTACAAACAAAAATCAAAAATCATAAAAGTACAATATCGGCGGTAGTGACATTTCTGTTAATGAAATTTGTTCTGAAACAATAAGATTTTAGAATTGTTGTATCAAGAACCATCTTCTCTCTCTCCAGAACAAAACGTCCCATTAATGGTGGGTACGAAGTCTATTCGGAAATATTTACGAAAACGAGAACAAGCAGAGGTAATAAATTGTAAATTTTATCCACCTTACTACAGTATTAAGAAGGCAACAATTACATATTATCCAGGTTTGAAAATGACAGAAATATCTGTCACGTGATGAAGAAAATTGATAGAAATCAGGAAGTAGAGGCAAAGAAAGAATAGCGAAGTAAAAAATATCGTATGAAAACTATAGAAATAAGAAAGTTAATGGGATGGTGAGTAAACAACGAAACGCTAAAAAGAAGAAAATTCACGAGGATGTCTCTGCCTGGAAATCCCATCTGTGCCAACTCTGCCTAGAAATAAAGAGGAAGGAGGCAGGTGTGTAGGAAGAAATGAAGTGGAAGAAAGCGGGTAAAGACACATAAGAGAGAAAGAAATAAGAAAGAAAAGAAAGAAGATGAATAATTGTTCTTTGTATTCCAGGATGCCGCAACACCCTGAGCAAATAAAGGGTAGGGGACTTCAGATATCTTTTTTCACGTGTCCTTACGAGATCAGGAAGATGAAAGACAAGGAGAAGAAGAATAACACAAGTGAAAGGAAACTAAATGAAATATGGGGACAGAGAAGAAAGACTTGGAGAAAAGCGAAAAAAATGAGAAATGGGAATTCGGAAGGAGGGGTGAAGAGAGCAGACAGAATGAAAAATGTATGAAAAAGATATAACTAAGAAGAAGGTGAAGGAAATGTGAGAAGAACTGAAGAAAATCCAAGTGAGGAGGGCAGAAGACAGGTGTGAAGGGAGAAATGAAACCGAAGAAAGCGGAGAAAAAGACTAAGAGGAGGAGGGGCAGATACGGAAGATAAAAAAAGAGGCGTCTCATTTTTGTTGCATTCCAGGAGACCGCAATACCCATTGCCAACTCGAGGCAGAGGAGAAGGCAGCTTTGCAATGAGTAAGGACCTTCTTTCATATCTCGTAGTTTTTCAGTAAAAGAAGGAAGTTGAAGGAGAAGGAAGATAAATTACAAGAGAGGAAGATGGAAGAAAAAAATATGCATAACAAAAGGAGAGCACAGGAAAAAGGAGGAAGAAAGTGAAGATGATGAGTATAAGGAATCAGCGGTAAGAGATGAAGACAGAAGACAAGAAAACGGTAGAGTAAAGTAAGCTACAAAAATAGAAAACTTAATGGAAATAAGAGAGAATAAAAAGAGCAAAACGATAATCAGGAGAAGGAGAAATGAGAGGAAAGGAGAAAAGAAGACGCAGGAGGAATAAAAACGGAAGAAGGGGGCTCTGTGAAAGAGAGGATGGCCCATCTCTGACTTGTCAAAAAATGGGTCCACAGATAAGAAATAAGAGCAAGATCAAGAACAAACGTCTTATTTTCCTTGATTTTTAGAAGGCCATGGGTGAGTTTAAGAGCGGTGAGTTGTGGGTGGCAGTTGAAGCGATTTTTGGCAGTTTCCACCTCGTTTTACGTGTGTGAATAAAAAGGAGGAAGATTTTCTGAGACGCTGTTTCATTTCTGTGACCAAGGATTGCGAAGACTGAAAAGATAATATGTGACGTCTCTGCCAGAAAATAAATAGATTAGAAAAAATTGGTAGAAGACTGTGTTCTGGTCTTCTGACGGCAGGTTTTCCCCTTCAAAGGTTTTACCCTCACACCACATCTTCAATGCGATAGAAAAGGCTATGTGGGGCTAATACCAGAAATCGAACTGTTACATTGTGACAGAATGTAGATATTTTAGTGGCTTCAAGTCCTCAGACCTAGCTACAAGGTATCAGATAATCTCATTTATGTTTGCACTAATGACCACTAAAAAACATTTTCATGCTTTGTCAGTAGATTGGAACACCAACACTAAATACTACCAATAATTTTGACTCATGAGCAAACTAATGAAAGTAATTATATTTTTAATTATTTTATCTCCACATCAACACTTGATTATTGCACACATAAAATTTTGGCACCAGGAAAACATTTGCATTTGTCTAAAAGGGAACATTTATGAATTAGTAGTAGTTCATAGTAGTCACACGTTTCATAGATATGAACTGGATTAAAGTACTTACATAAGCAAGAATAATGAAATTAATAATTACGTTTGCATTTCAATATTCTCCATTTTGTATGAATTAACTTAAAATTTTCCTACATTGATGGGTTCACATTGAATATTTAAAAGTTATCTGTGAATCGCGATTGTGAAATATATCTACAAATTTGATAAATTAAAAACAAAATTATTTTTGTCCGTAATTTCAGGAGAACGCAAGCAATTACAAGTACAAAAATTATATCATTAAAATTTTCAAAGTTGTAATACATGTTTAGATTTTATTTTACGTCTCCAGACATCCTTCTGGATCCTTAAATCTTTATCAGTATCACCGTCAAGGTGAAGATGAATAAGGTTCTTGACACGTTCCTCTTCCTTTCTTATTCATATTCCCCTTCGAAAACCAATTTACTTGGACACTTCATTAACCATTCACGGTGTAGAACCTACCACCACGGTTCGAAAACTGTCGATTATCGGAAGGGTTTCAAATGGATTCGGAGATTATTTTTGATTTTTGATTAACAATCTCAAGATTCACAACACCTAAGCTGAAATTTTCGGTTAAATTAAAAGCTCCAAGTCTGTCATACTTGCTTGACTTTGCCATCGAGTATAACGAACTATTACAACGAGGAAAATGATTTCGGACAAATGACTGACAAAACCCGAAATTTCGCACCCAAAAAGGGCATTTTACAAACATTAAAATATCTATTAACATTCCCGTACATGTCCTCACCTGCTACACCATTCTTTATTGTCCGTAGAATATATCATAAATATGGAAACTCGAAAATGGACTGTATAATATCTTCATTCCTTAAAAAAGACCTTCCCACCAGCATGCTCCCTGTCCAAAGCAATTCACTTCATCCTTTCCTGTTTTCATTTTAAAATGCCACTACTACCGGCTCTATCACAGTCTTATCCAGAAATATAGCACCAGCCAGAAAAGTGACTTACTATTTCAATTAGAATTATTTGTTCAAATTTGTACTGGAACAAAACAATATATGATAAAATTGTAATAATAAGAGTTGTATGAACACTTCATATATTCTTCTAGGCTGGATTATTTATTGAAAAATAATTATAAGGAACACGAGAATATTTTATTACGCCGACAAATTCCATTGTTTTCCGGAATTCAAGAAGATGTGAATAAAAGGCTTTCAGGCATTGAAATGTTAGGGTATTACCTGCGTCCTTTTAAGTAATTTACGTTTTCAGGAACGAATCCACGAGATTACAGTGTTGCCTCCTATTTGGTATAATTTTCTACTTTGTATTGCCATAACGTTTACGAAACCCGACTACTCCGGAAAGTTTAGGATTCATTAGTGTTAGACAATTCTTTGTTCTGTAATTTCCTGACAATAGTAGTGGTAGATATATTCTTTTTTCGTCTTATCCTTACATAACAACTCTCGTCTAACTCTCTTCTTTACTTAACATCACATTCCCTCTCATTTACATTACACATAGACTCTTTTTTCTCCTCTCTCCATTTTCACATTCCTCTTCCTCTCTCCGTCTTCCTTCGCACTTCACTTTGATCTCCGTCTCTCTGGCCTTCCACTTCTTCTCCCGCTCCCTCTGTCTCTCCGTTTCCACCGAGATGTCACTGCAGTGTATCTGACCGGGAGGTCCTAGCTTTGAGTCCGAACGGCAGCAGGATTTTCGACACTAGCTTTTCAGCTACGTCGAATTCATTTTTCAGCTAGGTCGCTGTCTGGAGGAGAATTCTAGCGGCCAGCTGCTCCGATCGGTAGTTTTCCGTGGTTTCTCCGATCAACACCAGGCGAATGCCGGAGCAGTACCTTATCAAACGGGCCACGGACCGCGCGCGATCAGTCCTTCCTCTTCCTTATCCTATCCTCTCCCCTTACACACATACACACACACACACTAACATGCACTACACTACCACATATTCCGGGAGACCGGTCGGTAGCTTAGAGTTTCTCGTGGCTGGGGCGGTGCCATGCTGGAGGGAGATACCTGGTTGGGGAACACCCCGCTAGTCGACAGTAGGTCGGCTCCGGATCGTGCCATTCAGGGTGGTAAGACTACTGCCCCTTACCGAGGAAAAACATGCACTACACGTACGGGATCTCAGTAGCTGACGCGCCCGGAATCACAAATCAATCAATCTCTCCGTTTCCTACATCTCTCTTTCCTTCATCTCCATTCCGCCTACTTCATTCTCTTCTTTCTTCACCGCCTCCTACTCTCTCATTCCTCTTTCTCATTATTTCTCCTTTCACCCGAAATCATGTGAACTTTTTCATTTCCTTTTTTGCCGTGTGGTGGAGGTGGAGAAGTTTAGGATTAGGAGGAGGGATGGCCGTGAATTAGAAAGTGTTCAAGGAAATGTAGAATTGGATTTGACAGGTGATTTGTGGCGGTTAGAACAGCCTCCCCATACCACAACACACAAGCCAACATTCACTACAAAAACAGCGCACTTCAAAAATTGTACATACAATACATCTACATTATTTTACAACACTTTGCCAGATGACATTAAACGATTAAATTCGATAGAAAAGTTTAAATCCCAAGTAAAGTCGTTTCTGCTGGAAAACTGTTTCTATACAATTAGAGAGACTCTAATGAGCATCAAAAGAAAAGTAACATTAATTTTAACAGTGATATTTAATGCATTATTTACCATTTGAACTGTATAATTCTAAACAACCTGTAAAAAGTATTGTACCGTAGCTTCTGGGTCAATGACCCCATCTCGATCAGGTTTTTCGATCGTTTGAGAAAATGCTGAGAGAGCCCCTTGTTTTACTTCTGGACATAAATGTAACTTCATTATGTGTGTACGGCTTCTAGAATTCCTATTTCCTACCAGAATCATATCAGATAGTTTCTGGGTGGATATCTCGTCTGTGAGAATTGTTCTGACCCAATAAATACGGCATTCCTCATTTCAGAGACTTTTGTAGAGGGATCCTGGTATTCAGTTGACCGTTATTGGCACACAACCATCTACTACAGAATCTTTACAACTACTTAATTTTTTAATAAATTCTGAAAAAAATTGTACATTTTTATGTTGTATGGAGAATAATTTCTGTGTCTTGCATCATTATCCGTAGTGGATTATGTAAAACTTTCTTATCTAACTCAATTGCAATTAGATACGACTATCGTACCTTATCTTACAACCCGAGAGAAGGGTTGCAAATAATTATTCAACCCAAAACACGTGAGTGACGATATTTTTTTTTTGAACCGGAATGTAACACGATCGATTAACGCGGATCGATTATGAATCGGGCTGTAAAAATGACAAACGTCAGATAAAATCGATCCCGTCGCACGAGTATCAAATTGGAGCGAGGTTGGGGCACGTGTTTGGCGTTAGATCCGAATAAGGTGACGCGTGCAGCCATCACAAAAAACGCGCCAGGCGGTGATTATAGGCCCGGAGAGCGCGGCTTTAGACCCGGTTGGCGAGACTTTGAGCCAAAGACGCCGCGAGACCGGGAATGCGAAGTCGATTAATAAAACGCGGGGGCCTGTTGAGCCTTTTTTTAACTAAAAGGCCGTTCCGGAGTTAACGATTCACGAAGGTTGGGACGGTGTCGTTGTACTTCGCAGAGAGATCTATTGAGTTTTATTTATTTATTTATTTATTTTACGTCAAAAAACAGTTAAAAACTGCGTATGACGTGCTATGGGGAAAAGTGAATTGTGTGCACATTTTCAAAATTCTGTGATCCCTACACTAAGTCATATACTACTTAAATTTTGAATTTTTTAAAGGGAGAAAAGACCTCCCATGTAATAAAATCTATTTTCAAGGATAAACAAGCAATAAATTTTGAATTTTGAAAGGGAGAAAAAAAACTCCCATGTAAAAAAATCTATTTTCAAGGGTAAATAAGCAATAAATTTTGATTTTGAAAGGGAGAAAAAAAAACAAAAAAAAAACTCCCATGTAATAAAATATATTTTCAAAGATAAATAAGCAATAAATTTTGGCTCTTATTACTTCCTGCCGCGACAACAAGGAAACGATAATTTGAATAATTGTATTTCCCACTGAATTCTAGAAGACGTGCACGGAAAATGAAGTTACATTACAGAAGTTTCTGTAGTGGCGGTGGAGATAGTGGTACTCCATGATTATAATTTCAGGATATCAGAGGTACCAACCACAAGTAGTAGACAAAATGAATTTACTATGCAGAAAATTCAGCCATACACGTGTTTCGAGAATTTTTTTCCCATCTTTCTCTACAATATTAAAATTGAATGAACGAATTAGCGCATGAATAAATACGTCATACAAAGAAATACATAACCCGAATGAACATTAAAATTATTTAATTTGAGTACTTAAACAAGTAACATAGATCCCCGAAAAAAAAATTTCGAAACACGTGTATGGTTGAATTTTCTGCGTTGTAACGTTATTTTGTCTGCTACTTGTGGTTGATACCTCTGATATTCTGAAATTATAACTATTGAATTTCGTTAATCCTGGGATTACCGGGGGAGAATTCAGAGACTCAAATGGTTGTTTTTTCGTACGTTTCATTTATCGAGGAAGGAAAAACCATTCATAATGTTTCTGATGCACTTTATTAAATTGGTTGACCGTTATAACTCTGGTGTTTGTTAGAATTTCAGCTATAACGTGGTGTTTGACTGTGGATAAAACAAGATCGGCATTTTACATTCACAAACTAAAAAATTAAAATACATTTTGGAAATATTTAGTGCGTTTTATATCATCGTGTAATGTAGTTTAAAACTTAGCAATGTTAGGAATATGCATCATCATGAATTTCTCTTTAAAATGTAATAAGTTGTATTATTAAATACAATAATGATGCGAGAAATTTGATCTGAAATGGAATAATTTTTTTTCAATGAATGCAATGTTTAAAACGAGTTACAACATCAATTTATTAATTAGTCAAAATCGTCAAATATAATAATTAAAAATCAAAATTTAGACGGTGGGATTCGGAGACTTTTTGTTAAAAGAAGAAATAGCGGAAAATCCTAAAACACAGGCCATAGACCGCGGGCGATTTTCCTTGTCCTATTATTACTTCTTAATAACACTTTTTCTACTCTCATTGCATAATGCAGTCATTTGTTTGCTGCAACCAGTTGCATAATTATACTCATTACAATACAGATTTCATTATGATACAGGTTCTTGACCAATCACTGAGAAGTTTACAAACGAAGTATTGGCAATTAATCATTGATAATCGTTCTAGTAAATATTTCGTTCGATTATGATCATTAAAGTTGCATTTGATATTATATTCTTGTCAGTTTTAATATCTCTTAGTATAAGTATTTTTTTCGTGGAATATTACTTAAAATAAATTCGATCGTAATTTCACTTAGTTCCAATTTAACTAGCGCAGTACTCCCTTGCAGGCGGACTGGTATGCACAGCCACCTGCGGCAGCATGCGAGGGTAGGGTTAGGTGGGCTTGGCTGAATCCTAGATGTCTATTGCCACAAAACGATTCAATGTAAATGTTTAACTTAGAAAAGTCGTAGAAAAAATACGGTACGGATCTAGATGTAATGGGTATTAATGCACTCGTGTGAAGTTTACGATACTCACTCGTATCGTAATAGTATGACAGTCGTGAATTAATACAATATTACATCACTGTTTTATAATGTACTGTTCTTGCACTACACTGCCACACATGTGAGGAAACCAGTCCGAGGCTTAGAAAGCCACAGAGAGCACGCGATACAACCCATAGACTCATATTGATTCCGGGTGAGTCAATTGCATAGGAAAGAAAAGTAATTTACAATGTTTCTGGTATACTTAAAAAAACGATGTACTCTATTAAAACTCAAAACGTTTAGTAGGTGTAGTGCATGTTTTATCGCAGGAGGGGGCAATGATCTTTAGATGGTGAAATCCTGTGCCGACCAATCGTTGTAGCTGAGTCACTAGCTCTGGCATGTATACATAAATTTATAACATAAATAACATACATTTATTTAAGCTGCAATTGAGTATAACCAGGTGCCAGCTAATTACATAAATAAGGTAATACAACTACCTCACAAATTATATAATAATAATGGTATTAATAACATTATAAATGGTACAATAATGAAAATAATAGTATAATTATATCAATAAAAATAATGGTATAATAAAATAATAACAATAATAATAATCACAGCAATTGGTCTGGTTAATAAAAACCTGAAAAAATATGCTCAAAAATTACAGATAAACCCTAATGTAATAATCTTCAAATCTCAGAAATCTGTTATCTTAGAAACGTCGAACAGTTTGCACCGTGCTGAATTTTATCATGAGCTGGAACCAAGTATGTGCTGTATGTCTGTCAATGCTGGCCCCACACTTCTGAGAAAACCGGATGATTTCCGAGACTTAAGCCTATAATAGTAATAATAATAATAATGATAATAGTAATAATAATAATAATAATAATAATAATAATAATAATAATAATAATAATAATAATAATAATAATTTAAAAACTTATTTATCCATAAAACACTAAATTACATTAAATAAAGAAACTTCTATAATCTAACTTCCCAGTGAATATTTCTACAATTAAGACACAATTAATTCTAATGTTGAAAACCCGTCACTGTGGGGACTCGAACCCTAGACCCTCCCGGTCTGAATCGCACTAGCAATGCTGCCTCTGTGCTAAAGTAGTCGGTCCCTAATTTTGAAATAACATTTTCTTCCTTCGTTAGTAAAGAAGTGGAACCAACACATGAAAAAAAAAAGTCTCCATTCTGGATCACTTCCCTGTTTCTATAATCTCATCATTACCTACACTCTTTAACGGGGTAAATTGAGAACATCGCCTCCATAATTGTTCCCCGCTGAATATAATCGTGAATTTATTGCTTCTTGTTAATCCCAAATTTCTTATCCATATGTGGCACAACTCTCCGTCATTGTCTTGTGTATTTATTTCTTAGTTTCCTATCTAATATTTTTCTATAGATTGTTGTGGTGTGTGCTACTCGCTACCCTTCTATTGCATATTTTTCAGTAATGTTATTTAGATCCTTCATGTTCACTGGTAGTGTAGTAAGATTAATTTTTACTAGTTCTCTGTACGGCACTTAAATCCGTTCACCACTAGATTTATACGTTCTTCTGTTTCTAGATCATTTCCAAATTTAATTACAGTTATCTACTTTGATTTTTCATTACTTAGTTTCAATTTTTGTTTCTACTAGCTTTAATTATAACTGAATGTGAAATAAAGACAGAAAGGAAGACAAACATCAAAAAAGAAATGCTTGATGCTTACGTTTTTTAAGAGATAAGAGGGACTGAAGAAGCGAGCATTGGAAGGTGAAATAAAAAAGACATGAGCTTTTGAATATAAATGAATGAGTTAATGTCAAAGTTTACTTTCTGAATTTTTAGATATTTTTATTATTTTCCTTTTTTCTAAAGTGACATCGTTTGCATGAGACAACTTGATGAAGTGGGCTACTTCTGCTCTTTGTTAATGATAGAGTCATGAGATGAATGTCAATGAAAATGAAATTACACCAATTTTGTGAAAAACCTTCGATCACTTTTTATCACAGACAAATATGTTTTTTATTCCCACGACAATCAATTATTTATGACGAAAATTAATCCAATTCATTTCAATTTTTTATAGATACCATATATTTCACGAAAAAAAAACTTATTTCCTTTAACATGGATAAAAACACAATTATAGTTGATAAAAACTAAGTTTAAAACCCCGATTTCTACGTTGTGAGATAAACCGATTATAGGTACTTCCACAAAAATGTTTGATCTTGAGAAATAATTGTTATTAAGCGAAAGTATTTAAATAATAATGCGTTACATTTTTAAAGCCAATACCTCATAAATTATTCGTACTTTTTTCGTACAATTTTGTGCAATGTATATGTGATACAAATATAAGAAAACAAAACTATACATGACTAGAACACGCGAAATGCGAATATAACTGAAGATATTCAGAAAATGTGTGCGACATTTTATGAACGAAAAGTTTTTTAAAGAAGGAGATTCAGACACTCTTATTGAAATACAGAAAATGAAAAGGAAGGAGAAGACGACGCAAATGAGTCTATGCTCCTAGTGAATATCTTTTCATGTGCAACTCACGTCTTCTTCCAAACTTTTCTTTTCCCGAATTTGGAGAGTTCTCTTCTTCGACTGGCCCAAAGAAGACACCATTGTCTCACTGAACGGCTTAACAAGTACACTGTTCTTTTCACTGGAAAAGCAGTCCTGTCCTTCTGGACGCCTTTCACACGCCGATCATTGTACGGACTTCAGGAAATAATTAGAAGGAGCATCTTGAAAGTTTATCTAGGTCGTCAAGAAGAAGAATACTCATTTTCAAAGAAAACAAATTGTAGTAAATACAGCATGTGCAGCATTATTTTTTCATACAAACCAGAATCAAGACATTTGAGGGGTTCAGAACACAAGAGGTGTAAGTGAATTTTAGGCAAATTTTGGATTAGAAGTAGGATTGTAAATTAAAAACTATTTTATTTCGTGAACAAATGGTATTCCAACAGTTGCCGCGATCTAGCGGTGAAAAGCAATGCCTTCCAGAGGGTTTTTTGTAGTCACTCAAATTAGAATTCGATTTTCTCAATACTTCATTTAGGGTATTTGTATCCCTTATGCTCTAAGCCCCTATTTGTCAAACCACGGAATCATCATTTGTATCTCTGCGTATTAGAAGTCTGCCGCCTGGGGTAGGTATTATCTGCTCACGTTTTCTTGAGTCATTTCGCTAGATTTGAAAGGTGTGAGTTTTGTTTTTATTTCGACGACAGCGCTATTGTATGAAATCTGTGGATTGTTTTTTAGTAAAAAATAGTTTCTGTCGCACGGGAGAGAACATTTCTTATCATTATATTTTGTAATTAACGCTTATAGCTGTTAATGATTTTTAATTCAACTAATGTCAGTAAAGACATAGGGAAGGTAATCGGGGCTCAAAAAAGTGCTCGTATAATATCAGTTCGACTGCCACCTGCAACTCTACGTCTGTGATAGACTAATTCTGTCCAGACACTATTTCACTATCCAAACTTAAAGAAATCATTTGGGACAGTTTTTGTGAAAATCTTATTTTTGTTGTATTTTAAAATTGCAAATTTTGCACGCACTATTGCGCGAAAGCTACAAAAATTTTCAAAGATGTATTTGATCTTAATGAAAGAACTATTTATGGACAACAAATTTCATTTAAATGAAATATCTGTCTCCAATTTTTTTAGTTGGAGGAAGACGCCGAACAAAAACCATACTTTTGCAATTTTCAAAATTTTGAAAATTCAGAGTTAACCGCGAAAATCGGACCTATGCCAACTTTATAAGTGTATTTTACTCTATTTTTACAACAAATTTGAAGAAAAAATTGGGAGACGTTTTTGAAAAAAAATTGAAAATGTCCAGGGAGCTGCGAGTTAAGAACCCCCAAATTTTGAAGAAAAAATTGGGAGACTTTTGAAAAAAAAATTGAAAATGTCCAGGGAGCTTTGAGTAAGTACCCCAAATTTTGAAGAATGTTTTTCAAAATTTCAAAGCTTCAGCTAGAGCGAGATGGATAGGGGTTTCTTCAACTTGGAAGTGATCCTACGTGTGGTTTAGGCACTAGCAGTGTTCACAGACGAACGGACAGACAGACGGTTGAAAAATCAACACTTTTTCTGTATCAGGGTACCCCAAAACGTATATTTCCTTTGAAATCTCGAAATCGATTTTCCACAACAATACATAACTTTCTCTATTCTACGTTTATTACTCCTTATATACGTATGTATGCGAGAAAGTAAAAAGTAATCACTAATTTTTAACTTTTCAGAGGAAAACTGCTCAAAACATCAATGCACAGAGATACCAAACGGTGCCAGTAACTAATTCTTCATTTTCAGGGGTTACATCACTATTGAGTACTACCCATCATTCCTCACGAAACCAGACCACTTTCCACTTCGCTTTCAATTCGTTCCCCAATTTGCAGTCGGCTCCGACTGAAGCACTTCACGTAACCGTTTCAGCAGACGCGTTAACAAGTCCTTCATTCTTTCTTCCAGCAGGAAGACCTCTGGCCGCCCGGGCGAATCAGGCGGTTTTTATTATCCCGGCGCCCAAGCTTCGTCACAGGAGCGGCAGAAAACGTTGTTGCACGCTTCACGCATTTTTCCGTGCGTCGGATACGGCGTCGCGGCTTTGAAGACGCCGCCGTACTTCGTTTAGGCCCCATAACCTCCGCGCTGATTTAGAACCCGCCCGCCATGACACCGCAGTCGGCGCTAAGCAACGACGAATAAAAAAAAAAAAAAAAAGAAGACTGTCGGGAGGTAATGAAAACGTACGGCACCGAAATGGCAGACAAACGGAGGAAATATGGAAGTACGAAGAGAAGTTCAGCGTTATGTCTAGTGGTTTGTTCTTTTTTTAGTAATGTACCGGAATAACGTTAATGACACATAAAGCCTTGCAGCTGTTGGGACCGAACAATTTAGTTTTGCCTTTCTGAGTAGATAAAATGGAGTGATTCGGTTAGGGGTACGAAAAAAAAATTAAACAAAATATTATTTAGAAAATTTAAAAAGGTAACTTGACTATAAAGATATATAGTTGCTTCTCATTATATATATATATATATATATATATATATATATATATATATATATATATATATATATTAGGAATATTGAAATTCTCTCTACTTTAATATCTTGCAAAGATCTTAGCGTCCGGCTTGCTGGGTCAATGGGTCACGATATATTATAATCCTTATTACCTTTATAATGGATTATAGGATCCGCAGACTATACAGCGCTGCTGGGAATCTGAAATAGAATGATTCTAATTCCTAGTTCATTACTGTTTGGATTGACTAAATGAAAGATCACTTTCTTTTCTAAAAAACAAAATTTAACAAAGTTTATTGTTACCTTTTAGCAAACAATTCAGTGAATTTAATAAATGATTTTGATGTTAGGCCTTTGATCAAGATATCTTTGAATTTTACAGTTTTATACCGCGGTTAACTTATCTATTCTTCGTTGATGTCCCTCGTAGACTTCTCAGTCGAAATATCTTGCGAGCTTGCCGTAGTCCAAAGTCCCAAGAAATCCTCTTCTGCTCCTATCCAAGATGGTGTCAAACTATCAAAATTATCAGTCCCGATTACGTCCTATGACATAGTCCCGAAACCTATAACTCGATTACCACTCCCGACGAAGTCCCAATTTATGCATCAATATTACTTCCACATGCAATATCTGCAATATCATTTACTGTCCTTAAAATTTCATGATCTGATAACCCGACTCTGACTATCTGCACTACACTCGCTCCCTCTCACGAACCTACGATCAGTTCAGACACGCGATGCCGGTCAGAATGAAATCTTCCTGCTTGATTCACCCTCGAAGACCTCGTATCCCTACCTTCTCTTTTTTCATAACATTTGACCTCCTTCTCTCACCCAGCCAATCCATTCGTTCGTTATATTTTGGTGTAGCTGACCTTTCGATCGTCTAAACTTCTTCGCCCAATCCCAAATTTTCTACTTTCGGCATGCAGCCACCTCCTAATGCATTTACAAAAAACAAAAACTACATTGTTTATTCCCGGTCGTTGCTAAGCCTTTGCTCTCGTGATATATTCTAATGCATGTTCCATCATATAGTCTGCAAATAAATGTTTGTTTATTTTCATGTGACATATCGGTATGTCACTATATATATATATATATATATATATATATATATATATATATATATATATATTAGAAAGGCACATAAAAGTTTGCTTCTCATTGTATCGTATGTATGCATTGTATGCATTTGTATGTGTGTGTGTGTTTTTTATAAGAATATTAGTACCGTTATTATAGTAAATTTGTCCAGAAACTCAGGGTGTTTTGTTCGTGTTGTTTTTATTATTCTGAGTAACAGATAAGAATTACTTTTATTTGATGTGATATTCTGCAAATGTTAGAGTCGTGCAATTAGCCTGATAGACAAAACACCATGGCAAGGGTTCCATACGGAAACCTCTAATGTCAGCGGAGACAATGGTTTGATTTCGATGGAGACATACGGATGAAAGAAAGGCGAAAAGTTAACGTCAGAAGCAACTATTTTTAAAAAAAGGCGTCTGAATAATGAAACCCACAGCGCTGAAGTTGGCAGAGAAAGCAAGAAAATATGACAGAATAAATAAATAGTTATTTTCGTACAAAATTTTTAAAGTTTCCGGAAACTTCACATACGAAATATGAACATTTTTTCTACAACTGCATAAAAATATAATATTGAAGGTTTTTTAAACTTGTATTGGAAAACGAAGCCTGATATCCCGGACAATATAGATATGCATTTAATATGGCCATGATTACAGAAGAGAATCTAAGGTAACCAAACGTGCAAAAACGTCTTCTAAATCCATGCAAAAAAGACTTTCTTCACGGTAACAAGACATTTGTCTTGGCAACAATATTTTTTAATGGATATTCTATATGGAAAAATGACAAACTTCACGTACGGTTAGCGATGCACAGAAGTTGCCAGTTTGCAGAAAAATGAATTTTTCAGAACTTTTCAAAATTATAAATTGGAAAACGATTGACACACTCAGGGTTTGGTTGAGCTCCCATGAATGATAATCGTATGCCGCAAGAAGTATAAAGAATCTCAATCAACTTTTCATTGTGTTTAGTACCTTAAAATATATTCAGCGTAAGAAACTAATTTATTTCTACAAAAATTTCCAAATACTTACGTAAAAACAGAAATAAAAATAATTGAACATATTTAATGAAAACATTTGCTTTGTTTTCGTTTCACATAAGTGAGTTATTTTCTTTATGTGGAATCTTCTTTCTAGGAATTTATTTATATCTTTAAACCTATATTTTGTCTATCTCATTCTACAGCCAATAATTTGCATTTCACATATAGTACAGAGAGGACAGGAAACACTGTAGATAATTGCAATACCCGTAGGAAATTACAAATTATAATAAAAATAATGAGAAAAGAGCACTCAGATTTGGGGCTTTGTGTAAAGACCCTTCATTCTTTTTAGGAATACGAAGAACATAAGTACGAGGAACCAAAAATTGAGTGTGCTGTATACAGTCGTCTTCGAATATTTGCATCCATTATGTGTTCGTTTGCCCGTTTGAGCAGAACTAATTTCAAAACGCCGTAACTCGTGACATTAACAGGAACTTCTTCCTAGAAAGTTCGACTCGCGTTCGTTTCAGGGGTAAAAGAAAAACAGTTTTGTGAAGAATAACGAAAGGAACACGAGAATGAATGTTCTGTAGTATAGCAATCAACATGTTTCAGGTCCACGTTTTGAGTTCTCATAACAGAATTCGCACATCGTTGCGTGTGTTATGAAAATCTATCTTCTTCCATTCATTTTTCACGAATGAAATATTTCTGCCGGGTTTCCTCTGAATACTGCATCGTCTATAAGTACTCATCCTTTATTGCATAGTGTAAATCAGCTGTAACATGTTTTTTAGGTCATAAACACATTCTAACGATTTAATTATGAACTATTTTATATTACACATAATGTACATCATGTATTTATGTCATCCTATGCATTGTTAGGCGGTAAAGATAACGAGATGAAGTGATAGTAATCTAGTGGCGTCGGTAATCGGAACTTCCTAATAACACACTCTATTTCCGTATATCAAGAACAAAACATTTTTAGGAAAATAATCAAACTAAAATACGAATACTTATTTTATTGTCTTGTTCGATACTTATTTTATCGCATAAACGATTTGAAAAATAAATAAATTTTTTATATCATGAAATATAGCACATTTTGTTGGAGGATTAACACAATTTAATTTTGTGTTTTTCTCAAGAAATATTTACTTCTAAATTTCTTTATTATTTTTCCCTTGATTAAAATAAATAAATGCAATAAAAATAATTACTTTAAGTAAAAATAAAATAATCATGAAATAAAGGGTTAAAAGAAACAATTTTATTTCTTATTAAACGACCTCAACCAGAGGATACAAAGCAATTATTTGCGTATATGTTTACGATTGTTATGCCATGATTTGCGCATCTGAACTATTCTTTAAATGATTCTTCCATTGTCTTAAATGGTACAGTCTACTACTTATACCTAGGTAATTTAATTACAATATAAGAATGGTGTTCAAATTGTAACATAAATAACGAAATGGATATAAAAATATATATCCATATTTTAACCATTCAAACATATTCAAACATTTTGCAAAAATAGATATTCTTCAATTGATGTGACACATGTCAAGACTCCGCAAATTTGAAAAAAAATATTTTAAGCCCTTTTGGTTTGCACATTTTCAAAAATTTCCATCATTTACATTAAATTTGTCGTATTTCTTATTCAAATATATAAAAATTGTGGTTTTTAATTTGTTATGGTACGTCACATTTCAACATTTAAATCTTTTACCTTCAATTTAATTAAAAAACCAAAATTGATATTTCCCGATCACCAAAATTGATATTTCTCACTAAATAAAAATGGTGTCACGACCCCAAGAATTTGAAAAGGATATTTTGATGTTTGTATGTACTTTATATATAATTTCAAAAACTTTTTCAAACTTTTGTGAAATCTGGCTCTAAATTGTTTCTTTAATTTTTTCCCTGAATAAATGACAGAATGTTTAAATTAATGAGATAGTTCGTATTTTCTTTGAATTCAAAATTTTCGAAAATTGCAAAATGTCCAACATTATTTTGGTGTCCCTTTACAACCATAATATGGAAGATAAAAATTGTTTCCTTAACGAAATCTTTTGATCAAAAACAGATCATAAAATGAGGACAATTACAATTTTTAGAAAAAATAGAAAGTTTTGCGTAAAAAAATAGACAATATTCAAATAAATATTATTTTCAAGAACTGCTTCAGTTTCAACTTCCCGATTCTGCCGTGATATTTGAGTGGCGCGCTGTTGCTGCCATCACTATTAACGATTCATATGTGAGTCGCGCTGTTGTGTCTGATATCTGTATTCACTGTTGGAGTCTATTGAACGTGTTTGTGGCAACATGGGATGTATACTAGCTGAGATGGATCTGGAAATCAACTGATGTCATTGTAATGCCTCTGCATTGTTCGGGAATCGCTCTGGGAGAACCTAGAGTTCGTGTCCTCACGGTGGTAGAATTTTCGACTCTAGCTACACACAGGTCGCATTCAGTCGCTGTCTGGAGGAGAATTCTGACGACCGGCTGCTCCGATAGGTAGTTTTCCGTGGTTTCTCAGATCAACATCAAACGAATGCCGGAGCAGTGCCCTAACAAACGGGTCGCAAACCACATGCAATCTTCGTTCTTCTTCCTTATCCGATCATATCCCCTTACACACACTTATATTAACCTGCACTACACTACCAAACAAGCTGGGAGACGAGTCGGGAGCTTAAAAGTTGTCTGGACTGAGCCGATGGCCCGATGGTGAGAGATACCTGATTGAGGGAAACCCCGCAAGCTACTATGAAACTGCATTTACTGCGATAAGAATATGCAATATACTTATGAGACTAAATAGAAATTGACACACACGGAATCGAAATAACCAATCATTCAATTTAGTATCATCAATGAGTGACTTGAGGATTACGTTGCAGCAAAGAATACTGTAGATCGAGTTATTGTTGAGTAACAATAACAGGTATCATTTTATTAATTTTCGTATTTTTTCTGTTTTCTGTTTATTAGAAAAGATCAATACATTTCAGTTACGCTTTTTAACATAAAAAGGTTTATCTCCTAGGGGTAGATTTATCTATCTTATGCAGCTACCTCCTTTATGACAGAGTTGTACATGTACCCAATACTTTCAGTAAATTTACTGTTCCATTTCTTACGCTACAATGGCAACCCCACTTGCGTGAGCGCTGACTGAAAGACTTGCGCAGCAGGGTAGATGAAGCTCTGGATAGAGATTGACTCGGTTTATTGACAGAAACAGCTTCTGAGACCGCACCAGGCCGCTGCTGAATCGCACACTCTCACGTACAGGGCTCCTATTCTTAATCGTTCGTTTGATTGATTGATTTTTTCGTGTTTTCGAGCACGTCAACTACTTTGGTCATTATTCCCGCTAGTGTAGTGCATGCTTTTTCCCCGGGAGATGGCGGTGATCTTCCCCCGCTGAATGGCGAAATCCGGCGCCAACCTACCGTCGGTTAGTAGGGTTTCCCCCTAACCAGGACTCTCCCACCAGCGGGGCACCGCTCCAGCCGGGACAAGCTCTAAGCTCCCGACCGGTCTCCCGGGATATGTGATAGTGTAGTGCATGTTAGTGTAAGTGTGTGTGTAAGGGGAGAGGATAGGACAAGGAAGAGGAAGGAAAGATCGCGCACGGACCGTGGCCCGTTAGGATACTGCTCGTGCATTCGCCTGGTGTTGATCGGAGAAACCACGGAAAATTACCGATCAGGACTGGAACCTAGGACCTCCCGGACAGAGGCGCTGCAGTGACATCAGTTGAAGCACTGAGCTACCGTTCCCGGTTGGACCGTTCGAGACATCATGAATGCGAGATATCACGAATGATGTTAAGAATAGGAGTCCAGAGCTGACTCCAACCAGGTACTGGGTGAGGAGACTCAGTGCATCAACTGATGTCTCAGCAGTGCTTTAACCGGGAGGTACTAGGTTCGGTAGGATTTTCGACGCTAGCATCTCAACTACGTCTAATACAGACGCTGTCTGGGGCACCTATACCTCGGCTTTGCTATTCTTATCTTCCTTATTCCAGCGCATTCCACAAGTGTCCCCTATGAAGGGGTCCACTCTGTGCACTGTGTTGCCACATGCTGAGTATTTCGTCTGGGTGATAGTCATTGCGCTCTCCCACGTGGCACAGTTCTTACCAACATGCTGGATTGGTGGTAGAGGGAGTGGGATTGGATTGTCTTGGAGAGATGAGACTTCACGTAAGTAAGGATAAAGGATTGAGGGTACATATTGGAACGGTTTTTGCCAACACGGTGGATTGGGCGTGGGGGTAGTGGAATTGGAATATCTTGGAGAGATCAGAATTCACCTAAGTAAGGATAAGGGGTTGAGGGTACACCCTGGGGCGGTTCCTTCCAACACGGAGGATTTTTCGTACGGAGAGTGGGATTGGAATGTCTTGGAGAGATCATATTTCACCTGTGGGAGGATAAGGGTTTGAGAAAACACTATGGGGCAGTTCTTGCCAAAACGCTGGATTGTTGGTAGAAGGAGTGGGATTGGAATGTCTTGGAGAGATGAGTCTGCACGTACAGGTAAAGATTAAGGATTGGGGGAACACCTTGGGACGGTTTTTGCCAACACGGTGGATTGGGCGTGGGGGTAGTGGAGTTGGAATATCTTGGGAGAGATCAGAATTCACCTAAGTAAGGATAAGGGGTTGAGGGTACACCATGGGATGGTTCCTTCCAACACGGAGGATTTTTCGTAGGGAGAGTGGGATTGGAATGTCTTGGAGAGATCACATTTCACCTGAGGGAGGATAAGTGTTTGAGAAAACACTATGGGGCAGTTCTTGCCAACACGCTGGATTGGTGGTAGAAGGAGTGGGATTGGAATGTCTTGGAGAGATGAGTCTGCACGTACAGGTAAAGATTAAGGATTGGGGGAACACCTTGGGGGTTGAGGGTACACCATGGGATGGTTCCTTCCAACACGGAGGATTTTTCGTAGGGAGAGTGGGATTGGAATGTCTTGGAGAGATCACATTTCACCTGAGGGAGGATAAGTGTTTGAGAAAACACTATGGGGCAGTTCTTGCCAACACGCTGGATTGGTGGTAGAAGGAGTGGGATTGGAATGTCTTGGAGAGATGAGTCTGCACGTACAGGTAAAGATTAAGGATTGGGGGAACACCTTGGGACGGTTTTTGCCAACACGGTGGATTGGTCGTAGGGGGAGGGGATTAGAAAGTCTTGGAGAGATTGGACGTCACCTGAATAAGGATACGGGGTTGAGGGAACATCCTGGGACAGGCAAGGATCTTAGAATTGAACTACTTACACAGATAGGGGTATCGGTTGTCCGTCTCCGACGATAGGCAGTGATCTCATGGTGTTATTCTACAAAAACCGACAACCACACAAGGGTTATTACTATTATACTAATTATTATTAGTATTATTATTATTTTAATTGTTATTATTTTTATTATTATTCCTCTAATTCACGACTGAAAATTGTATGTGTCAGTTGGATATAAAATATACTCCAGGTCGAAATCAGCTTCCTAATGAGCGAATCACCGAATTGTCGGCGCCTTTACAATTCTTCGTTAAAATGCAAGTTTTCAATAACGCAATGTAATCTCAATAACGCAATGTCTTGCATTTTCCAGTCTTTTGAATGACCTGGGAGTTTAGCTAAGTTTTTACACAAATGTTTTGGAACAAACACCAGAGCTCCGCTAACTATTGGGACAACTTTTGCTTTTGGGCCGAACATTCGGCTGATCTCGATTTCCAAACTATTTTCTACTTTCTCGTATATGTACGTATATACGGAGTAATATAGGTAGTATAGAGAAAGTTATGTTATGCTGTGCGAAAAAACTGCGAATTTTCGGTGAGAATAATCATTGCCGGGCTCTGGTAACGAAAAAGCGCATAAACAATCCGTTGCTAAATTAAGAGAAAAAATCTTCTAACACGTGGCATAGCGAGAATCCCTGTTTTGTGGGTTCTTGATGCCAAAAACCCAATTGAAAGCAAAACGTCCGTCCGTCTGTCCGTGCCTGTGTGTTTGGTGTATGTGAAGGGTTATTAGTAGCGTCTAATCTACGCATAGGATTTATTCCAAGTTAAAGAAACCCCTGTCCCTCTGGCCTGAGTCGATGATCTGCTATTTTAAAAATCATTCATTAATTTTTGGAGACACTTTATACGAAGTCACCCTGACATTTAAAAAATGTTCTCAAAAACGGCTCCAATTTTTGCTTTAAATTTCTTGTAAGAATGGAGTAAAATACATTTATAACGGCTATCTGGGTTTACTCAATCGCTTAAGGCGTATTCGGGGATGGTCCCTAGTCCTGCACTCCCAGACGTAAATGTACAGATTTCCCTCCCCTCTAATATGTTACTACCCTGTATCAATGTACGTAGACTCAGTGGTTAGGCGGAAGTGCAGGCCCTATGGCCTGAGCCTCGCCATTCATTTGGTTCGGCTTCTTCCTACAAATTGAAAACCGAAATTTCTTCTTCAATTGAAATATGGTTCTTGTTATAAATATGTTATAAATGGTGAAATATGGTTCTTGTTATAAATAGTTCTTTCACTAAGGTCATGTAAATATTTTTGCAAATTTTGGTAGTTTTCGTGCAATGGTGCATCAATATTTACAATTTTAAAAAATTACAAAACAAATATTTTCTCAAAAACGGATTCAAATTTTTTCTTTACATTTTTGGTAGAATTAGTGCCAAACATACTCTGTACGATGACATAAACTCCAAATTGCTCTTTTTTTTTCAAAAATTACAAAAAATGAATTTTTTTCCTAGTCTCCCACCTCAGTAATATTTACATTAGAGGCGATTTCTTGACGTTATTGTACTTATAAGTATATGTGCTTTATTTAATGTCACATAAAGTTTTTCGAAAACTCAATAACTTTTTGTAAAAATGAGCACAAAATTCCGTTTTTTCAGAAATGCGCACACGCCATTTTCTAAAACACGGCTTTAGAACGATATTTTACTCTTATTTAATTTTTTATGTAATATTTCGGTTCTTTAATTAAGAAAACGAAAAATTGAGAAAATTTCAAAAAATGAACTGTGGGAGCAATAGGATGCAGCTGGCAAGAGGAAGGGGCAAGACCGTAAAGTCTGTCCACAGCAAGGAAATTAGAAAACTTGACTATGAAAACGTCTGTGCTATTCTGTGGCACCGCTAGTTTCAAGAAGTTTCTCCGCCTTCTTGGTTACGACGTTTTGATCACTCGGCACAGCAATATCTACAAGTACACGTTTTTTTTCTCCAAAACCCGGAGAACAATATCTGGTTTGTTTGCCGCTATCGTGTCTTCAATTCGGATTTGTTGATCGTACAAAATACATTGTACACAACGTCACCGAGTTTAGTGGTGTTCGTACATGTTGGAACATGTGTTTGGAATTAGAGGGCGTTATAGATTTGCTAGTGGAGAAACATCTCATCGTGTCATCTAGAAATGGATAAGCTGAGCCGATGTGATAAATGGTATTGTCATAGTTACTTTATATGCACACAACCCTTTACTCCCTTTCTTTATAAATGCAAATAAAATTACTTTTGGAATATCTAAATCCTTGTCTTCCTAGTAAGCGTCGTGATATACCATTCCAACGAATTTATATATATCGTGAGTACGCGTTACTTCAGGGAAATGTTAAAATTTTAATTATTCCCAATCATTTAGGTTGTTGCTATCTCATAATAATAATTCCATGGACTTCTGTCACAAAACCCTATAAGAATACCGGCTTGGTTTATTCCGTACTCTTTTGACAATAATATTAAGCGAATTCTTCCTCGCTTATGATATCAAAACACTTGTGCATACATTACAAAAGAAAGAAAGAAACACATAAAATATCCTTTGAAAAATGATCTACAATCTAATATTTACAGTACATGTTTTCTTCCCATTAATTATTGCCAACATTCACTCGAGTGCACTCTACCAGTTTGAACAATTCAAAGAAAAATAAACGGCCATGTCTTTTCTCTAAGGTCTTAAAAACTAACAATCTTGACCTTACTATAAATTTTGATGATAAAAAAACGAAAATGTAATGTTTTTAAACTTCCCTTTTTGCTGCACGACGATTGGCTGCTATTGCTGCCCACATTCCGACATTGAAAAAAACAATCATAACATCTTCAAAATTAACTTCACAAAATTTTGGAACTTCGAAACTATCACGTGAGGCGTCCACTACGGCAACTCGAGATCATCTCATAAGTAAACATCAGTACAACAGAAACCACACGTCCACAGGGCTCGCCATGGAATCTGTCACCAAGTTTTTGATTCTACTATACCGCGTAGTTTAAAACAAAAGACAACTCTTCTCTGACAATACGACTGTTTCTTTTTCGTCTTTTTTATATTAGGTTGTTTTAGCGTTGCCATAAATTCCTAAATATATTCCAAGATATTTATAATGTTCGTAACCCCTTTTCTAATCACTTGTTTTCTTATTTGAATATAGTATCAGTAATCGTTCGTCACGCATATGAGAACATTCGACTGTCTCATTCCTAATATGGAAAATTAATTTATTATTACGGAAATCTTTTTGCTTACGAAACATTATATGGTTGCGACTTGTCATTATTTGTAAACATGTCCTGTTTTTATTTATTGACATTCTCACAGTATATTTTGGGCACAGTTCTTTAGAATATCAATAAATTAAAAAAAAGAGCTTCCACTCATGTACCTTCAAATGTTTTCGTTCTTATTGATATACGAAATTAATGTGCTTTTTAGTCCTATTTCAATGTTTCTGTTTTTTATTTTGGACGCTTCTGAATAGACCGTCACATTATCTACTTATTATTATTATTATTATTATTATTAATATTATTCTCTTAAGTCTCAGAAATCATCCGGTTTTCTCAGGTCTGTGGGGCCAACATTGGCAGACCACATACTTGGTTACAGCTCATGATATATTCAGCACGGTGCCAAATATTTGAAATGTTTCTAAGATAACGGAATTTTGAAATTTCATGATTATTACATTGATGATTAACTGTAATTTAGGTATATACCTTTTCGGGTTTTCATAAACCAGACCGGTTGCTGTGAGAACAAATGGTATAACTTCAACAGAATTGAGACGATATATTCTCTATATTGTGATATGCGACAATGACGGACCATTTTTATTATGGAAATGTCATTTTATATGATGTAGAATATAGGGATGTCAATAGACGATCGCGAGGGCGTCGCTATGTGACAAATAAACAACCGGCGTTAAGGATCATTTTCGTTAAGTTGAAATGCCAGAGCAGAGGCGGAATAAGCATGGTTTTGAGAGACAAAAGAAAAAGATTCGGATGCTTCCGAGTTTTTAGAAGAACATTCATTCGTTGGAGCAAAGCGGTAATGAGCGGGTCGGCTCCTAATATATTTTACCAGGTCGAGTAAAGACTGTAATTGACAGTTGTATAAAATTAACTATCGTTTTTTATATTAGGATAGAGCGTTCTTGTAGGAAGTAAAATTCGTGCCTAGGCGTCCACCCAAGTCGCAGGTGAGGGAAGTCACGAATTATAATAGTATCGCCGGGAGAATTTGGAACCAGACACGGACATTAGGTGAGGGCTTTATCCAGAAGCAAGATTCTGCTGCGTCGACGGAGAAGGTTAGAACCTTCTGAGGCGCCATCTAACGAAGAAGTGAAGAGTACGCGAAGACCCACGAATGAATAACAAGGTTTTATAACTATTGTAATATAGAGAAAACTGGTCCTGACCAAATATTGATTTATTTTGATTATCAATATAATAAATTTTAATTTGTTAAATTGAAAGAAAGCTGATTATCATTGTTCGTTAGGTGCAATCCAGCATTTGAATAATATTTTCAGATTCCTGGCCACTCCATCTGGATGGCAGCTTGAATAATTGGTTTCCGAGTAAATAGCAACAATTATGAACTTCGAACCCCAATTAACTGAGCTAGCCGAACATAATGGATAGAGAGATATTTAAATTTGCATAGGAATAATTAGATTTCAAATATAACCTTTTCCTGGCGCCCAAATCACATTTATCAGTAATAATTATGTTTCAAAATGTCGCTACAAGTGGGGCTTGTTTTTAAATAGAAAGACGGGGCTTGTTTCAAATTGGCACCTGTCAACATCGGTCATGTTTCAATATTCTATGGTGAATGAAGTATATTTGGTGACTTTGTCTATTTCTGCCTTATCAAAGTTGTGATTTGATGGATGCGTGATATCAATGAAGTAGACCTTTTTGTCTTGTGAAGTCGTGAAATACAATGTCTGGTATATTAGCTGCAATGGTTTCGTCTGTGGATATCATTATTATTATTATTATTATTATTATTATTATTATTATTATTATTATTATTATTATTATTATTATTATTATTATTATTATTATTATTATTATTTCTGTACTTTTCTCAGTAAGCATTGACAACCATTCATCTATTCATACGACTTAGGCTCTAGCAAATGCAACTGGTAATGACAGATCTGAGGAAAGACGGAGAAGAAATTCATCTTTGTCCGTCGTTCAATTTAAAATTTTTCGCGTAATATGGCAAGTCTGTAGGATTAAAGCTTTTTGGATGGTTATGCAGATTCCTTTCGATAATCCTATTTTTGTAAGACCTGAAGCAAATCGGTCCGTTACCACTCCTGTGGCTGAGATAATTATTGGCACTACTTCAACCTTACTCAGTTGCCAAACATGTTGGATTTCTGCTGCCAAATTCTGGTATTTTGAAATCTTCTCCGATTCTGTTTTATTCAGATTTTTTTGTCAGTGGACAGCCTACATCTATGATTGTTGGATACTTTTGTATTTTGTTGATCACTACTGTGTCCGGGCGATTATAATCCACAGTTTTATTATTATTATTATTATTATATTATCATTATTTGTTTTCTTTTCACTGCAAAAAGTGTCGGAGGACAATCTCAAGACACAATTTGTCAGTACGAAGTCATGGAGCTTCGGTGAAGAAATACTTTTACTTATGGTCGTGTGTTGGTACAGTTCTCACAACTTGTAGTCTTTTACATTTTGATGGATTCAAGTGATGTCTTCATATTCTAAGTACGCTTTCTTCCCTAATCGAGACTCAAAAATTTCCTGACTGTATTTGCTGTGCCCAGTAAAGCGGCTTTTTTCATTGTTCTGAGGTGTTGTTATTATTATTATTATTATTATTATTATTATTATTATTATTATTATTATTATTATTGTTGTTGTTGTTATTATTGTTATTATTATTGTTATTATTATTATTATTACTACTAGTGAAAACCCGTCAAAATTTGACGGTGAGATCTGAGATAAATGTAAAATACTGTGACCAGACTAATGTTCACAATACGTTGCATTGTTTGGATCTTCAGGGTATAACGAAGATGTTCTGTGATGTGAGTTCCCAAAATTTTGAACACGTATGGCCCATGGGCAGGTGGCAATGCAATATCGGTGCCAAATTGCACAAAAGAAAGAGCACTATTATACTGACGGATATTATTTCTAAAGTTTTTTGATGTGTCATCATGTCCTATATACAATTTTTATTTCTTCTGGCATATCGCCTGAAGGTAAACTTATTTTCCCATTTAAGCAACACAGAGTAAATCGTTTGCAGAATTTTTCTCACATGCGAAGTGCAAAGCAGAACGAAACTGACATTTCGTAGGCAACGACCCAGCAGAAAACGAAATGACCTCACTATCACGACACTTACGCTGACTTTCTCTTTCCCTGCGTCCAGTTAATGTACGTTTGCGTCTTTTGGGACACGTGGGCAACGATTCGGAATTCGACATAACCTGTGAACAACTTCACTACTACAGTACAACCGAGCAAAACACACTGTCCAAATGTTCTCTACAAAATTCACCACAAAAGCAAATACATGCAAACTGTCAACGCCACAATGCAATAATTACACTGAAACAAAACCTTGATGAATTGTAAACAAATCTCAACAATCAAAACAAAACATCAAACAGCGCCACCATGAAGTGGCGCTGTCGACTCATATATCGACTCATATATATCGATTTTGAAACAGCACCCTTTGGAAGAAAACAATTGACTATTGATAAGCGTACTATTAAAGAATGATTTAATTAATTAATTTACACCGTAAATGTTGGTGAATGAACACAAACAATATCTGATAACACATCTAGGGATCACATTCTTTCATTTAAAGGAAAAAATACTACAATCGGTTCAGTAGAAGCTCTAAACGAAGCCATGGCAAAATACCTTATTTTTTTAAATATTTAGATTGTTATTATTACAATTACTATTATTATTATTATTTTTAATTGTTGTTGATGTTATTTTAACCTCTAGTGTCTTACGAGCTCCGCTCGTCCGATTGGAACATCCGTCCCCCCCCCCAAAGCCGCCAGCGAACGTCTCCGAGCTCTTTCACACCCGCGTCCCGTCGCCTTCATCACCTCCGCGGCTGCGTACCCCGCTCACACCCCCAGCCGTTTTCGCTCTGCGCAGCCTCCGTCGCGTTTGAAGGCACCGCGCGACGCGCTTTAAGATGTCATAACCTCCCCGCTGATTTAAGCCTCCCGCCCCCTCCACCGCACCCGCCCGCCCGCGCCGCCTACGCCGCCACCGTCGCACAAGAAACAAATAAGAATCGCGCCGCGCACGCCGCTCGTAAGTGTTTGTTTTTAAACGTTTCGCATGTAAATGTGTATTTACAGCTCGGCGCGTTAAATTGTGAAGGTAATTTCTCCCTAGTCGTAAAATTATGCAAATGGAGGACTCTCTTAGAAAATCGAAAAAAAGTTCTTTTTTTTTCTGGTTATTTTCTTTTTCCTGTCTCCGCCGCCGCTTTTTTTGTGTGAGTGTGTGTTTATTTGCTTTGTTTGCGCCACATCGTGCGTCGAACGGGCGATGTCACCGGGGTATGAAGGATCGTCGCCTATAACAGTTTCTTTACGCCGTATATGTAGGCTCGCTATAAAAATATTTGTTCAAGATATTTGTCAAAATTGTTTAAGAGAACCCTATATTCAAGACGTCGGTCGGAGCGACGAATTTATCTCAGAAGAGGTGTTGATAATTTGTGTAAATGGGGAGTAATCTTGCGGGCCGAGGAGGGTCGTCGCCACGATCAAATATTATAAATCGTTCGGTGCGGGGCGGCGGTGTCATCTGGGGACACCGGCGTTTCAGGGGGCTTTGCATATGGAGGAGATGGTCCTCGATGTCCTAATGACGACCCGCCTGCCACAGGGGGGTCCGAAATTCCTGCTGGCGAGACTGTCTTCGTTTCTCGCCTGAAGAGATGGGATTCGTGATGGAAAAGTTTATCAGAACATAGATATTTCGATACATCACCGAAAGGTTTTCGATGTTGGAGAAAACATCGACAAAAACATCAATGTTTAAAATATTGATGTTTTAAATGTGGTAAACCATTTCGAAGAAAAATGTCCTGGGCTCTTATTCTTAACATCATTCGTGATATCTCGCATTCGTGATGTCTCGAACGGTCCAATTGCGTAGACCACGAGGAAACCGTATTCATACCACCCTTCGCGATGCCATTCTCACATCATGAGCGGTAACGACCACTCGAGACGAGTCGAGCGGTGAAGAATACGGAATATCGCATGTCATTCGTGATGACGTCGATCACAAACGTTCGAGATGATCACGAACGGTTAAGAATAGAAGCCCTGGTCCTACTGTGATACATAACACGTGAATATTAGTTTAAAGCGCATTCTGCCTGAAATTTAACTGTTACCTTAATTTTCTAATCAAGGTTCCATGTAGTCAAGGTTCATATTGTAGTTTAACGGTATTAACACGTACAAAATAATAAAAAATGTAATAACACTAAAGAAATGTTTTTGTGTAGCAAACGGTTTTGTGTCGCCTGTGGATCGACAATAGTGATCGAAGGCAATAACTAAAGATCGTAATCAATCCACACAAAAAAATAGATACTGGAAATTTTATCATGAGAATTTTTTTGAACACATCGATAATTCTGCACATATATATCGACCTGAAAAAACATCGAAAGCCAAACATCCAAGTTAGAATATCGATTTTTCGGCTCGAAAATATCAATGTTTGAAAAACGTCGATTTTTTTTCTGCCATCCCTAGTTGGGATACATGCTGAAATACATTTTGTAATAAGTAAATAGAGAGTAGCATAGTGGTTAGGACACACGATTGCTAACCTGAGTTTTCCCTGTTTTTTCCGATCAACATCAGGCGAATGCCGGAGCAGTACCCTACCAACCGGGCCACGGACCGCGCGCGATCTTTCATTCCTCGCCCTTGTCCTATCCTTTCCCCTTACACACACACTTACACTAGCATGCACTACACTTCCACATATTCCGGGAGACCGGTCGGGAGCTTAGAGCTTGTCCCGGCTGGGGCGGTGCCTCGCTGGTGGGAGAGTCCTGGTTAGGGGGAAACTCCACTAGCCGACGGTAGGTCGGCGCCGGATCTCGCCATCTAGCGGGGGAATATCACCGCCATCTCCCGAGAAAAAACATGCACTACACTAACGGGACTAATAACCAAAGTAGTTGACGCGCCCAGAAACACGAAAAAATCAATCAATCAGTCCATCAAATCTAACCTGAGCGATCCGGATTCAAATCGCAGCATAGCTGAGGATTTTTATCCGGTCATGGTCTACTCAGGGCGGTCCTGAGGTTCACTCATCCTTCTTTATTAATGAGTACCTTCATTTTCTGGCTTTGTTTACAGTAAATATTGGGTAAAACATATCTAGATGAAGCATGAAGTTGCCAGGTCATCTTTCGAAGTCATAACAATGTTATTTAGGCACCCGTTACATTAATTGTACAGAGGGCCGTGGAAGCGGGCAGAAATCAGTAAAGGATGAAGGAGAAAATTCCTAACATCCTATAAACACAGTCAGGTTAAACTTACAAGTACAAGGGTAAATAAATAAGTAAACCAATAAACAAATGAGTTAACTATAGAATAATTAAATCAACGTATTAGTGAGCAAAGGGGAGTGGGTGCCCTTAAAGTAAGTACACAGATGATAGTTCGGAAGATCTTCTGTGGCGCTGTTTCATTTCTGGTGCTGAGGAGACCAAAGACTGAAAGGAGCATGCGTGACATCCGCGCTAGGAAATAAATAGTTCAGAAAAGGTCTGGTAGATTAGCAAGTACTCGCCTTCTGACGGCAGGATTTTCCCAATTCAGTTTTTTCCCTTAGCCGTTCTTTATGCGGCTTTGGGGCGATGGAGAGACCATTTAGGGTGAATATCAGAATTCGAAAGGTTGGAACGCGGGAGGATGTAGGTATTGTTGCATGATGTAGGTGCATTGTAATGTTTTAAAGGCCTTCGGCCTAGCCACACAATATCAATATATGCAAATAGATAAATATGTTGTAATTACTCATAAAATTAAGTAAATAAAATGTTTTACCAAATTAAAACAAATAGTGTGTGACGTGTGGGGAGGAAGTAAATTTTTCCCAGGTTTTCTAGTGCTCCGAAATTTCTACCATTTATAACTATCATCTAACACTAAGGGATTTGGTTTAGAAAGAAATTTAATTAAAGAATTTTAATTAAATTTACTCAACGAAATTTCATTAATATTTTTTTCTTTAAATGAAAGGTAGTGGTCCATAGATTTGTTATCACTTCCTCTTATTAACTGGTTTTATTGTAAAAACACTGCATTTTAATATTATATTAAAATTAGTAGAATGAACTCATATCTGACGTCACTAGTTTACTTCGTCATTATAAAGATTAAACCCAATTCAGTTGTAAACATCCTTGCTATTCTTGCATCATACGCTTACAGTTGACGAAGCAGAAATAGCGAGTTTGTCAAGTTTTACGATTGAATGCTTTTAAAAGCAAAGTTTAGTGAGTATGTATTTATTTGACACAAGTGTTCGTTTACAAAAAAAAATACTGATTATAATTACATGCAACGTATTACGTTTTAAATTAAGGTTGATAGATGTATATCCTTCAACGGTGCACTACAACGTACATATCCAGATCTCGGTAAATATAAATCGTTTCAATTGAATTTTTAGAAACCTTGTGTTCACAGTGAATAGTGATTCAAATGCTATGTTTTGTAAATCTTCCTTATTTTATTACTCATCGAGAATAAATACTGAGTGATTTAAAAAAATACTTTTGAGATTTTCGTTTTTCCTTATGCGTGCGTTTGTAATATTTTTCTATTATCTGATTTCTACAGTTATTTAGTTTGTGCGGACTGAGTTAAATACGTAATTGAATTGGGAATGTAGGTAGTAACGAGAGGTGCTGTCAACATTTGATAATATGAAATGTTCGCTTCCGTGTGTTAGAAACTGTTTGTACCGGAAAAGCGATATGATTTCCTAAGATTGTACTGCTGAAAAATAATTAACCCTCCACTTCTTTTGCATGTCTACAGTAAAATGAGAAAAAAATGGCAGACAATGAAGCTGCATTAGCGCTTAAAAGCAAAGCAAGGATCTTACCTCAGTATTTGCTCAATAGACCATGGGAAGTGATTGAAAGGCAGTCATTGTCAACAATACTGACAACAATACCTTGCCAACAATACTTGTATTGTTGGAAATGACAAAGCCTCTAATCATTTCAATTATGTAGAAGCCAACAACATTTCACCGCTAAACCAATATACAGGGGAAGTGAGACAAGAGATAGACCTAGATAGAGTAATTGCCCAAGAAACTGATTACAATATCTTGTGTGACACGCATGTTCAGTCTTCAAGAACTGTACAGTCAAACATCAAATCAAAGTATTGGTATTATTATTAAAATAATTACTAAAATAGTTAACTACGTAGAGAAGAGAAATTCAGTGAATTAGCCAGCGGGCTTTACTTTCTTTCGTGTAATCGTGTGTGACTAATACGAACGTTATTAAATAAGTAACTGTATTCAATATTTGTTATTGATTACAAAAACCGAACACAACTTACAACGAAACCATTTTTCTACATAGGTACATAGTTTTTCAATGTACTAGGTCCACTTCAGTACCAGCTTTCCGATACTCCCAGAAAAAAATAGATTTTCTAATGAGCAGCAAAATAAGTGATTCGGCCTTCGTCTCCATTCGGTTGGAGGCAAATATTTGATCTCTGAAAACATCTTTAAATGGTACAAGCACATGGTAATTAGACGTGACAGAATTGAAACTGTATTCTGGAGGCCCTGACACTTCAAAATATAGATTTTAAAAATCTTAGGCGGTGGTATGTATATACACTTTCGTAGTCTACCACTCCACACAATTGCTTGTTCTACCAGGAAGATAGCTTCCCAGGGCGGGCATCTAAGCTTTCGCCCTTTTGCCAGAACGCAGTTACTCTTTTCGGAAACCTCCCCAATTTAGCCTGGGTGGGCCACTCTGCCAGCCCACAACTTCTAGCTTTCCAGGCTAGCACCGGAGTCAAATTAAACGCCACTCATATGCGCCGGGTCCGGTACTTGGGATCTCTCAGTCAACATTGCAGCAGTACGAACCCTGTGTGGTCTACAACACCACGCGTACCTTGTTTTTTCAGGGGGCAATTAACCCCTGGGTGGGAACCTATTGCTTTATGCCTTTATCCTCAACACCCCACCCACTGATGCAAAGTGCGCTGCCAGGCTGACATCCGGATTCAGTCGGAACCGAGTTTATCTTCACGGCAACCTCCCCACACAATGCCTGGGTTGAGCCGCCCTGCCAGCTCAGAGCTCCTAGCTATCCAGGCTAGTGCCGGAGTCTCGACAATGCGCCACTCACATGCACCGGGAACAAGTTCCCTCCTCTTTGCCCAGAGTATTGGACCACTGCCACGACGAAACCAAGAGCTCAACTGGGGGCCATCTGGACTAAGGTTCGAGCGGCTACGAGTCCCCATCCCGCCTCCTCACTGTCTACACCTTTAGGCTATCGACGTGGGTTACGCCGGAACCTGGACAATCTGACGGATGGAATCTAGTTTCCCGCCGGACTTTCAAGTGGGATCCGGAGTACTCCGGAAATCATCCTTCACTCAATCCTGCCCAAAGGTCGACACGCCATTGGCCCAACTGGTGGGTAACCGGGCAAGTCCAGCTACCAGAAGCCTAACATCGCCTGCATCTTCAGGCTAACGACGTGAGTGGTGCCGCAAGACTCAGGATCCGGTTGGTCATCTACGACACTCCACCGAAAATCATGACAACCTACACCTTCCTGATTCCCCCCCGCAGGGGGAATCACATTGCAGCAGATTCAACAACGTTGACGCCGGGTTGTCGCACCGATACCAGCTTTCGAGCCACCCTGTGCCCACATCCTGGAGCAAAGTGTCGCGTCGCCAGCCATCGGTGTCACCGCAGGCCCAGACGCCGCTGACGTCACCCACCGAATGCCAAATTTGACCGCGGACCGTCCAGACCCCCGCAAACGAGCTCCCCATTCATGAACGACGATGGACGAGAGAAATTTGCGGTTTCTGTGAGCCCCGCATGCTAACGAGGTTCCACGAATCGATCGATCGATTTCCCCTCGTTAATCGAAGCGATATCAATTGAACTTGTCTTTGCTCCGTTATAAAGCACCTCGTCCCGTGAGAGGGAGCTGTTTGTAATCTCGGAGAGAATTTCCGGGCGGTACGAGAATGAACCGCTTCTGACCAGAAATGGAACGTGAGGAGACTTGGGAGAAAGTGAGCATATTTGGGGAGGTTGGTGATTGGTTTTCGAACACGAGAAGAGTGCGATTCATGAAAAATCCTGGTATTTTGTAATAAACAGATCAGTGATCTTTCAATGTTCTTCTTTTTGTACCCTGGAGGTCGAATTGCAGTAGCTCTGTGTTCTTATGTGTTTAAATCTACATTGTTCCTTTATGTTTCTTTCTTCAACTATTCAAAGCTGTTTATGCATTTCTCAGATGTTCTTTGATTAATCGTATTTCCAAAGAAGTTTTATCTCTGCGAATTTGTTGATTTCTTAATTATTTTTGGGAACATTTGCAATAATTTGCTTCCTGTCCTTAGTGTTCTTTTCGTTTCAATCACATCTAACAGTAACTATAACCTTTCTATATTACCCTTGCCAGAGTAAATGATGAAAGTTATTCCTAAATAATGATTTAAGAATAGATTTCAGCCGGCCCGGTGGCTGAGGTTGCTAAGGCAGTAGTGTTGTAGTGATCTCGGACAGAAGGGTCGTGGGTTCGAGTCCTGTCTCGGGCATGGTTCTATTTGTGTTCGTCCTTTCACCCCTTATCATCACCATTTCGTTTCATCTTTATAGTTCCCATAACGTTAACTCCAATAGTGGTCGCTAATGACCTAGATGTTGATGCGACCTTAAATTTAAAAAAACTTCTGGGAGAGAGCAGCATCAAATCGAGTATCATGTTCACCTGTTGAAAGATGACTTTAATGTTTTAATTTTTGTGGGTTTTGAAACAAGATTAGTGAGAAAGTGATAACAAAAAATTAAAATCAAGAGATCTGTGATCTTCCGTATATCTTCTTTGTTTTCTTCTTCTTTTTCTTCATCTTCTTTGATCCTTGAGCCGAAGAGTGATTTACAGCAGTTCTCGCCAGAACTCTTTAAACCTTACCTGTTCCTTTCTACATCTTCCTCGTTCTAGTCTTTGAAGGTTTTGTAGTCCGCGTAGTTTAGAATGTTTTTTTTTCATTGCTTGGTATTCCACGTATACTTAGGTATTCGTTTTAATAATATTCGTCTTTTTCTTTATTTTTGACAAATTTCAGACAATTTTTCTTCCCCGCACGTTCCCAGATTCTGAACACTCGCAGACAGTTGGAACGCACTAGGACAATAACTAATACGAATACTGTCTTCAAGTGGTGGTAACTTTAAGTAAGCAAGGAAAGTTCCTTAATCACTATTTAGTGTAATTTAAAATATGAAATAACTGATACCTATTTCTGTGTTTCAACGACGCAAATGCAATTTGTACTACCTTCATCAAACACACTCTTACCGATATAGCTGGCTGACATCTCTGCAAGTGCCTCTGACCGGGAGATCTTAGAGAATCTTGATAGTGGCAGGATTTCGGTACCAGCTAGATAGCTCCGCAGATCGAAATGTGTTTGGAGGGGGATTCTAGCGGCCAACTGCTCAATTCGGTTGTTTTCCGTGGTTTCTCCGATCAACACCAGGCGAGTGCCGCAGCAGTTCCCTAACAAACGACCGGGAGCGGAAGCTCAGTGCATCAACTGATGTCACTGCAGCGCCTCTAACCGGGAGGTCCTAGGTTCCCACTCCCCACGGCGGCAGCATTTTTGACACTAGCTTTTCAGCTAGGTCGAATTCAGTCGCTGTCTGGAGGAGAATTCCAGCGGCCGGCTGCTTTGATCGGTAGTTTTCCGTGGTTTGTCCGATCAACACCAGGTGAATGTCGGAGCAGTACCCTACCAAACGGATCACGCCCCCTCCCGCAATGAAAAAAACGTGCACCATAATGACCTTAATGACCTTATTACCTGACGCGCTCGTAATCACTAATTATGTCATCAAGGTAACCAGCCAATTAACTGAGTGTACTCAGCATCAGGATTGAAGAGACGCAACATACACACGAATTCTCCGAAACAACTGGAGAATAACGTTTTTAGTTCAAAATATGAAAGGTTTTCCTTTGCTATCCTCCCCGTTGCTTACATATCCTATACTTACGTGCACTATAATCATACACAAGTCGGGGGCTCAGTGAGGATGTCAGAGCTTGTCTTCGCTGGGGTGGTGCCTCGCTGGGGTGGTGCCCCCCAACCAGTGGGGAGAAACACCGACTTCTTCTGTCACAAAAAACATTCACTACAGTATAGGAAGTGACCACAAGAGTGGGAAAAATCAATCAATGATTCAAGAGATGCAGATGAAAAAAGGAAAAAAATGTTGTAAAAAATGAAAATGAAGGAAGAAAAGAAAAAGAAAAAAATATTTTAATAACGACAAATCGTTAAAAATATCAAATTTTTCGAATGTTCTATCCGGGAGGTAATTCGAGTTCCGACGGTTGCAGGAATTTCCAGTTTGCTAGCTAGGTTGAATTAAGTCTCTGTCTGAAGGACAATTCTAGCGGCCGGCTGCTCTGATCGGTAGTTTTCCGTTGTTTCTCCGATCAACACCAGTCGAATGTCGGAGCAGTAACCTACCAAACGAGCCACGGACCGCGCGCGATATTTCCTTTCTCTTCCTTGTCCTATCCTGTCACTTTACACACACACACTAACATGCACTACACTGTCACATATTCCGGGAGGTGTCCTGCTGGTGGCCCCCGGGTTAGGGGGAAACCCCGCAAGCCGACGGTAGGTCGGCGCCGGATCTCGCCATCCACCGGGGGAAGATCATCTCCCGAGAAAAAAACATCCACTACACCTACGGGACTCATGACAAAAACAGTTGATGCGCCCGGAAACACGAAAAAATCAATCAATCAATAAAAAGATGAAAGAAAATATTGGAAAAATCAGGAAAAGGAAAGTGGAAGATGAAGGGAAGATAAAAAGAGGTAGATGTCAATAACGAAAAATCGCAAAAAAATCCAAATTGTTTCGATCCTCATAGCCCTTGCATGCCACCAGCGAGCCCCCCCCCCCCCCGACACACGCACGCACGCACACATAGTCGTCCTCCGGTTTTCGCCTTCATGCACTACCTTCTTGGTATTAATGACCTTAGCAGTTGACGCACCCGGAATAATCAATCAGTCAAGATGAAAGTGATGAAAATTAAAAAGATGAAAGAAAAGATTGGAAAAATCAGAAATAGGAAAGTGGAAGATGTAGGGAAGATAAAAAAGGTAGATACTAATAACGAAAAATCGCAAAAAATTCCAAATTGTTTCGACTCTCATAGCTCTTGCATGCTACCAGCGCCCCCCCACACACACACGCACGCACGCACGCACGCACACCTAGTGCCCTTCCGATTTTCGCCTTCATGCACTACCTTTACGGTAGCAATTGACGGTAGCTATTACGGTAGCAATTGACCTTAGCAATTGACGCGCCCGGAATAATCAGTCAGTCAAGATGAAAGTGATGAGTATTAAAAAGATGAAAGAAAATATTCAAAAAATCAGAAAAAGGAAAGTGGAAGAGGAAGGAAAGATAAAAAGGTAAATGTTAATATCGAAAAACGCGAAAAATCCCAAATTGTTTGGAACCTCAAAACACTTCCCGCCACGCCTACTCCCCCTTCGTTTTTCGCCTTAATGCAATACCCTTACGGTTCTAATGACCTTAGCAGTTGACGCGCCCGGAATAATCAATCAGTCAAGATGAAAGTGATGAATTTTAAAAAGATGAAAGAAAATGTAGGAAAAATGAGGAAGGAGGAAGGGAAGATGAAAAAAGGTAAATGTTAAAACGAAAAATATCAAATTGTTTCGAACTGCAAAGACCCTTGCTGTTACCAGCGCCCCACCCGCCACGTCTACTCCCCCTCCATTTTTCGCTTTCACCCTTGCGGTAGTAATGGACCTTAGGAGTTGCCGCGCCCGGAATAATCAATCAGTCAATTGAAAGTGATGAATATTAAAAAGATGACAGAAAGGAATGAAAAAGGAAAGTGGAGGTGGCAGGAACGATGAAAAAAGTTAAATGTTAATAACGAAAACCGCGAAAAATTCCAAATTGTTTCGAACCTCAAACCCCTTACCTGCTACCAGTGCCCCATCTCCCACTCCTACTCCCTCTCTGTTTTACGCCTTAATGCAGTATCCTTACGGTACTAATGACCTTAGCAGTTGACGCTCCCGGAATCATCAATCAGTCAAGAAGTGATGAATATTAAAAAGATGAAAGAAAATATTCGAAAAATCAGAAAAAGGAAAAGGAGGTGGAAGGAACGATGAAAAAATAAATGTTAGTAACGAAAAATCCCAAATTGTTTCGAACCTCAAACCTCTTACCTGCTACCAGCGCCCCACCCGCCACGCCTACCCCCCTCCGTGTTTCGCTTTCACCCTTGCGGTACTAATGACCTTAGGAGTTGACGCGCCCGGAATAATCAATCAGTCAAGATGAAAGTGATGAATATTAAAAAGACGAAAGAAAATAATGGAAAAGGAAAGTGGAGGTGGCAGGAACGACGAAAAAGGTAGTTATTAAAAATAAAAAATCGCGAAAAATCCCAAATTGTTTCGATCCTCAAAACCCTTCCTGCTCCCGCCACGCCCACACCCCCTCCGTTTTTCGCCTTCCGCTTCCGGGCCGCTGCCAGTGCGCGGTTCGCCCCATCGTGACCAATTATCCGTCTGCCAGCGATAGATATCGCCTCGATGACGTCACTTGGCCGAGAACAATGGCCTTGTCTAGCGGGCCATCACTAGCGCCCGCCCGCCCGCTCGGCCGGGCGGCCGGTCGGCCTTCTCGCGCCGGGGCATTGTCTGGGCCGCCGTCGCAGATACGTTGCCGCTTGTTAGGGCTGTTACTTATAACGTTGTAGCAGTGCGTCGCAGCCCGCGATCGTGAGCGCCCTGAGTTGCGAACGTGCGTTTCAGTTAATGAAGTACATCGGCACCGCGAGTGATGGATTTCGCGATTTCGTTTTGAACTGCATGCGATGAGAGGTTTGTAATACAGTCGACTCCGGTTATAGTGAACTTCTGGGGACTAACACGTTTGGTTCACTACATCCGATGATGTCAAAATTAAATACAATTTCTCCATATAGACTGATTTTATAATAAAATCGACTACGGTTATAGTGAACTTCTGGAGACTAACATGTTACACTACATCCGATATGTCAAAATTAATACTATTTCTCCATAAAGATTGATTTTATAATACAGTCGACGCCGGTTATAGTGAATTTCTGTGGATTAACACGTTTGGTTCACTATATTAGAGGTGCACTATATCCGATGATGTCAACATTAAATACAATTTCGCCTTCAAGATTGATTTTATAATACAGTCGACGCCAGTTATAATGAACGTCTGGAGACTAACACGTTTGGTTCACTACATCCGATGATGTCAAAATTAAATACAATTTCTCCATAAAGATTGATTTTATAATACAATTGACTCCGGATATTGTGAATTTCTGGGGACCAACACGTTTGGCACCGTGTGAGGTGGCTCAGGGTATCAACTGATATCACTGTAGTCCCTCTGACTGGATGGTCCTAGGTTCGAGGTCCGACGGTGGCTGGATTTTGGACACTAGTTTGTCAGGTAATACAAATTCAGTCGCTGTCTCGAGGAGATATCTAGCGGCCAGCTGCTCTGATCAGTATTTGTCTTCTCTTCTTTATTTTTTCTACTAGCACTTATGTACTTTGGGTTGTGGATGGTAGTAGTAATTGGTGCATTAAGTCCTCAATAATTCTGATAAATTATTCATGGTAACTTCATTTAAAGGGCGTGGAGCATAAGGAATATAAGTGCAGTAAGTGTGGTATTGACAAAATTATTTGCGTATTGAAAATTGTTCGAAGTCATTAAGTATAGAGAATGCGTGGCACTTTCATTCTACGAAGAATGAAGACACTTTATCTCCAATGCTGGAACGCAGTAATTGTTTGAACTATTTGAATATTCTTTAAACATGAAATAAAAAGCAGTTTGATCCTTAACTCGTACTTTTAATTCATATTTTACCAAAATTGCACTTTAACCCTTTCTGCTCTGAATCCGTCATTTCATTCTCACAAAAAATTACAGCTTTTCTTCGTTATCATGAAACCTAGTTCACTTAACAACCACTTCTTTGATCTATAAATAAGCATTCTGGACCATAGAGGAGAAGTTTCTTGTTATGTCAAGAAACGCTACTGAAAATTTACATTACCTCAATTTTTGCGTACTACCACACTGAATTGTCAGTGACGATGGAATTTGTTTTCAAATAAAAGACACCATATAACAAAGAAACTACAGAACTTTAAACTTCGACAATTGAAAGCATCCAGAACATTTTGCTAGTGCAGACTCTTTTGTTTACTCGTATTTGAATCGAACAGATGGAATCAGAGGCAATTTTGCTATTAATTAATTATGAACTGATAGTTAATTGCACTGGTGCAATATGCAAAGTATATTCATTTAATACCTCTGACTTTTAATATTCACTATATGCGATTTTTCCTTCCTCATCCTTGTCCTGTTCACGTATCTTACTCTTACATGCACTACACTTCCACATATGCCGGGAGACGAGTCGGGGACTAAGTGCTTGTCCCGGCTGGGACGATGCCCCGCTGGTGGAAGATTCTTGATTGTGGACAACCTCTCTAGACGACAGGCTTGCACCGAATCTCACCATCCGGCCAGGGTACCACCACCTGCAGATGAACAAACGTGTACTACATTTACAGGACTAATGACCTTAGCAGTTGACGCGCCTGTAATCACTCATCAATCAATCAACCTAGTCTCGGAGTAATAAACTCAATTTTATTTAAATAGTAAAAATCAATCAAATTTCATTAAATAAATCTGAAAACAACTATTTCTTTATCAGAATGAGAGAGAGAGAGAGTTTCCAGGCTGGTTTCCGGAAGAGTTTCTGGGCTGGCTATCTTAAAAATAATATGTCTTTTCGTAGATTTCCAGATTTATAAAACAATTGTTTATATTAAAATTGGCTATATTGAGACGGTTTTCTGGGAAGATCCAAGCTGTAAATTCTGGTTGTCCGGAGCTTTAATTCTCAACATCAGTGATTGGGGTCAACGTGTCATTTCTCAGCAGTGAGCATTCATACATCAGCACGGCTCTTGACCTGTGTATTAAGTATCTGAACCGGATAGTGTGGCCATAAATGACTACTAAATGTTGCGATGGGGACCAAGAATAAAATGCCCCTATAGTATGAAAGTATTGCGGTCATTACCTTTAATACCAACAGGTTTGTAGTCTGTAATAGGAAAAATAAACACAGAATAAATGCAAATTTAACAGACTGAAATAGGTAAAGAACTGTGTCAGGACAAAGAATCTGTGAACACTTCAGGAAAATATGTGTATAAACGGTACTCAATGGTTTAATGAAATGTTATCAACTCCTAGAATCAGAGGTAACTGATCTGATGCAAAATCAACCGCTGTCTTTAAATATTCCCAGCTGTGATGGAATTAAACTAATAATAATATCAATAATAATAATAATAATAATAATAATAATAATAATAACAATAATAATAATAAATTTGGAACAGGAAAAAAAAACATAGAAAATGTGGCAAAAAAGGAATGCAAAATCATTAGGAAAATTCTTGGTCTAAAATTCACAGACGAGCCGTACACACTCAGAAGCAAACGAGCAATCAGACGATGTACTGATATTCACAGTGATATCAGGAAATGTAGACAATTTTTTATGAACACATAAAATAGAATCCCAATCGTCTAACAAAACAAATAGTTGAATTTTATCAGAATAGAAGTAAATAGCAACTGACAATGTAATATGGATCAACGAAATTACAAAGGACATTAAATTATCAGGAATCACGCAAGAACACATTACAACTAGAAACACATTTAGATCTAAAGCGGCGGATTCGTTTGGAAGAGGTACTCAAGTGTAGAACTGGAAAAGCTTGGACCGAAGAGAGAAAAAAGGCGCACAGCCAAAGGATGAAAGAAATATGAGCAAAAAGAATGTCTAAGAAACACATATGAGTACTTTCCGTAGTTTCAATTGGGCTTATTCGCAAGAAGAAGAAGAAGATGCAGAAGAAGAAGCAGCAGCAGAAGAAGAAAAATCAGAAGAAGAAGCAGAAGAAGAAAAAGCAGAAGGAGAAGCACATGAAGAAGCAGAAGAAGAAGCACAAGAAGAAGGAGAAGCAGAAGCAAAAGAAGCACTAGAAGCAATGGAGAAGAATAAGAAGCGAAAGAAGAAGAGGAAGAAGAAGAAGCACAAGAAGAAGAAGGAAAACCAGAAGAAGAAGAAGAAGAAGAAGGAGAAGCAGAAGACGAAGAAGCAGAATAAGAAGCACTAAAAGAATAAGAAGAAGAAGAGGAGGAGGAGAAGCAGAAGAAGAAACAGAAGAAGCACTAGAAGAAGCAGAAGAAGAAGAAGAAGAAGAAGAAGAAGAAGCAGAAGAAGAAGAAGAAGAAGAAGAAGAAGAAGAAAAACAAGAACACGAAATAATCCCAGCCCTCTATTTTCTTTCCACGAATGCCCGTGTCGTCCCACTGTGCAGGGCGATCGGCCGCGGGAGGGGCAGCGTGCTGCTCCCGTTTAAATGGCTCGCAAAGTGTTCCAGGGGAATGTTGATGGGCCATGAGGAAGCGCACCTCGCCGCCCCACGCATGCCTCGTGAGCAATAAAATCTCCAACAACCACGAGGCGCTTCAGGTGCGCATAGAAACACTTCGCGGATTCCTCCGTGATGTCCTATCCTTCGTAGGCTCATTCCTAATCAAGGCGCGGAGTCATTTCGTACAGCAGGTGATTTACGTCGGGTGGAGTTTTTGGAGTTTTCAAAATCTGTACTAATAAAACTTAATTCAACGACGTGTAACCGATATCGATGCCACAAAAAGTAGCGTTTTAATAGATATGAAATTTTTACAGGCTCTTTTTTCGACACCAGCTTTTCAGCTAGATCGAATTCAGTCGCTGTCTGGAGGAGAATTCTAGCGGCCGGCTGCTCTGATCGGTAGTTTTCCGTGGTTTCTCTGATCAACACCAGGCGAATGCCGGAGCAGTATCCTAACAAATGGGCCACGGACCACGCGCGATCTTTCCTTCTTCTTCTTTGTCCTATCCTTTCCCCTTACACACACACTTACACTAACAATCACTACACTACCACATATCCCGGGAGACCGGTCGGGAGCTTAGAGCTTGTCCCGGCTGGGGCGGTGCCCCGCTGGTGGGAGAGTCCTGGTTAGGGGGAAACCCCACTAGCCGACGGTAGGTCGGTGCCGGATCTCGCCATCCAGGGGGGAAGATAACCTCATCTCCCGAGAAAAAAACTTGCACTACACTAACGGCACTAATGACCGAAGCAGTTGACGCGCCTGGAAACACGAATCAATCAATCAATCAATCATTTTACAGGCTCTTCTTCAGGATTGTCGCAGTGTCCTTGCAAAGTTGGGTAAAGACTAACACAACCCAAAAGCGGAAAATAAATAATTTATATAATATGTTTATAGATGCACCGCGATACATTTCTCCCTCCATCTTGCGATTTTTCCACACAACATGTCCGTTTTTTCTACGCGCATTCATATTTTCAAATTTACTTCCTAAATTTCCTAATAATTTGAACTGAACATTCCTTCCTAATTGGTAACGCAATCATCGGCGTTGACTACTATCGTGCCAAAATTACAAGTTCTGACTTCATTTTATTAGCAACGAAAAAGTCACCCTTTCCTAGTTTCTACTTCCGAACACTCTCGGATCCATAGCTCGCCTTCTTGTTTATTTATCTTGCGCGGCTATCGACTGTTTTTAGAATATTGCGCACTAGCCCCCAAAACGATTTTACGGCGCATCTCATTCCTTAACTCGAATATTATCTAAATTCCGATTGGTTCTTGTCGAAACAGTTTATTAAACTATTTTCATTCCCTCACGGAATTTCCTCACGTGTCCATTATGTTACTTAATTTTTTTAACAATATTGTTTATTTTCTCCATTGTTGATTACATTCACATCTTTTATTACTGGTTAAATGTTCAATTCTTGGTATTCTTTCCTGCATCTATTGTTGCTATCGTCATATTTACTTTCGTTTACATTTATCGTCACTTGTAATGATGTATTACAGTACAGCAAGTAATTTACTTTAAAATTCCATATATTATCTATTTCGGGATTTAAACGTACCCACTACCTTTCATTTAAAGAAAAAAATCAGGAAATTGGCTTGAGTAGATAGCTCAAATTCCTTTCTGAGGAAAACCCTTTGTGTTTTAAATACCGTAAACCGCGTTCACTTCGTGCTGAGCGAGTATATTTGTGCCACCTCGCGTTTTAGAAAATGATTGTCTTAAACTTTGTTGTTTTAACTCAACCAGAGGCGTTGGTGGATACATAATGCACTCGATAAATGGTGCTTTTACACCATTTGGGAACTGAATTCTCTTCACTGTTTCCGCAATTTTAGTTCTTAATTTTGCATCAATTTACTTTGTGCTCATGTATCTTGGAAAATTTGTGTTGCAACTCAGAGCACAGTAACTTTAAGGTGAATGAAGTCCGTGCAGTGAGTACAGCATTATTCATTAATCTTCTATTATAGTATCTTCACTCTTTCTTAGTATATTTTAGAGAGAGAGAGAGAGAGAGAGAGAGAGAGAGAGAGAGAGAGAGAGAATAAAGAAATGGAGAAATAACCTTTGTAGCAGTAGCTCTAAAATATTCAATACCATATTTTGAAGTGTCTGACACATTTAAATGAGTTAAATTATATATTTTTTGTGAAAACTGAAAATTATATACTTAAAATTAATGCTGTGATGATTCCTTTTGCAGTAGTACTCTAAATTCATTATCTTTTCAATCCCCAACAGTAGAAGAATTTGTAATGGTTTTGTATGAAGGAAAGTTGTTTCCTGGAGAACACACTGCCATTGAAATTGATTCGTTATAGGGAAATGTTTAGCAGAAATCCAATGGTTTTTGGAAATGACCACATAATAGGGATGATATTTTTTTAACAAATATCAAGATACGAATCCATAAAATTCAAATTTCTGAGTTAATATCAAAAAGACTACTCTTTGCTACGCCAGAGCAGAAAAGCATTTGGGGGAAACGACACGCTTTCAGTTGTTATCATTACCGATGCCAAAATGTTTACTTAAAAACTTAAAAAACAGTCAATAAATAAAGTTTTAAGCTTTTACCGTTTGATTGATTTCTTGCTACAAAGCTATCATGAAGGACGGGTGAAACTGTACCACGCATTATACAGCATTGAACGATGCTCAATAAAATGTAGTGAGACGAAGTTATCCCATCCTAGGTGAGGTGACATTATGCCAAGTTTAGGAAACGTTTTTTGTTCAAAGACATTCATTTCAATAATTATCACCACATAAAATATGCAAAGTATTTTTTTCATTTTCTTGTATTGCTTTAATATTGTTAACTACTTGGAAAAGAAACAAGTAATTACTAAAATCTTCCTAAATTGGCACAAAGACACCCCAGTTTACGGTATGAATTATTATAATGTACGTAATACATCGTAGAACAAAATAAAACAATTTAACCATATGATCTCTTGGCTGTGGTGGAAGAGAGTGCAGATTTTCAACCAATGGCCAACACGTAAACCTTGTACTATTGTGACCTGGGTATAGTCACCGACCAAACCATGTTGCAATTGTAGGAGGGAGATTGTGATTGCAGCTGCTTTTTCGAGTTCTATCGTTTCTCTTACGTCCCAACGTACAATTGTTTTATCATTTACATAATCATTATCACTATTTTGTACTCATTAAATCATCATTAATCAGTTAAGCATTTCAAGGGCCCCTGAACTCTTCTAAATAAACAAATAAAAATTATTTTGTTAGACACTTGTTTTTTTACTCTAGTCTTTAAAGACTCTTCTACGAACAAATTGTTGCATCTGAACAGAAGAGACTATTTTTAACAGCTAATGTTAAATCAAAGTAAAAATGAAATCAAGTTGGGCAAAAACAGTCATTCGTATTCTGTAGAAAAGTGTGCAAATATTACAGTTCCTACTGTCATTTTCTTTCCGTCTATGGACCCAGTGTTCGGAGAATTTGAAAGCGAAAACGACAAAGTGGAATGCATTTCCTTGGGGATATATTGCGCGTGACCGACAATGAACGTTGTTTACAAAGTACGTTCCTCATTTCCATTCATTTCAATTAGCAATACAATTTCCATGTCGTTTGCAAACACTGTCGTAATGTTTCTACAAAGGTAAAAAAGGAGCACATACTATTGCACTTGGGAACATGCAAAGCGAAAAATTCTCACTTGAAAGGAACTATAACTAGTACCAGAAACAATTCATTCATCATAGTTTGGTGCCGGTATTTATCCATATATTTCCTCGCGCATTCTTTTTACTTTCTCGCTACAGAGTAGAGAGAAAATTATGTAATGCTGCGCGAAAAACACGGCGAATTTTCGTCAGAAAAACGTATTGAATGGACTGGTAACGAAAAAGTGGATAAATCCAGTTGCTAAATTTAGAAAAGAAATCTAACACGTGGTGTAGCCAGAATCTATGTTTTGTGGGTCCTTGATATCGAAAAATTAAATGACGGGAAAACGTGTGTGTCAGTCTCTGATCAACACTAGCGGCTAAATTGTTCAGCCAATTTTCTCCAAAATTGATGTTCCTCAATCGATCTGGCTGATGTCGTGGTCCATTGAATTTGAAACCAATATTTTAATTTTGGGAAGCACTTTACATAAAGCCTCTGGGACATATTGAAAAATTTTAAAAAAAGTGGCTTCATCGTTTTGGATTTAATTTTTTTGTTGGATAGTGTGAAGGACGTTTAAAAGAATGATGCAGGTCTTCGATGCAAACTCTGAGTTTTCGAAAATTGCAAAAATTCATACTTTTTCGGTTTCTTCCTACAGCTACAATTATGAAGATTTTCCTGTAAGTATGTGTGTAATTATGAAGATTTTCTTGTTCCGTAAAGGTAGATTTTGAGAAAAGGTCATGTACAATTTTTCGAAAATGTGAGTATTTTTCCCTTACACCCATTAGATGGAAACATAATTATTTATTAAATATCCAACTCCTTTTTTGCCTCTGATATTAATCATCAAATTGCTCCAGAACGTTGTCTTCTTGCCATTTTCTAGTTTCCATTGAAACTTTTTTTTTATTGATTGGAGAGTATCAATTTTGGAGAAAATAGACTCAACGGTTTAGCTGCTAGCGTTCACAGACAGGCGGACAGACAGACGCTCTTTTATTTTTACTTATTTTATGTCAAAAACAGTTAAAACTGTATGTGACGTGCTATGAGAAGAAGTGAAACGTTCTGCCATCATTCGATTTTTCGGCATCAGTATTTATTTATTTTACGTCAAAAAACAGTTGAAACTGTGTATGACGTGCTTTGGGGAGAAGTGAATTCTGTGCACATTTTCAAAACTCTGTGATCCCTACACTATGTCGTATACTACATGAATTTTGAAAAGAAATGAAAAAAAAAGTAACCCACAAAACATGGATTCCGGCTAAACCACGTGTTAAAGGATTTGTTCTCTGAATTTAGAAACTAGGCCCGGCACATTTTCCTTACCAGGGTCCGGCAATAAAAGTTTTTCTTTCACTTCTTAAGGGTGAGAACGTAAAAACTAAATATATAAAATAAATTACATATTACATTTCTCAGTTCATCAATGTTTCGATGGTTGCAATCTTCTTCAGGCAAGAGTTAAAATACGAACAAATAATACGCCTTATGCGATTTTCATTTCAGCTGGCAGCCAAAGTACAATGAGAAAAAACCTTGATTGTTATTGTACTTTGGTGATACGGAAATCTCGGGAAATATTTTATTTCATTTTATTTTACGGTGTTAATATGTTTCTGAATCAAATCTGTTAGCGTTCTACATCACCTTAAAACGCCTTGAATTAATTTGAAGAAATTCTATTTGTTTTAGGCGTGTTGTGTCCTTTCTATAATTTATGCAGGTCTCGGGCAATAATTCGAAAAGTCAAAATGAAGTAATTGCAAATATGGAACTCTGTTGCAGACAAATATCTGAAATATATCCTCGAACTGTCTTTCCCAGCGGCATTAGACTCTTTGTAGAGAGAGGCCATCTTGATAAGCAGGCCAATATGTGAATCGTCGTGTCTACTGATTGTGAATCAACAAGCTTCCGACTATTGGCTCTGTCTTCTCACAAGCGATCGTGCTGCGCCCTAGTGATTTATTTTGCGTCCAGCAGTCGCTTGCTTGTTCGTAATGAAGTTTCTTTCTTTCCCATCTCCCCACACCGCTCCACGCTGCTCATTTGTTAACATTAGTTTGTACTAATTCGACTCTCGCTATTTGCATTACTATTCTAAAGAGGAGAGCCATCTGTAGTTCCTTTCATTCGATGGCGATGCGTCGTTGTTCGGTGTATCGTGATTGGCTGGAGGGTGTCGTGTTGAGTTATGATGAAATGGACATTTGAATAGTCCTTCGTTCAACTTGTCAGGGATATTAAAACCTGTGCATGCTCTGATGAACTGTTGAAAGAATATCAAGAAATTCACAGTCCAGTACATATGTCTTTATATTTTTGAACTACAAAAAGTATTTAAGAACAGTAATGACATGTGTTTCATTGGTATATATTTATGAAATGACATAGTTATAAATATTATTCAGAAAATGAAACATGTAATATAAGTTTTGAAACTCCTTTGACCTCTGCTCTTTTTGGAAGTAAATTAACTTTTGGTTATGATTATAGGCTAAATTATACAGATACATTCCTTACGAATGGTCGGTTGCTCGTGATTCCGGGCGCGTCAACAGCGTAGGTCGCTAGTCCCGTAAGTGTAGTGCATGTATTTTTCTCGGAAGGAGGCAGTGTTCTTCCCCCGCTGGATGGCGAGATCCGGCGCCGACTTACCGTCGGCTAGTGGGGTTTCCCCCTAACCAGGACTCTCCCACCAGCGGGGCACCGCCCCAGCCGGGACAATCTCTAAGCTCCCGACCGGTCTCCCGGAATATGTGGTAGTGTAGTGCATGTTAATGTAAGTGTGTGTGTAAGGGGAGAGGATAGGACAAGGAAGAGGAAGGAAGGATCGCGCGCGGTCCGTGTCCCGTTTGTTAGGGTACTGCTCCGGCATTCGCCTGGTGTTGACAGCGACTGAATCCGACCTAGCTGAAAAGCTAGTGTTAAAAATCCTGCCGCCATCGGGACTCGAACCAGGCACCTCCCAGTCAGAGGCGCTGCAGTTACGAATGGTGAAAACTTAATGGTCAGGTATTTGAACTGAAATAAATCTGAATGAAATTCATTATCGTGAAACTGCATTCTCTTCTTATAATTGTAATTTACTCTTAAATCACATTTTCGGAAATTCTATGTAAATTGTACAGATTGGGCGAATCTCATTTGGAAATTTCTGCCTGTAAGTAAATAACTAGCAGAGATACCGAATGGAACAGAGTTTCTTGTATTCGATATTTTCCTAATCTTTTTAGTCTGTGCTTGCTTTTTAGTTTCTCTCTACTCCGTAGCGAGAAAATAAAGAAGAGTGTCCTTGCGAGAAATATCTGTGTCCTTGCCGATAGGACAGCAAGTACAGAAAATGTTCAAAATATATATGCCCTTGCCAAAGGTCAAAATCTAAAAATATTTTAAGAGAAACCTGCATTATCTAGTTGTAGTATATTGCTGAATCAATGTATCATTAATTCTTAAATATTTAAAACTAGCGGATACGACAATACTTCCGTATTGCAGGGTATTAAAAAAATAAAATTTATTTTAAATTATTTTATTCAATAAATATCAACTAAACGTTAACTATGTATTAAACTGCACGTTACTGTATTACATACCGGGAGCGGTACCTGCAGTGTCTCTGACCGGGAGGTCCTAAGTTCGAGTCCCGACGGAGGCAGGATTTTCGACACTAGCCACAAAGATAGGTCGAATTCAGTCGTCTGGAGGAGAATTCTAGCACCCGGCTGCTCGGATCGGTAGTTTTTCTTGGTTTCTCCGATCAACAACAGGCGAATGCCGGAGCAGTACCTAACAAACGGGTCACGGACTGCGCGCCATCTTTCCTCCCTCTTCCTTATCCTATCCTTACCTCTTACACGCACACACTAACATACACTACAATACACTACCATAAACGCCGGAAGACCGGTCGGGGACTTGTTCCGGCTGAGGTAGTGCCCCGCTGGTGGGAGATACTTGGTTGGACAAAACCCCGCTAGTCGACCGTAGGTCGGCGCCGGATCTCGTCATCCAGGGGAGGAAGATCACCACCACCACACGATGAAAAAACCTGAACTACACTTACAGGACTAATGACCTCAGTAGTTGACGCGCCCGGGATCATTAACAATCAATTAATCAATCTGTATTACATTACATTTTGAAATAAATTTTTGGAACCACCAGTTGTGCACCGTCAGCATTTGGTTCAGACTTCCTGCGTTTAGATCATCACTTCCATGTTACTCTGTAGTATGAGTAAGCAAGGCGTGTAGTTCAGAAAGATAGGTCGCACATTAAGCAAGGTCCTCTGGGAACAGTGTAGAGCGTACCTCGTCAATTCACTTTGCAAAAACAAAGCTCCCACTTGTGTGATTTAATTCTAACCACTCTTTAAATACTCCCAATACTAGTAAAAACACAGTGTGAACATTTCAGTATAATTAGTCCAGTGATTTTTGCGTATATGTGCGACAGACATACACACATTCCCTTTTACTCTCTCCCGTTAGAGAGAAAGGTACGTGATATTGCGCGAAAAAAACGGCCAATTTGGGGTAGAAGAACTCTTTATTTCAGGGCCCTGGTAACGAGAAACTGGATAAATTCAGTTGCTAAATAAAAAACTCTAACACGCACTGTAGCAAGAATCCGTATATGGGAATTCCTGACGCCGAAAAGTAGAATGACGGCAAAACATCTGCTTGTCTATCTCTGAACAACGCTAGCGTCTACACCATTCAGCCGATTTTCACCAAAGTTTATTCCCCAGTCGATCTGGCTGATGTCACCGCTCCTTGAATTTCATATCGATATTTGAATTTTGGGAGGTACATTACATTAAGCCAAGGATCATTTTTCAAAAAAAACCTCTTCGTCGTTTTTGATTATATTTTGATTTGATTTTGACAGAAAATTTTTCCCTTAATGCAATCTGATCCTGAAAGATGGATATTGAAATAAAGGCAGGTACATTTTTCGAAAATTTGAGTACATTTCGCATAGTTATGCGTGAAAATACGGGCGAGAAAGTATGTACTGTTTTAGCACCATAGTTATTCTTTTTTATAGATATTACTTTAATTGTCCTGACGGCGGCAGGATTTGCGGTACTAGCTTTTCAGCTAGGTCGAATTCAGTCGCTGTCTGGAGGAGAATTCTAGCGGCCGGCTGCTCTGATCGGTAGTTTTCCGCGGTTTCTCCCATCAACACCAGGCGAATGCCGGAGCAGTACTCTACCAAACGGGCCACGGACCGCGCGCGATATGTCCTTCCTCTTCCTTGTCCTATCCTCACCCCTTCCACACACGTACTTACACTAAAATGCACTACACTACCACATGTTTCGGGAGACCAGTCGGGAGATTAGAGCTTGTCCCGGCTGGGGCGGTGCCCCGCTGGTGGGAGAGTCCTGGTTAGCGGGAAACCCCACTAGCCGACGGTAGGCCGGCGCCGGATCTCGCCATCCAGCGGGGGACGATCACCACCATTTCCCGAGAAAAAACATGCACTACACTAACGGGACTAATTACCGAAACAGTTGACGCGCCCAGAAACACGAAAAAATCAATCAATCAATCATTGGCTGAAGTCGGATACCATTCGCAAAAGCCTACCTCCACCCATTGGCTGAACTCGTTCTCACTCCATACAGGTAGTTTAAAAAACCCGCCGCCATCGGGACTCGAACCCGAGGGCCTTCCGGCCCGAGTCGCCGCAGCAGTCGTTGACTGAAGCGTGTGTATGTAAGTGCCGTGAGGAAGGTATTCGCCCGCCCATCATCGTAGGCCGTCGCGCGGTTCCGGGTTTGCCGCTGCACCTGCCGCTCGCGAGCGCATGCGCACATCTCGTTACCCGCGGCCCCGGGGCGCATGCGCAGATGGATCGACGCAGGAAAACGCGGCTGCGCCCGCCGCCCGGCTCCGCGCAGTAAGGCGACCGCACACTTTTTTTCAGGTGGATTGATTGATTGATTTTTTCGTGTTTCCGGGCGCGTCAACTACTTCGGTCATTAGTCCCGTTAGTGTAGCGCATGCTTTTCTCTCGGGAGATGGCGATGATCTTCCCCCGCTGGATGGCGAGATCCGGCGCCGACCTACCGTCGGATTGTGGGGTTTCCCCCAACAAGGACTCTCCCACCAGCGGGGCACCGCCCCAGCCGGGACAAGCTCTAAGCTCCCGACCGGTCTCCCGGAATATGTGGTAGTGTAGTGCATGTTAGTGTATGTGTGTGTGTAAGGGGAGAGGATAGGACAAGGAAGAGGAAGGACAGATCGCGCGCGGTCCGTGGCCCGTTTGGTAGGGTACTGCTCCGGCATTCGCCTGGTGTTGATCGGAGAAACCACGGAAAACTACCGATCAGAGCAGCCGGCCGCTAGAATTCTCCTCCAGACAGCAGCTGAATTCGACCTAGCTGAAAAGCTAGTGTCGAAAATCCTGCCGCCGTGGGGAGTGGGACCCTAGGACCTCCCGATTAGAGGCGCTGCAGTGACATCAGTTGATGCACTGAGCTACCGCTACCGGTTTTTTCAGGTGGATTCTCGGATGATGCCAAAAGGCTAGGGGCGCAGGCCCGATTTACCCTCGCGAAGTAATGCCTAAGGGCGGTTCCGTGGGGGCGAAAGAGCTTAGGGATGTGGTTTTAGTGAGTAAAAATCTCACACCACCATGTTGTACGGGCCACATGGTGTTGTTTGAAGATTTCTACCTACCCTCGTTTTTAAAAAAAAAGGAAAGTGCATTAGAAGAAGAAATAAAAGAGGCCATCTTCGTCAACAAATTAGTTATATTGAGATAGCCGGGTTTCGACGGCTTTGCCGTCATCGTCAGTCTCGCTGCTTTCGGCAAAAGTCGGTAGACTGTGCCGTGTGTGTTGTCGGTAGACTGTGCCGTTCTGCACAGTCAACCGACTTGTGCCGAAACCAGAGAGACTTACGATGACGGCAAAGCCATCGAAAGCCGGCTATCTCAATAAAACTAATTTGTTGACAAAGATGACCTCTTTTATTTCTTCTCATAAAAACGTCAACAACACCACATCAGAATTCCCACAAGAAAGTGTATTCATGAGTAAAAATAGAAATAATCTTCCACACACACACACACACACACACACACACACACGCACACACACACACACACACGCACGCGCACACACACACACACACACACACACACACACACACATATATATATATATATATATATATATATATATATATATATATATATATATATATATTTAATAGGTAATTATTACACAGACACATTAAATAACTTGTTGCAATGTGGCTAGGCTGAAGGCCTTTAAGCCGTTACAATACCTACATCCTATGTCGTTCTAGCCTTTCCATTTCTGGTCTTCACCCCAAATGGTCTCTTCACCGCATCAAAGCCGCGGAAAAGAGACCATAAGATACAGCTGAGGGAAAAGTCCCTGAAGGAAGAAAAAACTGCCGTCAGAAGCCGAGTACACGCTAATCTATCAGACTTTTTTAAAACTATTTATTTATTTATTTCGTGATGCGGACGTCACGCATTCTCCTTCCAGTGTTTGGCCTCCTCACCACCTGAAATCAAACAGCGCCACTAATAAATATACTGGATTACGTGGCTCAGGGCTTTAAATGATGTCGCTGTGGTGCGTCTAATCGGGAGCTCCTAAGATTTTAATCCCCACGGCTGTGGCAGGGTTTTCGACACATAGGTGAGGTGGAATTTAACTGCTGTCTGAAGGAGAATTATAGCGGCCGGCTGCTCCGACCGGTAGCTTTTCGTGGTTTCTCCCAACAACTTCAGGCGAATACCGAAGCGGTACTTTCGCAAACAGGCCACGGACCGTCTCTTCCCCCATCCAATGGGGGAAGATCATCACCTTCTGCGATAAAACATACACTACACTTACAGGATTTTAGCATGTTTCGCGTCCAGAAACACTAATCAGTCAATCCACTGTTAAATATGTATTTTACACTACATTCAGATGTTACATTACAATAAAGTGCATGTTTCCAGGAATGTTACCTCATCTTCAGTGCTCCTTGTCAGTTACATTTAGGAAAGGGAATGAGTACAGGAGAAATAATGTACCTACGAGAAGGATCCAATAAGTTAATTTTGTTAAAATTATATAAACACAACATAGTACAAAATATGACTGTTGAACCTTTTTCCAGCGTCAATTTCTGTTCTAGCAAGCTCCGGACGAATTGGAGGGGGTATGTGGGGAGGCGGTTGAAGATTTTTAATAAAAAATCTATATTTTACTTTGTTTTATCATTAAGGCAGGAGGTAGAAGGACTTTTTCCCAATTTTAAAATTTAAAAATGTTCGAATAAAATGTTTGTCCTTTCCTTTCAACAGGCAACATTTTGAAACTTTTATTGGGGACGAGAGAATGTTTTCTTTCAAGAAGATGAGAAGCGAAAGTGGAGTTGTTCTCTTGTAACCTCCATGTTCTTAAAGTTCCTTAATTTGCCGACACACTCTCTTCAGTCTGTCACATGTAGTCAAAATTTAGTTATTGCAGCTGAGAATGCTCCCGCCGCTCTTTTCAAAACACTGAATTTCTAAAGAAGAAATGATTATCAAACTAATGTAAAACATAGTCCTCTAAACATCCTGTAGTTCTCCCACAGTCACCCAGAGCAGGGAATGACACCGCCAAGGATGCATGTTTGCCAGCCATGGTGAATGATTAAAGAACACTGTAAGTGTGCTATTAAATTGCACTGTAAGTGTGACCAGCGCTTCATACGAGGTTATGCATCATCAGCGCATCACGTGTGCTTGATTAAAATCACGTCATATACTCAAATGTTTGTCCCTTAAGTGTAGTGAATGTTTTATCCCGGAATATGTAGGCACTTATGGCGGGGTACTTTACTCGCTGGAATGAGCAAACCGGCGTCAACGCACTAGTAGGCTTGCGGGGATATCTCATCCTGGTGTTTACCACCACGAGGTATTTGCCCGATCCACGACGAGCTACAAGCTGCAAACTGGTCTCTCAAGATGGTGTAGTTGCTGTGGTTGTTAGTAATTCCGGGCGCGTCAACTACTATGGTCATTAGTCCCGTACATATAGTGCGTGTTTTTGCTCGGGAGGTGGCGGTGGTTTTCCTCCGCTGGATGGTCAGATCCGGCGCCGACCTACCCGTCGCTTATTCAGGTTTTCCCCAACCAGATATCTCCCTCCAGCGCGACATTGCCCCAGCCAAGACAAGTTCTAAGCTCCCGGGTGGGTAAAGATAGAACAAGGAAGAGGTAGGAATTATCGCGCGCGGTCTGTAGCCCCTTTGTTAGGGTACTGACCCGCCATTTGCTTAGAGTTGATCGGAGAAACCCCAGAAAACTACCTACAAGAGCACCTGGCCTCTAGAAGTCTCCTCCAGACAGCGACTGAATTCGACCCAGCTGACAAGCTAGTGTCGAAAATCCTGCCACCGTCGGGGCTTTAAACTAAGACCCAGTCAGAGGCAGTGCAGTGGCACCAGTTGATGTACTGAGCCACCTCTCCCCGTCCGAGATGGTGAAGTGCACGGTGGAAACCAATCGACAAACAGCACGTATTAATTCCAGTTACACACAGTACATTTCTCTCTGAGATTTATTTGGAGTTACTCAGCTGATAAGTAGAATCCATCAGTTTGCAAATTCGCAACTCGAACGCACAACCTCGCTCACTTCGTAGTTTCGTTGAGACCGTCAACCGTAATATCGCAGCCGCTTTCATAGACCACGATGGCTATCAATCCACAAACAAGCTCTCGCGGTCGACCGTTAATTTCCGCCTCTTCGCCGCCGTGGCAACAGGTGATTCCAGAGGGGCAAGAAATCGGCCGGCGACGTGAATAAATGAGCCGTGGAAATGTGGAGCGATTGGGAGATTGAAAAGGCCACCCACCTCCTCTCTTAGTCACTACCTCGCAGTGGGCCCCAACCACCACTGAGAAAGCGCCCGCCCGTCACAATAGGTATTAACGTTACTAGTACAGGAAGTTAGTCTTTGACGCATGATTGAAGTGTTAAGGGACGAGGTGATGAAAGGAGCCAAGTTCAACTTTCTTAAATGTCTCTTTCGTACGACTTACCTATATCATTCTTTTGTATGAATCCATGAAAAGTTACGAGTATATACTTTTGGGATCATTTTCAATATGCATGGTGGTAGTCAAGCGGTAGTCATGGCGGTAGTCATGGCAGTATTGATTTATGTCACTCCAATATTTTTTTAATTTGTATTTTTCAGTAATTTTATATTCTCATCACTTATTTATGTGTATGGCAAAATAGAATTTGTCGACAAAGTCTATTTTCCCGTACGTATAACGCAAAATAACACTTTTTAATCAATAAACAATTAAGATAAGTACTAGCTTCCAAGCACGAGTGCTGAAGTATATTTGAGGCAATGTATACCAATAAATACGGGGTGTGTTTTTAATTATAATTATAATAAAATTTCAATCACTATGTACCTACTTATACCCACACTATGTAATAATCTATGAAATGACAATTCTTTTGTAGAATATATAAGAAATCGTTGACCAAAATCCTGTGACAAGAGCATTACCAAAACCTCAGAGGCCAACCGATGATATTTGATTTCTTGTATATTTCAGTTTTTTAAGAATGCTGAAAATAATTGATTTGATTAATATGTTTTTTATTGAAAATATGAATTAATTTATCAACAGATTTTTTAGAATTTCAGTTATCAGAGCGTCTTTATTTCCAGTTAAAAAAACATTTCGGGCTATTCACTCAAAAACTAAAGATTCAAAAAATATTTTGGAAACATTTGTATAATTTCAAAGCAGCCGGTCGCTAGAATTTTCCTGGAGCCAGGGACTGAATTAGATCTAGTAATCTAACCAGTGTCGAGAATACTACTATAGCGAGGACTCGAACCCTGGAACCTTCCGGCAAATCCCTACGGCGGCAGGATTTTCGATACTAGCTTTTCACATAGGTCGAATTCAGTCACTGTCTGGAGGAGAATTCTAGCGGCCGGCTGCTCTGATCGGTAGTTTTCCGTGGTTTCTCCGATCAATACCAGGGGAATGCCGGAGCAGTACCCTAACAAACGGGCCATGAACCGCGCGCGATCTGTTCTTCCTCTTCCTTGTCCTATCCTCTCCGTTTACATACACACTTACACTAACATGCACTACACTACCACATATTCCGGGAGACCGGTCGGGAGCTTACAGCTTGTTTAGGCTGGGGCGGTGTCCTGCTGGTGGGAGAGTCCTGGTTAGGGGGAAACCTCACTAGCTGAAGGTAGGTCGGCGCCGGATCCAGCGGAGAAAGATCACCGCCATCTCCCGAGAAAAAAACATGCACTACACTAACGGGACTAATGACCAAAGCAGTTGACGCGCCCGGAAACACAAAAAAATCAATCCATCAAAACCGAAGACAATAAGCAATAAAGTACCTGTAAAAAATATGCATTTTTGCCCTTGCTCTCATCCGCACTCGGCTCAGGCCAGTGTGTCCGCCGCTAGCTAGGTGTCACGCGTGTTTACGAGGCGCGGGGCGCGCACGTGTCGTGCGTGGGCGTGTGTGTGTGGCACGCGTGCGGGCGGGACGGGGCCGGGTCATGTCCGCGTTGCTTCACACGGGGACACGCCCCTTTCGCTGTCCCACGCGGTGCTGCGATCTACGAGTGGCATGGAGTACTACAGACTAGGACAGGCTCTTCTAACGTCTTTCTTTTTTCTAATATTAGGACCGGAGAGGTGGCTCAGGGCTTCAACTGATGTCACTGCAGCGCCTCTGACCGGGTGGTCTAGGTTCGAGTCCCGATGGCGGCAGGATTTTCAACACTAGCTACATAAATGAGTCAAATTCAGTCGATGATGACCGGGAGCGGTAGCTCAGGGCATCAACTCACGTCATTGCAGCTCCTCTTACGGGTGGTCAAGGTTCGAGTCCTGACGGCGGCAGGATTTTCGACATTAGCTTTTCAGCTAGGTCGAATTCTGTCGCTGTGTGGAGGGGAATTCTAGCTGCCGGCTGCTCTGATCGGAAGTTTTCAGTGGTTTCTCCGATCAACACCAGACGAATGCCGGAGCAGTACGCTACCAAATGGGTCACGAACGGCGCGCGATCTTTCCTTCCTTTTCCTTATCCTATTCTCTCCCCTTAAACACTTACACTAACATCCACTACACTACTACATATTCCAGGAGACCGGTCGCGAGCTTAGAGCTTGTCCCGGCTGGGGCGGTGTCCCGCTGTTGGGAGAGTCCTGGTTAGGGAGAAAACCCACTAGCCGAAAATAGGTCGGCGCCGGATCTTGTCATCCAGCAGGAGAAGATCACCGCCATCTTCCGAGAAAAAAAGCATGTACTCCACTTACGGGAGTAATGATTGCAAAGCAATTGACGCGCCCGTAAACACGAAAAATCAATCAATTCATGACTGGAGAATTCTAGCAGCCGGCTGCTCTGATCGGTAGTTCTTCGTGGTTTCTCCGATCAACGCCAGTCGAATGTCGGAGCAGTTCATTACCGAACGGGCCACAGACCGCGCGCACCCCTTCCTTGTCCTATACTCTTTCCATAATTGCACACACTTATACTCACATGCACTTCACCATCAGACTTGTCGGGAGCAAGGAGCTTGTCGCGGTTGGAGCGCTGCCAGGCTAGTACGAGATATCTAGTAGAGAAGTGGACGTGTAGGCTCACCATCCAGCGGCGAAAGGTCACAGCTACCTCCCGCAATAAAACATGCACTACACTTACAGCACTAATTATCATAGCAGTTCGCGAGCCAGGAATCACTAATCAATCCATACATCAAGTAAAAGTTCCTACACTTGCCGGGGATAGAACTCGCAACCTTCCATTTACTGTCACGCTCGTAAGGAGGAAGGTAATATTAGTTTCTTAATGAGGTTTTTTTTTTTTTTTTCAGACACATTAATTTGGTTCAGCGTTCAAGATTCCTAGGATTATTGACACTCGTGCATCAACAAGCTACATTTTATACATAAACATACTTGAATTTTGAAGTAATTTTAGAGTTATTATCCCAGCTCTTATTTTGTTGATGCACGACTATCGATAACTGAACGGAATAGTAAACAATAATCTATGTAATTGCTTTCCTTCGATTTTTACAGTAACCTTCGAGTTTACTGGAACAGTCGGAATTATTTTTGTTTGGTAGGTATTTTATTTGATGAGTTTTATTTATTTACGAAATGTCTCATAACAGTGCAGAAGTAGGTAATTATTAATTGGTACGGTGAGGTCGAGTAGGAAAAGTAGATATGAATATCGTAAATTTTTACACTATGTATAGATTGTACTACACTATAATTTTATTGTAAATATCAAAATACATCCTGCGAAAAGTGACGTTGATGTTAGTTAATGAGATGCAAATGAGTAATTACAATACTTGTGTACTAACATCCCTTATTACGAAACTGTTCGCAATGTCGTTAAGTTTCACTTTACATCAAAATGGATGAAGCATATTGCAATGATTCTGTGAGAATAAGCCATTGTAAAACTCCATATTTCTTAGCTTCTAATTTCTGATATTTCAGGTTTTGTTAATTCCCCTGTCTCTTCATCGCATCCAAACCGTGAACACAAGACAATTTGGTAAGCAGTGGAAAAATCTTCTGAAATGAGAAATTTTCTGTCGTCAAGGGAAACATTTACTTCATCTTAATTCGAACAATACAAGCTGAACGGCCACATTATTTCTCAATTTTTAAGATTTCATTTATTTTGTGGGATAAAGAAAGTTTGTGATAATGAACCAAATTTCATGACAGCAAAGATTGACGAGAATTTTTTTATAAATATTCAAATTGAATTTGTAATGAGTCACAACTCAGATGGTAGGGCATACACACCGTACTAAATATTCAATTTTTAGCACTAATGTTGAAAGTGGGGCAATGTTCAAATGTTCACGTAAAAGTGTAAATACAACAAAGAAAACAAAGTACTTTCATCTAATCAGATACTACTGATCTTAAAGTAACATGATACCCAATTATATGATTTACATACTTGAGGATAGGAATAAAAGAAAAATCAGCAATGCTATCTAAAAAATAGTGTATGTCACACGTGATAAAGGTGATTTTATTTTTCTAGTAGAATTGTACCACCCAGCCAGTATCGTATCGTAATATTCCCTACTCACAAAATAAAATGTCACATTTCTACTCATATCATAAATAATTTTTATCCATAGTGAAATACTTGTATTTACAAACTCAGGGAATGAAACATAAGAAGCACTGTTCATAAAGAATTACCCGAACAAGATTGTGTTGACAATGATAATGATAAAAGTCGCAACAAGACATTCTAAACAAATAGAAAGTAGCTGTAAGAATAGAGATTGAACGTAAAAAAATATAAAAGTCATCAAAAACTTATGATCGCTCAAAAACATGCAATGCTTGTAAAAACATAAAAAATTGACAGCTGTAAAACATACATTATTATTATTATTATTATTATTATTGTTATTATTATTATTTCCTGTTAATTTCAATATTTATATATATTTTATGTCTGAAAAATTGTAATTTAAAACGAATAAAACACTTATTTTACGAAGATGGTTGATACAAATATATTTTATGAATATTGTAATAAGCAGAATTGCCACAGAGAAAACATTATTTACAAACCCAGAGAAAGAAACGGAAGAACACTATTCATAAAAAAGGCCCCCAGGGCACGATCGTGTTTACAATGATCATGACGAAAGCTGCAACAAGACTTCGTAAACATCTGAAAAGCGACGGTAACAAGCGAGGCCGGACGTTAAAAAAAAGACCAGCAATAAAAAGCAGTGAGAACTCGTGGAATGCAAAGTCTGCTTTAAACTGCACCGTCACCAGACTTGTGTAGAGTTTGGAGAACCGCGAAATTTTAGTGAATGGCGAGGAAAGGAGCATGACAACCCTAACACGCTCGCTCCTCGAGTACACGAGACACAGAATGGAGCGTCCGCAGGGAGTAACAAGTCGAGGAGTTCTTTGAAAAAGGCGCGTGCCTTCTCAGCTGAGTTATAGTCAGTAAGAAGTGCTCGACAGTGTTCCTTTAATTTTTCGCGTTTCCTCCCGTTAGAAGGCGAGAGACAGGTGTGAATAAATACGCTTTTCGAGGGGAAAATAGAATTTTATGCTTTTCATTGTAGTGTAGATACCATTACACGCAATTTTGACACAGGTGGTTCAGTTCAATTACATTCCTACATTGTTTCTTTTGATATGAGGAAATACTGTCGACTTCGGTTTTAGTGAACTTTAGGGGTCTAACATATTTGGTTCACTGTATCAGAGGTTCACTATATCGGACGCTAGCAAAATTAAATGGAATATCTCCACAAAGATTTATTTTATTACTACAGCGCAAAATTCATTAACAGCATGAACTGAAAATTTTAATATCGTTATTTGTACGTAAAAAATCAATTATTTTGAATTGTGTCCTTTGTACATTTTTCGTTACATCCTTCTCCAGAGTTCGTGTTCTCTCCTTACTTGATTCTGCATTGTTCTCTCTCTGTAAGCATTGTAATGCAGTCATGACACCTTTCAATGCCTCTTGCACTGTTGGAGCACCATCCTACTCTCCGAAAGCCCTTTTAATCGCCTAATGCCATAAGAGATGCACTTAATTTCCAGGACATTTCCTACGTTTACTGTAGTCGAAGTTCAAGTTCACTATATCCGAATCTTCTTATGCTAATTTATAATGTAAGTGAAACGAGACCTGTGATTTAAGTTCACTATATCCGAGGGTTTACTATATCCGAGTTCAGTACCGGAGTCGACTGTATGAATAGATTTAAAAAATTAATGGTTATACATAATGCCACATACGACTTTCTCGCGCTAGTTCATTTTCTAATCTTTTTACTCTAAGATCGCTTTCCGACACCGCTCCATCCTCTTTGTAGATGTTACCTATCGGTGCCAAAACGAATATTTTCCTCATTTTCTGAGTTTCTATTTCCCTAATAAAATAATATGCCTTTAAGAATGTTTCCGTTCGATATAAAACAGTCGGATATGCAAATTTTCATTGAAAAATTTGGAGTCGTTCTTCAGAATATGTTCATTTTTACTACAGAACTGTGTCAGAAACAATTTAAATATATATTTTCAGTTTTCTATCAAATTCAATCGTTTAATGTCATCTAGAAATGTGTTGTAAGCTTATAGTAAGTTGTAAGCATTCCAATAAGCTTACGAACTCTATTCAAAACCGTAAAGAATTTTAATGTTGGTACAGAGAAAAATTAATTATTTATGAGCTCAAGAGAAGTTGTAAAATATAAGCATAAATGTTAAATGTTTATTGTTTGGGGAAAAGACTGATGATATATATTAGTTGCCATCAATTCAGTAATTGGTTTTAATCCATAGAAGTTCCAGGAATCATATATATATATATATATATATATATATATATATATATATATATATATATATATATATATATATAATTACACGTCTACATGCAACAGGTAAGAAGTAAAATGTTGTATGTCTAAACCCATTAATTGCAATTGAAGTAAAATTAAGAAATTAACGTTTAACATTGAGAGAATTTATGAGCAAAGCTGTGAAACGGAAGAAATAACAATATTAATAATAGCAGAAAGTAATCCCTTTCATAATATTTGTATTATTATTTGCAGACAATATCAAGAGTTAGTAATATATGGTAATAATATTGTAGAAGGAAGGACATTTCTCACTACTTTTATTTACTCTGTACTTGATAATTAAAACTATTTCTAACTTTCATAATGACGTTAAATTTAAAGCAACAAGAGTAAATGTTATGCGTTTTTGAAAATAAAACTATGAAAATTTAGTTCTTGGTTCAGCTAGAACGATCATCACGCATGGGTGAAGCATTGTTGGTTTGTAAAGAAAATATGCAACTTAACAGACGCTATAGGAAACAAAATAGAAACAATTTGTATTATGAATTAAAAGTATAGAAATGAAATCTGTAACAATAATATAATATTTTTATTAACAAAAGAAGTTGTGTTTGTAATAGTTTCAAAATGTCTTGTAAAAAACGAATACTTTATGAAAATGGATTGAACGCTTTTATGAGAAAAGGAAACTATTTTAGAATTTATCGCATTTTTTGTTGTTGTTTTCAACCTTTGGTTATCCACGATTTATCCATTTCGGCCAATTTTTTTTATTCTAAATAACTTCTCACTGCAACAAGCGCATTGTGCATTGATCCAAAATATGACCGCATTACAAATCTTCAAATTTCAAGCCAATGACTTCAATGTTATTAAAATACGTTTGCCCAGTGCACTTAAATCATACGGATGTATTCAATAGTAGGGTATAGCAAGGATTTCCAAATTTATTAAAGTTAAGAAAGTTAAAATTAAAGTCCAAATTGAATTGATTGGGATACCCCCTGTACCTCCTAAAAATATGTTCATTAACCTCTACGGAAAGTTTCATTTCGTGGCAAATTGTTCAGATCCTTGCACACTTAAGTAACTCACAGAGGACGTTCGAGCACCTGGCGTACATGCATTTCACTCGTTGAGGTGCTCCATTGCGTAGACACCAAGTTACACAGTGATTCACAATGTACCAAAATATTTTACAAAACAGTTTTTTCCAAATTGATTTATAAATTTTACCGAGAAAACGAAAAGGAATAACAACAAACATCTGACAGGCTTTGCTTACATACCTGAAGAAGAAAAAGACGAATTTGAAAAACTTAATGTAAATTTACAACTTTTTGAACATTACAAGGGAGATAATAATTTATGTTTTTCTGGTTGAAATTATTATTATGACGTATGTTACGACACACCTATGGGTTGAATTGTAATCATTTACTACCCACAGAATTAAATACTTATGCTCGTGTAGATAACATCCTTTTGACGTTATTAATTAGGGTTAATTTGGGTTAGAAAAAACTATAAAGTGAAGTGAAGTTTGTAAATTAAATAATTTAAACATTTTTTTTCTAGGTATTTGATATTTTATCATGGAAACATAAAAAATTTTGTAATTTAGTAAAAAAAATAATTTATCGTAGCGAATACTAGAAATTGAAGATGTTCTGACTTTATCCATGCATATACGGATGGCATGCGCGTTACATCTGCAGCGTCTTTGACCAAGGGTACTAGAATTCGAGTCCCGGCGCATATTCGTCACTTGCACTGCTCGAATTCAGTGGACCGGAAGAGATGACTCAGGGCATCAACAGCAGACCCTCTGAGAGGGAGGTCATATGTTCGAGTCCCGACGGCGGCAGGATTTTCGACACTAGCTTGTCGGCTAGGTCGAATTCAATTGCTGTCAGGAGGAGAATTCTAGCAGCCGGCTGCTCTGATTGGTAGTTTTCCGTGGTTTCTCCGATCAACACCAGGCGAATGTCGGAGAAGTAACTCAACAAACGGGCCACGGACCGCGCGCCATGATTCCTTCCTCCTTCTTGCCCTATCCTCTCCCCTTACACACACACTTACACTGACATGCACAACACTACCTCATATTCCAGGAGACCGGTCGGGAGCTTAGAGCTTGTCCGGGCTGGGGCGGTGCCCCGCTGGTGGGAGAAACTTGGTTCGGGAAAACATCGTTATCCGACGGTAGGTCAGCGTCGGATCTCGCCATCCAGCGGGGTAAGATCACCGCCATCTCCCGAGAGAAAAACATGCACTACAGTAACGGGACTAATGACCAAAGCAGTTGACGCGCCCGGAAATACAAAAAAGCCAATCAATCAAAAAATCATCGGGAAGTGGCGGTTGTCTTCCCCTGATGGATTGCAAGATCCAGTGCCGACCTACCGTCGGCTAGCGAGATTTTCCTCAACCACGTATCTCCCACCAGCGGGGCACCGCCCCAGGCGGGACAATCTCTAAGCTCCCAACCGGTCTCCCGGCATATGTGGTAGTGTAGTGAATGTTAGTGTAAGTGTGTGTGTAAGGGAAGAGCATAGGACAAGGCCAGCATTCGCCTGGTGTTGATGGGAGAAACCACGGAAACTACCGATCAAAGTAGCCGTCCGCTAGAATTCTCCTCCAGACAGCGACTGAAATCCACCTAGCTGACAAGCTACTATCGAAAATCCTTCTGTCCTAGGAACTCGAGCCTGAGACCTCCCTGTCAGAGACACTGCAGTGACATCAGTTGATGAACAGAGCCATCTTCCAGTAAGACGCTTCAGCCATTCTATGTAGTGTGTTCTAACTCTGTTGTTTCGGCCCACTGCATCGACATGAGCGTTGTCTCCGCCAGGTGCACAGATTCCGGCGTCCACCTGTGTTTTTTCGCTGCTTCGCCTTTTTCCTCGCTTCGCTGCGCTTATTGTGTGTGTGCTTTTCGCACGTTCCTCGGGTATTAAGTCGCCTCACAGCCGCTAAGAGATCCTTGACTACAAAGGCCGCGTTTCGCGCTGTATCAAATCCTTTTTTTTTCCTTCCTGTTTTGTGGCATGTTTATTCTTCCACCTGTCACAGAAGACACCTCTACACCAAGTAAATTTAAAGATGTTTCTGAAGACTTGTTTTGCGGATTTGAGTTTGTCGTGGGCAGTTTACAGTGCTACCGGCGAATCCAGACGTTCCGAGTGATATTTGAGTTTAAACGATCCATTGTCGATGATTATGGATTGAATAGTCACTATTTTATCATTCACAGCCAAAGAAGCTGTAATAACTCAAAGTATAACAAACACTTGTGATATCTTATAAGTATTCTGGTTACAATGTACTTCACAGATACTATCAATGTTTTTAGCTTCCTAAAAAATAAAAATAAAAAATAACGATAATCGATTGTTCTTTGAGTCCCCCGCCATCCTGTAGTAATTCTGGGGTTCTGCTTCAGCATCCGCGTAGAATATTGATTGTTGAAAATGAGTCGGTCTCATAAATACACCTCTAAGTAGAACCAGAGTCGGTGTATTTAGCTGAATTCCAACATTGGTGAGCGTTGGTGGGCGTCGAATGTGGTGGAATCCTCTGCGGTATGTAAATCTCGCGAGGCAGTGTGCTAAAGTGATCGGTGTATTTTTGCTCCTAAACAGTTGGTTAGGAGATTTTGTAAATTAATCTACATTACTATATTCCATTACGCGCGGAAATTGAAAGAAAACTGGAGCCTCCGGCCTTGTCAGTGGTGTCTACGGTTGTGTTAGATACCCTTGTGGAAAATAGAAAAATATTGGAACAGTTTTGCATTCAACTGAAAATGCAAATATGTGTTTTTGCTATAGAGCGATTTTTATAAGAAAGGACTGTTTCGACAGCTAGTGTGTTAATATAACCGAAGGCTCTGTGGTGGTTGTGTCCTTGAGCGCATTATCTCTCAGTTGGATTCTTGAGCTCTCCATTCATTCGTTCGCTTGTACATGGCTTCGACGCGTCCTTTTGTAAGGTCCTCGTCCGACGAAAAAATAGTGCGCCACGAGAAGTAGTTGAAATTAGGAAGTGCAGTTCTATGTGCTCTTCTGTAACATTTATTTTTTTTACAGATATTACATTGAATTTACTTTTTGTGTGATAAGTATTATGTTTATTTTAAAACCGAGTCTTGAATGTGAGATGCGTACTGGCTCACGTCTTTCCGGCGCCTGTGCTTTAAATTGGCGAGCTATATTTACATTCGTAGCAGTTTTTGTTTACTGAATATGAGAGCATGTTAAGAGATTTTTCCATATACGTAATTAAATTTTAATATTTCTCGTATTCGCCCGTACGTGCATATACCTGAGCGAAACTCTTAGACTTCTGAATAGTGATGTCTTCACGGGAGCCATAACCTAACACTTTACGAAGAGGCGTGGCTGAACAGCTGTCACGGCGGAGGGATACTTCTCTGAATTACATGTGATGTTCACTTGTTTAGCGAACTGTCATTTTGGCTCATTCTTAATCCTTCAATATCCCGCCTGTTCTGATACTGCGAGAACCGACTGCATTTTCATACTTAGTGAATCACTGCGGACTACACAACTGACGTCATGCGACAGCAAGGCTCCAAGGAGGAGGGCGCTAGTCATTAAAAAAATTGTTATTTACGTAATGCGTTATGTAAAAGGAACGTTTAGTATATTATTTGAATGTAAAGAACTGTGTGCTGAATATAAACGAACACTTCACCATGTTATTGTAGTATTTGTGAAGACATTTTTGTCAAACAATTTAATTTTTTCCTATTTTTTAGGAGAATGTTTTTTGTTATTCTTGAGCAATGTACGTTCTACCTTGCTGAAAACCATTTTGTGTGTTTTTCGTCCCGCAGCATTTTTTATGCCTCATGCCAGGAGTATTAAGTCTTCATAAAGAAGAAAAATGCAATTATGATAAATGTATACAAATTTTGGCATACATTTGACGTGCTTTTTATTCTTCCACATCCTTAATACCCAATTGGCAGAAATTATTCATCATTTACCACGCATGTAATAGTGAAATATCAATGAGGGCAGTTAGTGACACTTGAAGTCCAATCATTTGCGACCCTCTCTATTTATTACAGGAAAGACTGATTAACATAATACGTGTTCGGATCTGTGTCCGCAATCCTAATGTTGAGATAAAACACATTACAACGTCGACAAAACAAATTGCCAATTCGCCGTTTAATGGTATGTAGATGGAGATGTCTATATTTGTTTTGGGCGTTTCCTTCCAGATGTCCGGCTCAGGTAAAATTATTGGTGAATCCCACGCATTAGAACGTCACACGTATTGCCAAGTAAGAAACTCCTGACAGAAAATACAGGAAGCAAAGCATGAATTGTAGTAAATGAGGAAATATTAATTTAAAAATGATGATACGGTAATTTGTTGAAACGCAACAATCAAGCAAAATAATAGATGCGTCATGCAAATTTCTAAAATGATATTTTTTGTGCCTTCCTGGGAGACTACGCCCAGAATGTTATGTATCCCTATTAATTTCTTGACATTAGCTTATCACGTGAACTGGATGAAGAATTACAACACAGTTAAAAGCAAGTAATGTGATCATTCAAATTGTCTACGGACGATGGTGTGAAATACCCAAGGAAATGCGTTTGATGAATGTCTGTTTAGTAGGCAACGAAGTATCTGTGAATTTTCAATCGCATATTAAGTTATGGGACATTTATATTGCACTACTATCCCTAACCTTGTAGTCGAAGAGTTACCAAAAATTATAGAGTTTCAACATAGTGAAATAAGCTATTAGGATAACACGAAATAAAAAATTAGATGACATCATGGCGGTCCCAGATAGAGATAAATTGACACCACGTATTGTCAAATGGGAAGACAAGTCCGAGATTTTGAAAGTAGAATGAAACTAAAAGTGAAGATTTCTTGGACATGTAGAATGGTAATTATTGCCAACGAAATCTATTAAAAGTGAACGACAGGACATGTCTCCCAATTTTAATGAGACTACGTTACTCCCAAGGTGTTACGCATAATGATGTCATTCCATGTAAAGTATCCCAAAAATTAAAAGATTCTTTTAAAAAATAGCTGGGATTCAAATTAGTACAGATCGTTCCAAGAATATTCATTTTGAGAAAAATCGTGGTACTAGTGTTCATGTGCAAGCGAATGCACAGAAAGACTGACATTTTGATACTCAACAGTTGCAGAATCAGAGATCTCCCAAGGCAGTAATCCCTTGAACAATTTTAAAAAGAGCTACGTATCTTTACATAGGAAACATTTTTTCATAAATAAATCCACTCGCTGATTTGAATTTTTTAACCTGACAATTTGGGGAATTGTCTCCTTATAAATTGTCCAACAACAAATATCCATTGAATAATGATTTATTTTATTTGTTACAGTTTGCTTTATTTATTAGTAAAATGTGTCTTGTGTAAACAAAAATGTTTAATGGAAGAAGTGGACCAGAAATTCACGCCTAAGCCCTTACAGTGTCCTTGACCGGGAGGTCCTAAGGTGTGAGTTCATACAGCGGAAGATTTTACACACTCGGTACATAGCTGTATCGAATGCAATCACGGTCTGGAGAAGAATTCTAGTGGCCAGTAATTCTGATGGATAGTTTTCCGTGGTGCTTCAGTTCTGTGTGAGACAAATGTTGAAGCAGTTCCTTGACAAACAGGTGAAGGACAACGGGAGATATTTCCTTCCTAATTCTTGTTTTCTCCTCTCCCCTTAAACCTTACACACTTTAACTGGCCTGCTCTACTCCACGACACATGTGCAGAGTGGAAATCATAGATCTTTTCGCAGCTGAGACGTTACTCCACCGGTGGAGATAGCTGGAAAGGGAAAAACCCACAAGTCTACGTTTAGGTCGGCGTTCTAATTCGCCATCCAGCCAGGGTAGGAGCAACGACCTGCCTTCACTGCACTTACGTTGATTGATTGATTGATTTTTCGTGTTTCCGGGCGCGTCAACTGCTTCGGTCATTAGTCCCGTTAGTGTAGTGCATGTTTTTTCTCGGGAGATGGCGGTGATCTTCCCCCGCTGGAGGACGAGATCCGGCACCGACCTACCGTCGGCTAGTGGGGTTTCCCCCTAACCAGGACTCTCCCACCAACGGGTCACCGCCCCAGTCGGGACAAGCTCTAAGTTCCCGACCGGTCTCCCGGAATATGTGGTTGTGTAGTGCATGTTAGTGTTGATGAGCCAAAAATCAACACTAAATTATTAAGTCTGTACGAGAAAGTCAGGGCATCAACCGATGTCACTACAGGGCCTCTGACCGGGAAGTCCTAGATTCGAATCACGACGGTGGCAGGATTTTCGACACAAGCTTGTCAGCTTGTGTCGAAAATCCACCCTCTTCCGCCCTCTCCTCCCGCCATTCCAAGATGTGATGGAGCGTGGCGCAGTTGGGGGCGAGCGTGGCGTCAGGTTGGGAGGGTTGGAGAGAGTGGCGAGGGGCGTGGCGGAGTTAGGGGTGGAGAAAGCAGGAGGGTGGAAGGGAGGAATGAAGTGGCGGCGTTGCGTGGCGGGGAAAGGCTCAGGCGGGATGGGGATGGGAGGGAAGGGGAACCGGAGGGAGGGACGAGGGGGGCGTGCTGGTATTATGAGCGGGTGGGTCGGGAAGGTGGGAGGCAGTGGCGAGGGAGGATTGGGAGCGGGCTGGGCGGGAGGGTCGGAGTTAGGGAAGGTGGGAGTGGCGTGTTGGAGTTAGAGGCAAGCTGGCCGGGGGGTGGGTGGCAGGGTAAAGTAGCGAGGGGGCGTGGTCCGGGGCGTGAGGGTGGATAGCAGAGAGGGAGGGAGGGAGAGATGGAGAGACTGGCGAGAGGGGCGTGACGGGGTTAGAGGCAGAGGGCCGGGAGGGTGGGTGGGAGGGAGGTATTGGGGAGGTTTGGGGGCACAGCGAGAGGATGGGAGGTAGGAAGGGAGTGGCGAAAGGGAGTGGCTCGGGGTGGGAGATTGGGAAGCAGGGAGAGATGGAGAGAGTGGCTTAACGGGTTTACCGGGGTTGAGACGGGAGAGAGAGAGAGGGAAGGAGGGAGTGGCGAGGGAGGAGACTAGGTGGGATGGAGGTATTGGGGAGGTTGGGTGGGTATAGCGGGAGGGTGGGAGGCAGGGAGGGAGTGGTGAGGGGCGCGTGGCCTGGGGTGAGAGGGTGGGAATCAGGGAGGGAGGGAGGGAGGTAGTGGCGAGTGGGGCGAGGTGGGGTTATAGGCAGCCGGGATGCGAGGGTTAGTGGAGAGAGGGAGTGGCGATGGGAGTTGGGGGCGGGCCAGGCGGGAGGTTCGGTGGCTGAGAAGGAGGGCCGGACTGACTGGCGAAGGGGGCGTGGTGGGGTTATAGGCAGTCGAGCCGGGAGAGGGGAGAGATGGAGAGAGTGGCGAGGGAGTGAAGTGGGGAGAGAGAGGGAGGGAGGAAATAGCATGGGAGCGTGACGGGTTTAGGGGGTGAGGTGGGGAGAGGGAGGGAGGGAGGGACTGGCGAAGGGGGTGTGGTGGGGTTATAGGTAGTCGAGCCGGGAGAGATGGAGAGAGAGGCGAGGGGGCGTGACAGGTTTAGGGGGTGAGGTGGGGAGAGGGAGGGAGGGAGTGACTGGCGAAGGGGGTGTGGTGGGGTTATAGGCAGTCGAGCCGGGAGAGGGGAGATATGGAGAGAGTGGCGAGGGGGGTGAGGTGGGGAGAGAGAGGGAGGGAGGGAGTAGCATGGGAGCGTGACGGGTTTAGGGGGTGAGGTGGGGAGAGGGAGGGAGGGAGTGACTGGCGAAGGGGGTGTGGTGGGGTTATAGGCAGTCGAGCCGGGAGAGATGGAGAGAGAGGCCAGGGGGCGTGACGGGTTTAGGGGGTGAGGTGGGAAGAGGGAGGGAGGGAGGGAGTGGCGAGGGGGGCGTGGCGGCGTGTCGTAAATCGCCCGCTAATTATCGCTCGGCCGGACAAAGGCGCCGGAGCGCCGCGCCGCCGCCATTTGCATTTACGACAGCAATTACGCGCCGGTGGCAGGAGAGGGGCTCCGGGAGCGCGCCCGCGGGCGCTCGCCCCCCCCCCAACCCCCCCCCTCCACTCGGCCGCACCTACCGCCTCTCAACACACGCACTTTACGTTGCGGTACCGCACTTCGACGACAACGCAAGTTTCACCAATCGCACTAGAGTTGGTTTCGTACTGTCCAGTACGTAAATCTACGAAATGACTCTGTCTCTTTCTCCCCACGATCGTGTGGCTATTTCTCTCTTTCTCCCCCATCTCTCTCTCTCTTGCTCGCTCGCTCATTCGCTTACTCTCACTCTCTTGCTCTCGCTCTCGATCCCGATCTCTCTCTCTCTTGCTCTCACTCGCTCTCTCTCGCTCTCTCTCGCTCCCCCCTCTCTCTCTCTTGCTTGCTCGCTCATTCGCTAGCTCTCACTCTCTTGCTCTCGATCCCGATCTCGCTCTCTCTCTTGCTCTCACTCGCTCTCTGTCACTCTGTCTCGCTCCCCCTCTCTCTCTCGCTCTTACTTGCTCTCTCTCTCGTTCTCTCTCTCTCTCTCTCTCTCTCTTACGAACGCTCTCTCTCGCTGCATTTCTTATCCCATTGTCTTGTTTCCTTTCATCAGAGCTACCCGTAGCATCTGGCGAGTTGCAACTTCGGGAATCGAATTCCGGACACTTCTAAGTAGAAATTCTGCCGGTCAAAACATATTCATAACAGGATTCTTCCAGGTTCTTTCAGCGAGAGGTATCTCCGAGCATGAACTGACGTCACTGCAGTGTCTCTGACCTGGAAGTCCTATGGTTCCAGCTTAGCTGGATTTTTGACACTAGTACACACCTAGGTCGAATCAAGTCGTTGTCTGGAGGAGAATTGCAGGGCAAAAAATATGGCAGTACCCTAACAAACGGGTTGTGGACAAGGCTCCATCTTTCCTTCCTCTCCGTTGGCCTATTCTCGCCCATGGTTCTTCTTCGGAATTCGCCTGGTGTTGAACGCAGAGACCACGGAAAACCACCAATCAGAGCAGCCGGCCGCTAGAATTCTCCTCCAGACAACAGCTTTGTCGTCTTCATCAATCGTGATTGAACCTTCTAGAAAATCATGCCGTAATAAATAAATAAGTACATAAATAAATTCATAGATCAATAGATCAATACATCTATACATAAATAGATCAATATATCTATACACCGATAGATTGTAAAATCAAAAAATGTATAAAATTTAAAAAAAATTATGTTTGGGGCAGTGATAGGTGGCAGCTGGCCAGAGGATTGGACATGACCGAAAAGCGAGACCAGACCAAAGCAATTAGAAAGCAACTGGTACGAGAAAGTCTGGGCCATTTTGTAGCACTACTAGTTGTTTCTGTAAAACCTTTTTTACTCTGAATGTTGTAAACAAAATCTCAGGGACGTAAATAGCTTTTTCCCACATTCATCATTGAGAATATTACATGTCTACACGAATTAGTGTGATGGTTTACGACCCTACTTACGGGTTTGTGCGTTAACTTGTCGCAAATAATGTTTTTCCTTGAGCATTCATAATTTGCTGAATAATCCATTTATCGATGTTTTCTTTTGATTCAGTTTACTCAGTTTTTTTCTCCTTAGACAAATCGTTCATATTTTCTCAACAGCACATTTCCTTTTGTATAAAAATGTTCCTTTTATTTAGACACATAGACACCTTCTACCTAATGGAATGAGAGTGCGTTCTGGACAGTAGAAAACAATGCATAATAATAACAATAACAACAACAACAACAATAATAATAATAATAATAATAATAATAATAATAATAAGAAGAAGAAGAAGAAGAAGAAGAAGAAGAAGAAGAAGAAGAGCTAGAACAAGAAGAACAAATGGCAGGAAAGGGGCTAAAATGGAGTACTTAAAATTCTTTTCTATATAGTCGAAAAACATTTTGTGACAGTGGTATTTGTACCTAATTGGTATTTGATATTCAGGTGAGGTGTTACGAAAAAAAGTATTTTGAAAATTGAAAGATCTATTGTTCTGTGTGCAACGCATTGTATGTTAGCATTCTATGTTCCACGTTCTTGCAGTATTCACGAAGACCATAGCCAGCATAACAGCTGATGGAAACGTATCAGCCGCAGAAACAAGAATAGGAAGAGGAATAATGAAGATGACGAAGAAGGAATGGGAATAACGAGGAAAGAGAAGAAAGAAATAGGAAGTATAAGAATGAAAGAAAGAAATTAAGTGGATGAAGTAGGAAGATGAAAAAGAAGATGTAAGAATATTTAGGTAAGAAGGATGAGAAATTGCATTGCTACTCATTTCAGCAACATTCAAAGCTTTTCCTCTACGTGTCCGAAGTTTTAAAAATACGTTATAACAAGCTGAGAGTACTAGATGTTAAATGAGTAACTAAGTGCTATGTAGTGTGGTGAAGTGTTTTGAAACAGTGTAGTGTACTGTAGTGCAGGGAAGTGTAGTGAACGCGATCAATGCCCTTTAAAAAATCTAATTTAGCCAATATCTATGTAGCTTGTATTAATTTTTAGTATTCCTAACGTATTATTTATTGGATATCATGACTACCTAACGTATTATTTATTGGATATCATTTATTAATTATTGGATATCATGACAGAGTTGAAATAATTGTTATAATACTTAACATTAGTGATATTGTGATTATTGCATCCTCGTCTTGTACTGTACTCTGTTATCATTATTATTATTATTATTATTATTATTATTATTATTATTATTATTATTATTATTATTATTATTATTATTATTATTATTATTATTATTAATTAACTACCACCAGGTCATACCCTATTGCAGTTTAAATAAATGCATTCAGTATTCACTACCCCCTGGTTGGCGTGTACTCGCGGGTACAGAGACAAGGGTGTATTCTCCGCATCTGAAGTTCAGCTTGTCGGATTTCGACCACGAATTTATCAAGATTACAGCATCCCCTGTCCGATACAATACCCACACACGAAAAGGAAGATAATTCCGCTATTCTCTGCGTCTTGGCCACCCATGGCTCACGGAGGAGGCTTATCACACAGGGAACGCCTACCGCAATTGAGTGCTCGCTCTGATCTTTGTCTGACGTGTGCGGCTCGGATCCGCACAGCGGGTAACGGGCCCTGCAGCCAGGCCCCTCAGCCAATCGGCAATCGGCAATCGCTTCGTGACTGGAACGTAAGAGGAATATCTCCATTTGTTTGGAACCGGTGCGTTAGTCGAAACACATCTTAGAAAAATATTTCATAGGAAGCATTTAAAAAGAATTCAAGAATATTGGTTTAGCGGTGAAATGTTACTCGTATATTAATTATTTAAAATAAAATAAGTCGAGGCGTTGTCACTGCCAACAATACTGTTTAGTTCAAGCTTTCGATGGCATCATCAGTTTTCTGCTGTTTGGAAGCCACGAAACAGCTGCCAGTTTTGTGGCTTCAAAACAGCAGAAAAGTGATAATGGCTAAGCCATCGAAAGCTGCTCTCAAATTAAACAATATTGTTCGAAATGACAGCTTTGTATTATTTTAATTTAAGAAGTCAATTTTTACATTAAATTTAGTAATTTACTAATGAAATAACTCAATTGTTTTTAATATGTCACTAAAAATCGAGCCAATTTATGAATAACGAGTGCATTTGATACAATTTTATTATCTGTAATATAAATAATTCGAAATAATTATACAGTAACAAAATATTCTCCATCACGTGTTCAACTATTTGTATTATTGAGCTAACCGTAATACAAGTCATAACTGTCAGACCCCTCAGCCAATAACGCGATCGATTCGATATATGAGTAATATCTTCATTTGTTTAAAACTGGAGAGTTAGTCAAAATAGTCTAACGAAAATATTTGAGCGGGGGCATTTAAACAAAATTAAGAACATTTTTCTGTGAAGGTATTGATGGTATTAATTTTTTAACAATATGTCACTATTAAATTTAAATAATGGTAACAAACAGTGAAATTGGTATAGATTTACTAGTGTTAATAATAGAAATAATCTAAATAATTATACAGTTACAAAACATTGTTCATCAATTCATCAACTCTCTGACCTAATACAGTGCTTTTTCCTTCAGATCCCTCGACCAATCACGCACTCACGCTGTTGTAGGAGTGTGCCAACAATGTGCGGCTTAATCAAACATTTCAGTGGGAGCTTTTAAACCAATTGAAGTACTAACTGTTATATTGAATTTATTAATGGTAATCTTTAAAAGAATATTCAAGGTCACTTAAAAAACGTCGATAATTGGTAGCCACTGCAATCAAAATGACATTACTACTATTTTTATAATATAAGTAATTTAGAATAAAACAGCAATAAAACCTAATTGTTAACTTGAAATATTTATGTAAATGTAGTAGATCGCAAAAAAACTCACAATACGGGCATATTCCTTAGTTGACTTAAGTCAGTATTGATGGACAGTTATGATTTGCTACACTTGGACATTTCATGAAAATCTTGGGAAGTTTGTCCTAAAGCTTTACACTTCGGTGGTTTTAGTATTATTTATCAGATTTTTTATCAGTTTAGCAGATATTGCAGCAAGGAGAGAGCTCCCTCCTTGGGTGGTGCCCTGTTCCATTCAAAATATCAGTTAAAGACGAGTCGCAAAAAAATAAAAATTACTCAAAAAAAATGCTTATCTAACATATAAAAATATGTATATTATTTGATTTGCCCTTTTACGTTCGGCAAGTTAGATTAAAAAAATATGTAGAGTTCTATTTGAAAGAAACACAAAAAAAACAAAATAGTTTCCTCAATATTTCGTAAAACAAGAGAGATAAAATGGAAACAAATATATGCATAAACTAGCCCCATTCCCTCATAGACTTGTCATGCTCATGCATGAAAACTGTATTGCTCTAACTTCAACCGTTCATAAATTACAGGAGGTGCTAAAATTACGTGACTCATCCTGTACACCGTTAATGTGTTATATAAACTCTCAAATCGCAAATTAGTTTTAAACATACTTAATTCCAATTGTTAGAGTATATTTTATTAATCGCGTTCATTGCAAGGAAGTTGAACGTGGCCCAAACTATATCCTTACAGAGCTCTTGCGTGGCATAGGTCTAATTAGTAAATAGACCGCATCTGAAGTTTCGTGCACCAGTTATTGTACGTTTGAGTACACACTGAATCGTATTTTCGTAAGTAGCTGAATCAGACTTCATTGCCTGGTTGGGAACTTCTTGATGAGACAATGCGATAATCTTCCGGACGATAAATTAAAAATAACCAAAATAAAACTATTACTAGCGTACCCGTGCGAGAACTCTCGCAAGTTAAACCCCACCCTAATTTTTCCTAAAAGGATCGTGAAATTGAAACATTGAAACATGGGAATATGCGGTCCGTTTCCATTGTAATACTCTCCATAATTAAGTACGCAATTCTAGTGGACCACGGAAAATTGTTAAAGAGATGGTTGCACTACACGCGTAAGAATCAATATTCATCGGTTTCAAGCAAATACATGTTAATACATGTATTTGCTTGAAACCGATTTCAAGCGAATAGTATTTCTAGTTGTTGCTGCGAGAGCGAATTAAATAATACGCAGCCATTTGATTGTGACGTCACAAAGATGGTCACCTGCACCAAGGGCTGAAATTAGTTCACGGAGGAATATATTCTGTATTCCTTCATGTATAGGTGGTATTGGTAGTATCGATAAGCATCTAACCGGCAAAAATTTAATAGAATGTCCAAGAATCATCATGTAGATTACGGTGTGAGGAACGCTTCTTTGAGGCCTTTTGCCTCAAAATTTTGTTTTTTTGGCCCTAAAACGATTTGTTTAGGAGTTACTGAACAATATAGCTAACCGAGTGTTGTGGATTGCACTTTGATATGAATATTTAGATGCGTTTTTTAAACAAATATTTTATATTTTAAAACTCAAAGTTCAACTTGTCACGTCACCGTAAAATTCTCTATCTTTAGAGACCTCATTTATAAAGATTGGTTGCGAGTGAGAGCCGCAAAAGGTATGTATACTATTGAAATAATAGGAGACGATTACCAAAACAAAAAAAAAAAACAAAAACAAAAAAAAAACAAAAAAAAATGCGTAATGAACTCTTTATTGACGTAATTACCTTTTCGAAATTGTAAAATATTGCGTAAAATAAGGCACATGTAACGGAACAAGAGTTTATCGGGAGATAGTGGGAGTTTATCGGGAAAAGTAATTTCTGGCCGACGTTTTCTGTGAATTTGCAATAGTTGGTGAGCCTGAAAGTAAGGATGATACCAGGATTGAGCGGAATAGCAAAAGAGAAGATCGCTAACAGGAATAAAGTTAGCGAAGGTAGCGATGTGTGAAAGCTCAGTGCAAAAATATTATAATAACGAGGAAGGAAGTACAGGAATTTTTAGTTCAGAAATTCGCGTATTTATTCGTTACATAAGTATTAAATAAATTCAGAGCTAAAATTTATAGTTTTCAGATATAACTACTCTCGCTTTCTGGGCACTTTACTTCATCATCCAACAATGTAAGTAAAAGGGCAGGGACGAGTTTTAGAAGCTCAACACATCGTGTGTAGTTTATACTTCTTCCCCAAATGTCAAAAAGAATTACTATTTTTGTTTTTACGAAAATAAGTTACATTAAATCAAATTGTAGCCTCTGGGATGGCTCAAGGGCAGCGTACTAGCTTCCCGTGCTGTGGTCCCAGGTTCGATTCCCGGTCGTAACTATCCTTTAAAATCGTCCCAGTTTCTGTAGCTGTGTGAAGCTACGAAGAAAAGCTCAAGCAGGCGGATCTTGCTAGTTGCGGTGAAGAGAATACGTCATGTTCGCCTCATGTCGCCCTTACCCCCAAGCATGGAGATTTCACCAGACCCAGGCATGGGGGACATCGGTAGTTGGCCGAGAAAGTCGGACTACCGACCCAATAACGCCAAATACATATATAAATCAAATCGTGTCAAAGAACTCATTGTAGGACTAGAAGACAAAAAAAATAAGAATACGAAACAAGGAGAAGGAAAGAGGAGGGAAAGTAATCTAATTAACCGATAGGGCCAGACAAATTGAGCGAGCACCTTTCTGCGTGGGCGAACCTGCTCCACGGCAACTCGGACAGCCGCGTTAGAAATAGCCAACCACTCAGGTAGAGCTCACGGCACCCGGAGCCTACCAGCAACCATTACTTCTCAGCTGTCGATCTATGCCGATCTCGTAATAGCGGCACGAAGCCCCAACACAGCCGTCGCACCCACGCCCTGCCTAAACCCACTTTACAAACGCTCCCTCGCGCGGCCAAATTAGCCACTGCACGTGAGACCATCATTCTGTGCCGCTGTTGAGATCAATATCCACCCAACAACCCCATCAATTACACGTACTTGTGCATAATAATACAGGTTTTAATGTCAATACGCGGCGAGACAATTTTTCAACAAAAAATACCCACGAGGCTATTCACTAATCCTCACTGACGTTGAACGCCTCAAGACCGAAATTAGGTTCGATTACTCTAAAAGTTTAGCACAAACCTTGCTGAATAACCGAGTTGACAAATACGTATTCGTGTAGCTCAAATTACAAACTGGTCTAACGGGTTCGTTCATAAACTCACGGGCGAGAGCGCTGGTGTAGCAAAGCTTGGTGGACAGTTGAATAGCGGTCGTGGGCGATAGCTTATTCGGGAACATTACCCTCCAGACCGTACAAAGCGGTTGATCCCGGGGGTGTTATAGTCGAACGGGTAGCAATGGTGCGTTTGATCGCTTAAGGTAATTAATTTCCCTTTTGTACTCGGCGTTGCCTAGGCGTACACGGACGTTAGATGAAGTAAGAATGGCACAGAACCTGCACAACCTCGCACTGTTCGTTGGCTTGTGTTTGGCTTTCAGTTGTTTTTTGTGGAACGGGTCGTCGATGTACAATGTAGGGTTTGTAGTTCCTCCAAAGAGATATACGGCTGAGTGTCTGGCTACTTATTGTAGCAAGGTTCAACAATACTGGTAATAAAACTCGGTGTTTCACTGACAAACAATTGTTTTTATGTGACGTCGAAAACGTATCGAGATTATCTAACGTTGGTTCCGGACTTTGAGAACGATGGGAATCTGACGTTCAACGTTCTCTATTGGGTGCAGCGATCTTGTGTCGGCTTTTCTCTTGAAACGCTAACATCACGAACTGAAAAGTATTAATATTTATGAGAATATATCGTAAAATGCTAATCTAAAAATTTACGTTAATAAATATTCGTTAGCTGTCAACATTGCAACGAGGGTCAATTTTTGTGATGTGTTAGGAGTCGTTTTCATGTTTATCTCGAATCTTTCTAGTCTTCAGGTATTTCGCGCATTCGTCTTTTTTACCTTACCGGAGTTTCCGAGCTTTCAGATTTTTTCACGCTCTCAAACTTGTCATGACATCATATTTCCTCAGTTTTCAAATGGTCATTGACTTGGGATGAAAGATCGGCGTACCGCAAAGTATGCGCGAGAAATTTCTTAGTATGGCACGTGCTAGCAAACATTGTTTATGTAGCCATAAAGTAATTCGAAACGGAATTAGCTGAAAATGAAAACAAGTAAGAGTCACACAAATGAAGTTTACAGTCTATCTGCATTTCGATTTGCCACAGAAAATAAAATATCCACCGGAATTTTCAATGGCCCGACAAAAATTCTGCGAACATTTTTTTCATTTTGTGATAGCAAACAAATAGGGTCAACTCGGCATGGATGTGTGAACGCAAAGAAAATCAAAATAAAAAAGATGAGATATGAAAAAAATTAAATTCATATTTCCTGTTAGAAATGTCCAAAAGCGAGGCGGGTATTCAAATTTTTCGGAGTAATTTACGTAAAATCTTAAATATTTTTTCAACCTTTTCTCAAAATTGCTCCAAATTGATTATTTAAATTGTTTCCTCGGATGCAAAGGCAGTTAAAACATAGGCGCTGGTCTTAGTTTCATTAGTATCTCGGAATTGTCGAAAATTGCAAAAGGTCATACAATTTTTGTCGTGTTTTTACAACTAAATTGAAAGTAGAAAATGTTTTCTTAATGGAATATGTTTCTGAAAAACATCATTAAATAAGGCAATGTGCAATTTTTCAAAAAATGTGAATAGTTATCGAGTAATTTTGCGGGAAATATGAGTTATTTTTAGACAATTATTTTCTAAAAAGCCTCTAAATATTTTTCAAAATTTTTGGAACGGCTCAGGTCCCATTTCCCGTAAAATCTGTATTTTTGATATAACTTGAAAAAAAAAATTGCAAAAAAGATTAACCTTGCAAAACTACAATTGAAATATAATGAAATACATATTGAAATATATTGACCTCAAATGAAGTTTTTCCAAAACTCAATATATTCCTATGAAAGAGAGCTTTACATTTCGCATTTACAGTAATGCTTAAACGCTATTTTATTAAACACGGCTCTAAATATTTCAATGTAAATTGACATTTAGGATGAGGTTTTACTCTTCTTTAACGTTCTTAAAGTAATATATTGGTTCTACTATTAGGAAACCGAAAAGTTGAGAAAATTTCAAAAATGTACTTTGGGAGGCGATAGATGGCAGCTGGCAAGACAATGGGGCAAGAACATAAAGCCAGTGCACAGTCAAACTTGTATCGTGTAACGAGTTTAAGGATGTAGGATGCCGGAGGTTCAATGCCGGAACAGTAACAAACGGGCTAAAGATCGCGCGCGATATTTCTTCACTCTTCCTTGTCCTATCCTCACTCTTTACATACACAAACACAAACACTAACACTAACACTAACACTAACACTAACACTAACACTAACACTAACACTAACATTAACACTAACACTAACACTAACTACCACACATGCACTACACCACTACACATGCCGGGAGACCGGTCGGGAGCTTACAGCCTGTACCGACTGAGGCGGTTTTCCCCTGGTGGGAGATACCTAGCTGAGGAAAACCGCGCCAGCCGGTGGCAGGTCGGTGGCGGATATCTCCACCCAGCATACTCTCGTACGACACTGAAATAAATTAAATCTTTCAATAAAACAGTTTCCACAAATAGCGTAGTATGACAGTACAATGAAACAGTTTAATAACAGTATACTGTACCACAGTTTTTTGTCTTATAAGAATATCGAAAATGTTACTGCTCCATAACGCAACACGAATAGTAGATATTAAACGGCGGACGTCCTCATCCTTGGATCCTTGTTATCATAAGTCAGATGTGTCATAGGCGGAGATTGAGAGAGTTCAATAATTCAATCAATATGCGCAATGTGAGAATACGTAGAATAGCACAATTTAAATATTTGCATTTTTTCAGTCAAAATAAAAATATTCTATTGGTTTTGTAACTTTTCCCGAGTTCCTGATTATCAAAAGAAACCAAAGACACCTTTCTTCTGTCCGGAAGCTGCATAGTTGTCTGTCAATTTTTGGAAGCGTCGAAAATTAGTAACATGGATGACAAAAATGGCTGAAAAGAAACATGAAGTTATTATATCAAAACTTCGAATTGGCCATTTTAGTTTGAAGGCGCAGTTATTTATTTACAAAAACAAATCCAGATCCAAATTGTAATGAAATTATTTCTACATCCCATTTATTAGTCGAATGTCCTTTCACAAGTGATCTCAGGAAAAATTAAAAATTTGATACTGATATTTCTTCTTTATTAAATTCTACTTCAAAATACGCCAAAATAATTTAGTTTTTATGTGTTACAAAATTAGAAAAATAAATATAGTATTTCCAAAAAAACACATGCTTTTAATATTAAATGTATCTATTTGTGGATGCTTTAAATTGTTAAAGACACTGTCATGAAATATTGTTCTGTAATGAGGTATGTAAATTTTCATATAATGTAAAATTGTAAAATTTGTTGATGGCTTATGACCGTGTTGTTGCACCGCGATCTAAAATAAATTAATTTAAAAAAGTCTGAGCTCCAGTACTCATCAGGCGGGAAATTACAATTATTCCTAAAACAATAAAACTCCGGACTCTAGCGCTTACAGGAGTGGGTGATTCGGTGTAGGTGGTGGGTTAGTGGAGTAGGTGAAGCAGCATGACTCCGTGCACTCGCGCTTGCAAGAGCGGGTGATGTAGCATAGGTGATACAATTGATGATTTAGCGGGGCTCTCCCGCCTGCAGGCGGGTGTGTTCAGCGAGTGATGCGACGTGGTGGTGTAGCTGGGATCTAGCGCTTAAAGGCATGGGTGACCGGTGGGTGATGTAGGTGGTGATGCAACTGGACTTGGCGTGAACGATTCGGCGGACGGTGCATCGTTGGTAATGTAGTTGGGTTCGTCGCTTAGCACTTACAGATGTGGGTGACGGGGTGGGTGATGTAGTTGGAGATGTAGCTGGAATCTAGCGCGTACAGGCATGGGTGATTTGCGTGATGTACGTCGACTCTTAACACTTAAAGGCGTGGACGATTCGGCGGTCGGTGCAACGTTGGTAAGGTAGCCAAGTAATCTAGCACTTACAGACATGGGTGATAGGATGGGTGATGTACGAGAAATAGCTGGAATCTAGCGCGTACAGGCATGGGTGATTTGCGTGGTGATGTACGTCGACTCTTAACACTTAAAGGCGTGGACGATTCGGCGGTCGGTGCAACGTTGGTAATGTAGCCAAGTAATCTAGCACTTACAGATGTGGGTGATCAGATGGGTGATGTATTTGGAAATGTAGCTAGGATCTAGCACTTACGTACAGCCAGGGGTTATGTAGATGGTGGTGTACGTTGAATCTAACACTTACAGGTGTGGACGATTCGGCGGACGGTGCAACGTTGGTAATGTTGTTGGGTATGCAGCTTAGCATTTACAGATGTGGGTGATCCGATGGGTGATGTAGTTGGAGATGTATGTGAAATCCAGCGCTTATGGGATTGGGTGATGTAGGGGGTGATGCAACTGGACTCAAATAATTACAGGCGTGGACGATTCGGCGGACGGTACAACTGTGGTAATGTAGTTGGGTATGTAGCCTAGCAATTACAGATATGGATGATGGGATGGGTGATGTAGTTGGAGGAGAAGCTGGGATCTAGCGCTTACAGGAATGGGTGATGTAGGTGGTGATTTACATCGACTCTAATACTTACAGCTGTGGACGATTCGGCGGACGGTGCAACGTTGCTAATGTAGTGAGGTATGTAGCACTTACAGATGTGGGTGATCGGATGGCTGATGTTTTTGGAAATGTAGCTGAGATCTAGCACTTACCAGCATGGGTGATGTAGGTGGTGATGTACGTCGACTCTTAACACGTACAGGCATGGACGATTCGGCGGTCGATGCAACGTTGGTAATATAGCCAGGTAATCTAGCACTTGCAGACGTGGGTGATGGGATGGGTGATGTACGAGGAAAAGCTGGGATCTAGCGCTTACCAGCACGGGTGATGTACATCGTTTCTTACACTTACAGACGTGGACGATTCGGCGGTCGATGCAACGTTGGTAATATAGCCAGGTAATCTAGCACTTACAGACGTGGGTGATGGGATGGGTGATGTACGAGGAAAAGCTGGGATCTAGCGCTTACCAGCACGGGTGATGTACATCGTATCTTACACTTACAGACGTGGACGATTTGGCGGTGGATGCAACGTTGGTAATATAGCCAGGTAATCTAGCACTTACAGACGTGGGTGATGGGATGGGTGATGTACGAGGAAAAGCTGGGATCTAGCGCTTACCAGCACGGGTGATGTACATCGTTTCTTACACTTACAGACGTGGACGACTCGGCGGACGGTGCAACGTTGGTAATGTAGCCAGGTAATTTAGCACTAGCAGACGTGGGTGATGTAGCTGTGCTGTAGCTGAGGCGGGGTGATTGGACGCGCGTAGCGGTGCTTTTGCGGCGGGCTGTGGGCGGCCAGCCGCGCGAGTGGCAACGGTGGCCGAGGGGGCGGGGGGAGGGGCGAGTAAGCGGCGTTTTCGTGCTCCGTGGACCATGTCGGTTCACGCGTGCTCCTCCGGGTGGAGGGAGGGGAGGGGGGCGGCTCCCGCCGTTTTATCGCCCGACCGCTGCCAGAATATACACACCGCCCCCGCCTCACACTGGGCCGAAACGGCGCCGCGAAGGAATGACTGCGGAATACCACCCGGAGCGGTGGCTCAGTGCATCAACTGATGTCAGTGCAGCGCCTCTGACCGGGAGGTCTGAGGTTAAAGTCCCGAAAGTGGCAGGATTTTCAATACTACTAGGATGAGTTCAGTCGCTGTCTGGAGGAGAATCCTGGAGGCCAGCTGTTCTGATCGGATGTTTTCCGTGGTTTCTCTCATCAATATCAGGTGAATGCAGGAGCAGTACCCTAACAAACGGGCCACGGACTGCGCGCGATCTTTCCTTCCTCTTCCTTCTCCTACCCTCACTCTTTACACACACACACTTACACTGACATGCACTACCGCTACCACATATTCCAGAAGACCGTTCGGGAGCTTAGAGCTTGTCCCGGCTGGGGCGGTGCTCCGTTGGTGGGAGAGTCCTGGTCAATGTAGTAGGTCAATGTAGTAGTAGGTTGGTAGGAGAGTCATGCTCTATTTCCGACATAAATTAATGTAATTGGTATTTAAATGACTGTTTCGTCCTTAACTTTATTAATGGAGTACATTTTATTGATAAAAATGTCATAAACAAAAAATCAAACATTTGTTAATTATTGTTGATAAAATTTTGTTTCATTTTGTTTCCTTTCATGTGATACAAAAGTTCATAAACATTACTATACTTTTAATTAAGATATGAGAATTATGGGACAAGTTCAGTAATCAATGTTTAAACATAAGCATTGCAAACAAACATTATTTAGAAGCGATTGTTTTCTTGCTCTTTTTACATTCACGGAGTGCTCTTGCGTCCAAATTTCTTGGATAAATTTCACTTTTTGTCTTGTCAGTTTTTTTGCTTCTTCTTCTTTTATTGATTGATTCTTTCGTGTTTCGGGGCGCGTCAACTGCTTTGGTCGTTAGTGCCATTAGTGTAGTGCGTGTTCTTTTCTCGGGAGATGACGGTGATTTTCCCCTCGCTGGATGGCGAGATCCAGCGCCGACCTACCGTCGGCTAGTGGGGTTTCCCCCCAAACCAGGACACTCCCACCAGTGAGGCACCGCCCCAGCCGGGACAAGCTCTAAACTCCCGACCGGTCTCCCGGAATATGTGGTAGTGTAGTGCATGTTAGTGTAAGTGTGTGTTTTTTAGGGGAGAGGATAGGACAAGGAAGAGGAAGGACAGATCGCGCGCGCTCCGTGGCCCGTTTGTTAGGGTACTGCTCCGGCATTCGCCTGGTGTTGATCGGAGAACCCACAGAAAACTACCCATCAGAGCAGCCGACCTCTAGAATTCTCCTCCAGACAGCGACTGAATTCGACCTAGCTGAAAAGCTAGCGTCGAAACTCGTGCCGCCGTCAAGACTCGAACCTAGGACCTCCCGGTCAGAGCCACTGCTGTGACGTCAGTTGATGCACTGAGCGTGCGCGCCCGGTTTCTTATTTTTCTTTTCTTCAAACTTGTACTTCTTGTGTCTATTTTGGATTCAAATATTGTGTTATTTTAGATATCCATTCTCAAGGCAATTCGCTAGTATTGATTTCACTATATGATGTAAACTTCCATAGGCAATTCTTGTTTCTGGCGTTTCCAGGAAGTTTTAATCATTTTTTATCCTCCTGAAAGTTGATAGAGCCTATTTGCATTGCACCTATTTTTGTGATGATACACAAACTTTAAACGCATTAAGTTTTCACACCTATTGCACTACGATTGCAATGAATTTTATAAGTGATGGGTGGCATGTGTTAACATGGACAGAAATTGTGGTGTTAAAATTTTAAGTAACCGTTACTCAAGCGAGAAAGTACTTGCTGTTCTAGTACCTCTAGTTTATTCATCTTCAAGCGGAGGCATGGTATCAGGCACGATTGAACGTACACATATTGAACTTCGGCCTCAAGGCCAGTGACTGTATAAGATATCTGCGAGAAAGCGAGAGGATACCACTCAAGATTATTGAATTCTTTTATTCATGTCGACATACTTTCATCGTCCTCGAAAGATTCTATTCCACCATGAAGTCTGGCCTCCGACCTCTTTCGAGATCAGAGTTGTGGGGACTTGATGTACAATACGGGTCTTCTCAGTGCTGCCGATTACACAAGTTCGAAGGACGAAAGACAAAGATGTGATTTCTCTGATGCCATTCGAGGGTTCGAAACAGAACAGTTGAGTCCACACCAGCATTTCGTACAGAAAACACACGAAAAACTAATTCGTAATCGTCCCCCCGAAATTTCGTAAACAGCACAGAATATGTTTCACAAGAGAAACTATCAAAACATAAAATAAACTCGGTGAATACCGCAAAAATCTTGTGGAAGCCCAATATGGATAGATAAAAGAAGTTTTCTTTCACAATTTAAAAAAAATGTATTTATACTTAATACAGATCTTATATTCACACAAACATGTTTCGAGGCGTTTACCTCATGTCCTGTGCTCCCCGAGCATATTTGCATGTCCATTTTAGTAAAAAGGAACTCTTTTCGCATTTTAATTTTAGATCATATAAATACGATAAAACGCACAATATTAGAAACGTAACATAATAATAATAATAATAATAATAATAATAATAATAATAATAATGAATTATCCCAGTGAGTGCACGCACACTTGCAAGAAAAATGATACACATTTAAACATTAGAAGAAACAAAACAAATAAATACAAAAAATCATAATAGTACAAATAAACAAAAGTAAAATAGAATTACCAATAAACAAATATAATCGAATTATTCTACAACAGTACATACTTTCTCGAATTATTTCTAAATTTGCAATATTTGAAAATTAGAGCAGTTTAACGAAGATGAGACTCGCGTCATTCTTTTAAACGTCCCCATGGCCAGAATTTGAAGGAAAAATTTGGAACAGATTTTTATAGAATACTTTTTTATAAACCCCATTAGCCGACGGTAGGTCGGCGCCGGATCTCGCCATCCAGCGGGGGAAGCTCACCGCCATCTCCCGAGAAAAAAACATGCACTACACTCACGGGACAAATGACCAAAGCTGTTAACGAGCCCTGAAACGCGAAAAAATCAATCAATCAATCAAAAACGAAAGTCGAACGGGAAGAAAAAACAAATTATCTCTTCCTGAGTGCGAAAAATCCGTTCCTTAACATTCCGCGCCGCGTTTTGTCGCCCTGCGTTTATTTGTGGCCGCCGCTCCACCGACCGCGCGTTTCGCCCGGTGCGGCTGCCTCGCGTGGCTCTGAGCGGAGAGGCGGGCCGCTAATTCGCGGCTCGCACGCGAGAGCGCGCGCGCATGCGCCCGGCATTCCGACGCATGCGCAGAGCACGCGAGTGGCGGCGCGCGCGCGCAGCACGCGAGGCGGGAAAGCCGCGAGGAGGAAAGACTGCATTTGCTTGCGCTTTCAACAAACAAAAAATGGTATTAGGAATCTTAAAACTCAGTTATGAAAGCTCGTGGAAGTGTACCGCGTAGGAAATGATCTGAGGAGAAGAAATACAGTCGACTCCGGTTATAGTGAACGCGGATATAGTGAAATGATTGATTGATTTTTTCGTGTTTCCGGGCGCGTCAACTACTGTGGTCATTAGTCCCGTTAGTGTAGTGCATGTTTTTTTCGGGAGATGGCGGTGATCTTCCTCCGCTGGATGGCGAGATCCGGCGCCGACCTACCGTCGGCTAGTGGGGTTTCCCCCTAACCAGGACTCTCCCACCAGCGGGGCACCGCCCCAGCCGGGACAAGCTCTAAGCTCCCGACCGGTCTCTCGGAATATGTGGTAGTGTAGTGCATGTTAGTGCCTAGCTGAAACCTAATTCAACGTATAATTTAAACTAATTTAACTAATTTAACGTACCTAGCTGAAAAGCTAGTGTCGAAAATCCTGCCGCCGTGGGTAGTGGGAACCTAGGACCTCCCGGTCAGAGGTGCTGCAGTGACATCAGTTGATGCACTGAGCTACCGCTCCCGGTGCGGATATAGTGAATTGAAGGCATTGTTCACTTACATTACAAATAAGCACAATAAGATTCGGTTATAGTGAACCTCGGCTGTAGTGAACGTAGGAAATCAGTCCTGGAAATTAATTGGATCTCTTATGTGATTAGGCGAGTTCAAGGGCCTTCGGGGACGGTGTTCCAACAGTGCAAGAGGCATTGAAGGGTGTCAAGACCGTATTTCGATACTGAGACAGAGGGCAATGTAGAGTCAAGTATGAAGAGAGTACTCTGGACAAGGATCTAGAGAAATGAGTAGTGAAAAATGTACAAACCAAATAATTGATTTTGAAGAACAAATAAAAAAATTGAAATTTTCTGTTCGTGCTGTTAATGAATTTTGCTGTATCTCGATGTAAATAAAACCAAACCTTGTGGAGAAATTCGATTTAATTTTGAAATAATCCGATATAGTGAACCTCTGATATAGTAAACCTAATCTGTTAGTTCCCAGAATTTCAATTTAACCGGAGAATGGAACACAAAAAATAAGAAATTATCTGTCACTATTAGTTGTCATTCAAAAATAAAAAAGAATAAAAAATAAAAGAATCTTTTGATGCGTTTTGGGAACCTAAGAAAATATGTCTTTTTGTATTGCATTTCGTTTAACATTATTATGATGAAGCCCTCTCCCTTCCCCTTTTTTCTTATTATCTCATAATGGTCTCAACCAATTGTTAATTCTATTCGATTCATTTTAAGTCTCTTAAGGTAACTGCTATTCTGGACATGATTTTGGACTGACTGATGTACAGATTTATATATTTAGTTTAATTATTAAATACCTTTTGTTTTTGTAAAAAGTGAGCCATCACATGTTATTTTGTATCGAGTGCTAATGTTTCATTATAATTGTATCGTTTATTTTATTGTCAGAAACTTGTTATTTACGTTCATTTAAAAAAAAACTAATTTTCTATTGTATTCATTGCAGCCTAAAAATGGTGAAAATCCATGTCTTCGAAACGTCGCAGAACAATTTTTTATTAATGAGAAATAATAAAAAAAAACTTGTCAGTTCAGGTCAGTCATTCAATGATTTTGAGTTTTATTTCCAAAATTGTTTTTTACGAAGTAGCGTCTGTCAGAAAAAAATCTATGACCAAACTAATCGAATACAGAATTTTCTCTCTACGAACAGGTGAAACGTATTTGTGTTCTAAATGCCTTTCATGGATTTCAATTAGAAGTTCTTTTATTCAAAAGTATTTCCAGTGACACAGTCAAGGTCAAGTATAGTCAAATAAAGTTTTGAGATCTTTTGTCATTCATTATTATTTTTGTTATTCATATATAATTTCCATTCTGTGCGCTACATCACGAAATAAAATAACATTGCAAGGAATATGCACATAACAAATCTCGTCAATAATAATAACACTTTGCTAGATGATATTAAACGATTAAATTCGCTAGAAAATTTTAAATCTGAAGTAAAATCGTTTCTGCTGCATAACTATTTCTATACTATTACATACTACTATTGAGCATTAAAAAAAGTAATATTAATTTTAACAGTGATATTTAATGTATTATTTATCATTTGGGCTCAGTCTCTCTCTCTCTCTCATTCAGTCTGTCTCACTCTCACACTCCCTCACTCACTCACTGACCCATTCTCACTCACTCACCCACTCTCACTCACCCTCACTCTCACTCGCTCTCTCACTCACTCTCACTCTCTCTCCCTCGCCCATTCTCTCTCTGATTCTCTCTGCTTATTAAAAATAAATTAATTAAATCTACTCCATTTTATGGTTAAATATTTCTGTATTTTGCCATCATGTGACAATTTTGAATATACCAGTGTTTGGGGGTAATCATAATTATGAAGCTGCAGTTTTAGTTTTCAAAGTTGGTAGGAGTTTGCATTGGGGTTGGCACATTGATGGGTCTTTTATTACTTCACTGTTAGTCGAAATGCAAAATCTAATCATGATGATAATTGTCACACTCTCAAGAGCGATTTTAACCGGAGCTCTTTCGTCAGCATACAATCAAGCCATTTATTTCGCGAGATTTGTTGGTATTTTTATATTTTATACATTTAGTATATACCGTTAAGATGTGGTTATTTGCAACTTCCGCTGTCAGCTATCGGGAGCGGTAGCTCAGTTCATCAACTGATGTCACTGCAGCGCCTCTGACCGGGAGGTCCTCGGTTCAAGTCCTGACGGCGGCAGAATTTTCGACACTATCTTTTCAGCTAGGTAGAATTTAGTCGCTGTCTGTAGAAGAATTCTAGCGACCGGCTACTCCAATCGGTAGTTTTCCGTGGTTTCTCCGATCAACACCAGGCGAATGCCGGAGCAGTACCCTAGCAAACGGGCCACGGACCGCGCGCGGTCTTTCCTTCCTCTTCCTTGTCCTATCCTCTTCCCTTACACACACACACTTACACTAACATTCACTACAGTACCCCACATTCCGGGAGACCGGTCTGGGACTTAGAGCTTGTCCCGGCTGGGGCGGTGCCCCGCTGGTGGGAGAGTCCTGGTTAGGGGGAAACCCCACTAGCCGACTGTAGGTCGGCGCCGGATCTCGCCATCCAGCGGGGGAAGATCACCGCCACCTCACGAGGGAAAACGTGCACTACACTGACGGGACTAATGACCAAAGCAGTTGCCGTGCCCGGAATCACTAACCAACCAACCAACCAACCGCTGACAGCTTTCGGCAATGAACTTCGCTGGGAGCCAGGAGGGGCCCGTGGCAAAGCAAAAAGAGCACGAAATGAAGACATCTGTTTGGGGGGGGGGGTGCGGATGGTTTTTGCGCGGTGGCGCTGTAGTCGCGCACCGCAGCGCTTCGTGGAAGCATCCGAGGGGCGGCGCTGGCGGGCGGTGGGCGGTGGGCGGTGGGCGATGGACCCCGAGGCGATGTGGGCGCACACGCGAGGGGCGTGTTAATTGAGCGAGCGGAGAACGCCGGAGTCCGCGACGGCACGCCCCCTCCAGCACAGACACACCTCTCTCTCTCTCTCTCTCTCTCTCTCTCTCTCTCTCTCTCTCTCTCTCTCTCTCTCAAATGTATATACTGACTCTCCCTCGCTCACTTACTCTTAGTCACTCACTCACTCGCTCTCCCTCTGGCTCCTTCTCATAAGTACGCTCCCACTCGCTCATTTACTCACTCACAGTTACTTATTCTCACTCAATCATTCTCACTCTCTCATTCACTCACACTCACTCACAGTCTCTTTCTCTCTCACTCTCTCATTCACTCTCACTCACCCATTCTCAATCTCTCACTCGCTTTCTCTCACTTACTCTCTCTTGCTCCTTTTCATAAATACAATCTCACTCGCTCATTTACTCACAGTCACTCGTTCTCACTCTCTCATTCACTCTCACTATCTCATCACTCTCACTCACTCTCACTCGGTCACTCTGACTCATTGAGTCTCTTTCACTTTTCCATTCACTCTCACTCTCTCACTCGCCCATTCCCACTCACTCTCACTCACTCACCCATTCTCTCTCTGACTCTCTCTGCTTCCGTCCTGTCTTGTTCTTGCTTTAAATTCCTTCTAAATATGACATTTTTCCTCTTTTTCAACAAGTCCATTATTAATATCTTCTCTGCCTCTCTATTTGTTTCGTCCCTTTCTTTCAGTCCCTAGTTGCTTTAACCTGGTGCACTCATGAGATTCGTGATAACTGATCTTTCGGATAACTCTATTGCCTTAACCATCTCGCGTATATACCTGTCTCCCCCACAATCCCTGGGTCCTATCCTCCTTCCTTCTTCTCCCTTCGGCTGTAAACCCGTCACTTCTCACCCTCTTTAATTGGTGCTTTCTCTTTGCATTCTTATTTGTCTTCTTAACCCCTCGCTTTCCCTTTCTTCTCTAAGTGCATATTCTTCTCTATTCTTCTATCCTATCGCTTTCTTCCACTTTTCTTTTTGTATTCTCCCATTAACCACCCCTTATAGACTTCTTTCTCCCTCGGGTCTTTTCTCTGTTGCAAGTGCGAAGGGGGGAGTTTATTAAGTGAGCGCTGAACGGCGGCGATCGGCACACAGAGCTCTGCTCTCTCCACATCTCTTTCTTCCCTCTACGTCCTTATCGTCTCTTTCCTGCTCTTCTCCCTCTGCGGGGCAAAGGAACGTGGAGGAATAGCGCGAGAATTGTCTAAAGAATTCGACTGCCATGGGTTACGGATTTCCCACACCAAACATGTAGCTAGGTGGGGTTCAACCAGAATCTGAAGGGGAGCTATTTATTTTGTTAATATATGTTACACCTAAAATTATCAAGAAATTCTCCCTTAAATTAGAGTCATTTCTCTAAAATTGATAATTTTTCGAACCTCTCAAGTAATTAAACATTAGTTAAAAATTATTAGTAAAACCGTCACCATCTGATGGGGTTATATTTAACGGTCAAAATATTATTGACCAAATCAATTTATTTATATTAGCACTCTAATGTAACTAGTTCTAATGTCACTAGAAAATAAGTAATATGGTATATATCTAACAAAATATATAGAGGTATGTAATTACATACTCCTATACAGATGTATCTAAATTAAAATATGTAAAATGGATTAAAAATTTGTATTTTAATGTTTTTAAATATGGCGCACTAACTAGAAAAATGTAAAAGATAGCTGATTTTTAGGGCAACATTTGAGAATTTTCTTGTGTGCCCGGCAAAATAAACACTTTCTTTAAAAAAATTCCAAATTTTTAAAATCCATTTAAAAGTTTCAATTTCGCAGCCAATAAAATTTGATAAATTATTTTTGAAAAACTTAGCCATTTTTTACATAAAGAAGCTATATTTTTCATGGAAATTCATGCAGCCAATTCAATGAACAAATAAAATAAAAAAAGTTTTTCGTTATCACGAAGGATATAGAGGAGGGGCAAGGCATCTAAATGTCCGTGAAAATATGTTTTTTGTGGTCACATTTCTTAGGAAAAATTTACTTTTCAATTTCAAGCGGGGGCACTTTTTATCATCTTATCCGGCTAGAGTCTTTATCTATATATATAAAAGAAAGTCGTGTTAGTTACACTATTTATAACTCAAGAACGGCTGTACCGATTTGGCTGAAAATTGGTCAGCAGGAAGCTTAGAGCCAGGAGACGGACATAGGATACTGTTTATCCCGTTCCACAGCGTTCCTGTGTGATAACGCACGTTTTTGCACGTACGCAGTGCAACAAGGATAGTACAGTTTATCACAGTGAGTGCGACGCGAGAAAAAGATGGGACCGGCTGTTAAGGCGGAACAGAGTTCGCCGGGTCAGCTAGTCTATATATATAAAAGAAAGTCGTGTTAGTTACACTATTTATAACTCAAGAACGGCTGAACCGATTTGGCTCAAAATTGGTGATCATGGAAGCTTAGAGCCAGGAGACGGACATAGGATACTGTTTATCCCGTTCGACAGCGTTCCTGTGTAAGAACGCACGTTTTTGCACGTTTTTGCACGTTTTTGCACGTTTTCGCGTGATTTCGCATGTTAGCGGTCATTGTTGCCTGTTGTAACTCATTGTTGTAACGCCACACTGATAACGGAAGGCGATAATGATAGCCGCCTTTCGTTCGCCGTTATATCTATATATAGTCGTGTTAGTTACACTATTTCTAACCCAAGAACGGCTGTACCGATTTGGTGAGCAGGAAGCTTAGAGCCAGGAGACGGACATAGGATACTGTTTATCCCGTTCGACAGCGTTCCTGTGTGAGAACGCACGTTTTTGCACGTATGTAGTGCAACAAGGATAGTAAGTTTCTCACAGTGAGTGCGACGCGAGAAAAAGATGAGACCGGCTGTTAAGGCGGAACAGAGTTCGCCGGGTCAGCTAGTTTAAACTAAAATTGGGTTATCACGGTGTCAGTTATTACACAAATAAAGTAATAAATTTCATGCAAATATAATAATAATAATAATAATAATAATAATAATAATAATAATAAAAATAATAAAAATAATATAAAAACTGATAATTCATAAAAAAATTTATTACACAAAGAAAAAGAAAAGAAACGTCTATAATCTAAAACCGCATTGAATTTTTGTACAATTAAGACGGCACTGCCCTGCAACTGCATTGTGTTCTTCACTTTACTGCACTTCACTTCACTTCACTTCACTTAAAACATTTTCTTCATTATTTCTCTGCTCTACACTGCACGACACCTCACTTTACTATATAACCTAATATTCTTAGTTGACGCGGTCATAAACTTGGGGACATCCTAAATTATCTTCCTAGACTATTGAACGCTTCGAGTAAAGGGTTGAAAGATTTTGGTAGGCAATCTATTCCAATTCCTTACCGTTCAATTGGTGAAAGAGAATTTCCCGACACCCATTCTCTGCGGTCTTAAATTTATTTTGTGCCTGTGGTCCCCTCTACTGACGTACGCAGGAATGCTTAGCCGCCAATTCATTTCTTTCGTAGCTGAATGATCGCTGTAAGCTTTATACAAAGCGCAGAGTCTTGCCAATGTTCGCCTGTTTTCGAGTGAATCACACCCTGCTCTTTTCTTGACCCTGAAAGTAAATTCCTTCCCAAATTCTTACACTGCATAATTTTGTGAGGATCCCAACAACTTGCTCCACATTTCATTATCGGGATTATCATCACAAGCGATAAATAAGCAATTTCTTTCGCATTTACCGTACTCTTTTTTAAGATGTGCTTTATAAAGTGAAGAGATCTCCACGCTTTCTCAACATCAAATTCTACGTGAGTTTTCCAGCTTAATTCACTTCCAGACTTTTATTTTATTTATATTTTAATTTATTTATTTATATTATTATTTACTTACAGCTCCAATTTATTTCTAGCTTCATTAATGTTTTCATCGACTTTGAAAATCTTTTAGTTATATATCGATGAATCGATGTTTTGCTAAATTTCAACATTGGAAACCTTTTGGTTATAAATCGCTGTTTCGCTAAACTTCAACTTTGGAAACCTTTTAGTTATGTATCGATGTTTTGGTAAACTTCAACATTAGAAACCTTTTAGTTATGTATCGATATTTTGCTAAACCTCAACACTGGAAACCTTTCAGTTATGCATCGATGTTTTGCTTAACTTTCCCCTCACGAGCTTCATGTACTTCCCGCAGTTTCAAACCATCGAGCGCTCTCTGGAACTTACGTGGGTACGTATCTTCGGCGCCGAATAGCACGCGTGCCGACACGCTAGGGGCGTGCTCCCGCCGCCTTCCTCGCGCCTTCGGCCGACGCGCGTGCGCGCCCGTGCGCGTATGTGTGTTGCATCGCGTGCTCCGCTGCGAATCTGCTCCTTCGAAAACGCCTCTTTGATTGTAACGCCGCGCGAGCACAACGCGAGCGATAAAACAGATGTGTTCGGATGAGAGATATAATTGGACGTGTGTGTGTGTGTGTGTGTGTGTGTGTGTGTGTGTGTGTGTGTGTGTGTGTGTGTGTGTGCAATTGGTGAGCCACTGCTGGAAGTGCAGTACGTAATTATTTTACGAAATCACTGAACGTGTGGTTCTCTGCATATTGCAGTCATGCTACCTTTATATTGAAAATGCATTCGAAAAGTGTCAATATCCAATAAATGATGCATTATTTTACGTGACCAAGCTCCGGACATCAAAATTGCTCTTCCTCCTTACTAACTTTATATGACCTTTGGACGACGATATTTTTTTTCCAGCTGCCTGGTGTTGGAATTTGTGGCACTGGGTCGATATATTATTTTCAAGGAGGGAATTAGTTTCCAGGATGTTGCACTTCCTATGTTCACTATAACCGAGGTTCAGATTCACTATAACCGAATCTTCTAATGCTTACTTGTAATATACGTGAAACGGGACCAGTGATAAGTTCGCTATAACCGACAGTTCGCTATATCCGAGTTCGCTATAACCGGAGTCAAATGTAATTGTTTCTATCTGAAATGAGGCGACAAATTTGAGTGATTTTCGCCGTTCATGCGTGAGCACCTACCTTGCGAGGCACTGTGGGCACTTGGGCAGGCACCAGGAGACGCGGTGTCAGAGGGAGTGACGTGATTAACCGCATAAATCAACACGCCTTCCGCCGGCCCGTCACGCAATTAAGGCCACGCCACACGCCGGTTAATTAGGAAACACTCGAGCACGCGGCGGTGAGAGTGCACTCAAGCACGGCCGCCAAAGCCACCAGCACTTGCTCGACAAACAGCTACAGCGCGTGATTGTCTGGGGTGGCTCAGGGCATCAGCTGATGTCACTGCAGCGCCTCTGACAGGGAGGTCGTAGGGTCACACTCCCTACGGTGCCACGGTTTTCTACATTAACTCGACCGGGAGAGGTGGCTCAGGGCATCAGCTGATGTCACTGCAGCGCCTCTGACCGGGAGGTCCTAGGGTTCCACTCCCCACGGTGGCATCATTTTCTATATTAATTCTACCGGGAGAGGTGGCTCAGGGCATCAACTGATGTCACTGCAGTGCCTCTGACGGGGAGGTCCTAGGGTTACACTACCCACTGTGGCAGGATTTTCTATATTAATTCTACAGGGAGAGGTGGCTCAGGGCATCAGCTGATGTCACTGCAGCGGCTCTGACCGGGAGGTCCTAGGGTTACACTCCCCACGGTGGCAGGATTTTCGACGCTAGCTACATGGCTAGGTAGAACTCAGTAGAGCTCGCATATGTTATTAGGCGAGTATAAGGGCCTTCCGAGGGTAGGACTGTATTCCAACAGTGCAAGACGCATTAAAGGGTGTCAAGACTGCATTACGATACTTAGACTCAAAGGACAATGCAGAAAATACTCTAGAGAAGGATATAGAAAAAAAATACTAATGAAAAAGTACGAAGCAAACAAATGAAACTAATTGCTTTTTTAGGACAAATAAATATTGAAATTTTGAGTTCGTCCTCGTAATAATCGAGTTCGTTCTCGAGTACTAATGAGTTACGTCAATATTTTCACAGCCTAATAATGACAATATTTGTACATTGTCAATTGTTTTGAAGAATTAAATAAAAACAAATAATGCCAATTTCATTTTGTTTTGTAAATTAAACCAACTAAGTAATGGATCATATATCTATGTATATAAAGATTAAGGAATAAGGTTGACCAAGAAGAAAAGTGTAAACCTTTGAAGTTTTTCAATTTTCATGTTTACGATTTCCTTTACGTCTATATAATATTGGAAAGATAAATGATAAATTTTATCTCGTAGTAAATCATCCTTTACCTTGTCTCTCTCGTCATAATCACAGTGAAAAGTACGACTTCCTTACACCGAATTCCAAACATCAGTGCAGAGTGATGACAGCAGTCTGAACCATTAGAATACGTACCGTTTATACCGCGATTTTTTTATAGTTCTCGAAATATTTCAAATGTTGATCGTGCGAAGCAGATATTAAGCGATTTCCTTGAGATCGCGCTTAAACAGAGACATTTGCAGGTGAACTTTACTGCACATTTTTCGCATCTTGTCATTACTGGCTGTAAAACGGTAGTGAATCTCTTGTGTATCAGGCGTAGAAAATTGCAGATCGTCTGATGTTTCCCTTCAGTGAACCTGGGCAACCATTAACCCCATCCCGAAGCCATTTCATTTCACATGATACTCGCGTTCTATCCGGATGAATGTGGCGAAACCACCAGCTGCGATAGATAAAAGTAAGTAGTTGCGAGATACGTCTGAAACTTCGTTGGGAGGCCAAAGGTTCGAATCTCGACGGTAGAGAATTTTCGGGGTGAACCAGGGTCCAACCGCTCACCTATCATTGAGACCGGGGTTCAAATTTCAGGTGGGGTGTGTGGAAATTGTGGTGGAGGAAGCGGATTGTCAGCAGGTTTTCTGTGTGTTTCGTTACCCCTGCCTTTCACTTCAATCTTGCTTTTCATCATTTATTTCATATTTTTGTAAATACTTATCCATAAAATACTTCATCCAATCCAAGGATGTAGCTTATGTCTCTGGGATACGGTCTGGTGTTTTATAAACCGAGTTGGATAATCATACTACATTATTCAACTTGTTTATAATGTTAAGTTTTATTGCATGACTTTCAAGTTTTGAAAACGAGCCACGTTAAGAGCGAAGTTTCATAATTGTACGAGTGCAATAAAGCAATTTGTGTGAAAAAAGGATGGTCGACTGTTCCATTTGCCTCTACCCCCACGATTCTCTCGTAATTTGAAGCACTTACACTCACAAATGCAATAATGTATACAAATCGATAGAAATGTTTATATTAACGGCGTGAGAGATATTTAAAAAAATAAATTGTGTAATTTTTTAAAAAACATGAGTAAAACACCAAAATGAACTTTACGTCTTATTAAACAGTGCAATTAGCCCTATCTACTGGAATATTTAAAAAAAAGTTGGCGTCATTTCTGAGAAAATGGCGTTTGAGCATTTCTGATATTGGGGAATTTTGAGCTAATTTTCTCAAACTGTTGAGTTTTCGCGAAACTTCATTTGACATTATTTAAAGCACATGTACTCACAAATATAATAATTTGAATAAATTGTAATGTAAATAATACCGATGTGAGAGACAAGTCAAAAAATTTTCGTAATTTTTAAAAACACGAAAGAATAGAGCAATAGGGCGTTTATTGCATCGTAAACGGTTTGTTTGGCACTAACCATACCAAAAATTTAAAGAAAACATTTGGAGCTGTTTTGAGAAAATCTTGTTTTTTTAATGTTTGAAACTTGCAAATATCTTACGCTCTATTGGACGAAAAGTAGTAAAATTTGCAAAAATGTCTAATGAAATTCATGAAATAACTATTTATGAGCAAAAAAATTAGTTTAGGGGGAAAACCTCGTACTTTAAATTTGTGGTTGTAAGAAGATGCAGAAAACAATTTAAACTTTTGCAATTTTAGAAAATTCAGAGTTAACCGTGAAAAGCTGACCTATGTTGCCTTTGTAAGTGTACATATTTTAGTGTATTCTTGACAACAAATTTAAAGAAAAAATTTGTAGCAGTTTTTGAGAAAATTTTGAAAATGTTCCGGGTACTTCATGTAAAGTATCCCCAAATTTTAAAGAATGTTTTTCAAAATTTGAAAGCTTCAACTAGAGCCAGATGGATAGGGGTTTCTTCAATTTTCAACAAGTCTTACGGGCGGTTTAGGTGCTAGTAATGATCACAGAGAGACGGACAAACTGACGGACGAACGAATGGACGTTTTGAGAAAAAAAAAAAAACACTTTTTCGGTACCAGGGGATCCAAAAGCGTGTATTTCTGTTGAAATCTCGAAGTCGATTTTCCTCAGCATTATATAACTTTCTGTATACTCTATATGATTCCGATGTTTCGACGATCATATCGTGACCTTCTTAAGAGCTGGAGTGAACCTTCCATCACAACTCCATATTTCTCTGGCCCCGGAAGCTTACGATTTCAGTTCCGGGTTGTTTGCTCTACTCCAAATAGTAATCCTGATACTAGCGATTTTACACGACTTCGCGAAGCAAAAATGACGTTTTTTATGACGGTATATTTGGTTGGCACTGTTAGCTGAATTGCGTAACTATGCTTTGTGAACTCACGGGGGTTAAGCAACTCGAGACACCGCGGTGTCCTGCATGGGTGACCGTCTGGATATCCCAGAATCTAACGGCGCCGAGCCCTCAGCCGAAGGGGTAGAAGACAAGTGACTTCTACTGACGATGACTGAGTAGGTTAAAGGAGGATTACTCCACAGTTTGGCTGCTTACAGAACGGCAAAGGGCTTATACACCCAAAGCTTATACAAAGACAACGTTGTTACGAAAAACGTAACAGAAATTTTGATAAATGGTGTAATTGGGTTACTATTTTACCGCTTATCATCTGACCTGTTCGATATATATTGTGATGTGACATATGCTTACTTTCGACACTGTGAATGTCATATGTTGTATAAAGTGCCTAAAAATCCAATACAACCGACACCAGGAACCATTTTAGTGATTTTTGTCTAATAGATTTGGCATAATTTATTTGGTAACTATATATTCAAGAAATCTTGCATGTCATATACTAGCTGCCTGAAGTAACAAAAACAAATATGGCGGGAGGTAGGCTCTATTTTGTTAATCCTAATTCAATATTACATTTCGAATTCTAAAGTAAGGGCACGCAGTCGGGTGATTTTTTAAACGCTTTTTCTTCTTCTTTATACTAAATTTCAGATTGTTTTGTCAGCTAATATTTTGCATTTGAACTGCACTTGTGATTTCAATAATCATTGAAACAAAATCAATACTGTTGTAGGCAGAGACGTTGCACCAATATGTCCAATATGACCATTGCCTTGTTCTATTAGGAAACTTCAATTGTTACTCACCAAACATTGTTGTTCATCCATGAAGTTTGCTCTCATTAGTGCATTTGTAACCCTAGAGAGGCGCCACACAGATCGGCGAGTTTGTTAAAAACTTTTCTTCTTTATATTAACTTCCATTTTGTTTCGACAGCTAAAATGTTGCGTATGAATCTCACTTGTGACCTTAACTATTGAAATAAAAACAAGATACCTTTCGGCAGATAACTTGAACTAATATGACCGTTCCTTTGTTGTATTATACAACTTCAATTGTAACTCAGCGTTGAGTTCGTCCGTGAAATTTGCTCTCGTTCCGTCTGTTTCCCAACGCTTCACGCAAATTGACCTTCAACCTTCGAACCGATGACCCTCTAGAAGGTCGACCGCCCGCTAATGTAAGAGGTGAGTAATATATTGAGGTTGGCAGGGAGCTCTGGGTAATAAGACGTTTAATTCCATGCCTTTCTCTCGAGTCACGATTTCGCAGGACGTCCCTTCAATCAAACGACTTTTTTCATTCACAAAAAATATCCTCGATATTTTGGACTTTAAAAAACTAATGTTGAAATTGGAAAAAAATTAAGAGAATAAAAAGAAAAAAATATTGGCTCCAGTAGTATTGATGCATACTGATATAACAGCTTCATACACTCGATTGATTGATTCTGCGTGATTCCGGCCGCGTCAACTACTATGGGCATTAGTCCCGTAAGTGTAGTGCGTGGTTTTGCTCGGGAGGTAGCGGTGGTTTTCCCCTGCTGTATGGTAAGATCTGGCGCGGAACTACCGTCGGCTAACGGGGTTTCCTTCATCCAAGTATCTCCTACCAGCGGGACACCACCCCAGTCCGGACAATATCTAAGTTCCCGACCACTGGGAATTTAAATCGTTGTTTGAATTTTTAACAACTTTTGATCTTTTTGAGGGAGGCCACTCTTTTCCGAGACTACTTTCCTTGTCTTATACCGATAATACTTGATTTTCCGAATGCTTAACAAATAAGAGTTGCGAAAAATTAACTTTATACTTACGTTATTTGAAGAATAAGAAGTAGTTTAAAATTTATATCGAACATTTATCTGACTTTAAACATTTCTATTAAAATCAACATGTTTATTGACAAACGTCTTTATTTTAAAATGTTTACATAATACTTTCAAATTGGTAACTGAAATATTTTATACAAAATATTTCTTATTTTTTATTTACTTTCCATGAATTTATATATATATATATATATATATATATATATATATATATATATATATATATATATATATATATATATATATATATATATATATATATATATATATGGTTTTAAGGGACGTGGCTATTTGCGATTCATTTGACATTGGAAAGAATTTCTAGGTCATTTTTTGATCCATGATGTAGGCTCAGGGCAATTATGAAACTCGGAGTATTGAGATAATTTCAGTATTTCTAAAATGCCAAAACTTTTTATAAAAATTACCAAATTAATTGATTCGTCTTTAAATACAATTGCTGAAAAAAAACTTTAAAATTATCCATTGACATAGTTTCTACTAAACATTCCCTGACTTTTCCAGATCATTCAAACCCAGTTACTTGCTTCGATTTCGCAGGAATCATTTTGCGCTCGCATGACGTGGATCCAGGACCATTACGCAACGCGGAGTTTTAATTTGCGAGCGCCCCGGGAGCGTTGCTTCATGCTTTACGTGCGTCGACCTCATGACCCCTGATCGCGGAACCCCCGTGTGCCGGGTGCTGCAGAAGGCGCTAGGTCGTAATCTAGACTCTCGTTAGTAGTGCAACTTTTCTCGCTAACGTCGCCCTTTTGATTCGTTCTTTTTTTACTCCGTTTTTTTGTCGTTTTCTCACGACAATCTTGTCTCTTATAAAATTTGACTTTGGTTGTTTGCGCTTCAAAGTCTCTCATTTTAGTAAAATACACATAACAATCAAAATAATCGTTATAGTAACTGAAATGGATCTTGTAAATTGTGATGAAAGTGACTGTTCAGAACAAATGTAAGTTATTTCAAATTTATTACTAATTAACTAGTATGAAATGTTAAAAGAAACAACACAAGTGTAAGTCCTGAAACATAATAATAGCAAATAGAGTATTATGAAAATATATAGAGTGCTATAAAACGCACTATGAAAGAAGTGTTCTCTCAAAAACTCTCCAATGAAATTATTTTCCACAATTTTTCACACAACATTCAACCAGCATCTGTTGTAATTTCCGAGACTTGAGTTTTTTTTTCTAAAACAAATTGTAGAATCCAAAATATATTTCTATGACTACACTTATGACTGGTACATATTTTACGTTGGAATAATTGGCAAGGCAACAAACAGTATTGTCTGCTCATTTTCCACTTGTTAGAAGTTTTGATGCAGAGCACAGCCACGATAATCCTGGATTTTTCTTTAAAAGGGAATCAATTTTAGTAGGATCTACGAAAACAATTCCTTATCCAAGAGTAATTTGATTGATTTACTTTTCGACACCAGCGAACTTAAATAAAATTCACTTTGAGTCACTTGCTGGCTCAGAGGCCTGGTAGGTGTTACATGGTTGATCAAATTTTGGGGCTCTTCAGATTAAGATTAACTTAAATGCCCGACTCGAGAGTGGTTCTACGGAGAACCTGATTTCTTAACTGAATTGTAATAAAGAGACAATCACTAATACTAACAAGCCCTGAAACACTTTGCGTATTTGCCCCATGCTTATAATAGAATTGCCAGTCCTTGAAATGGTTTGACTAATAAACCATCCTATAAATAACCAAGATAATAACCAAATATGATCATTCACAGACAAATATAAGTATTAGTCACTAAACGTGTGTGGTTTCTGTAATCTCGTGAAGTTTTAAATTATGTTTATAATAAATTTTGAATTTATACAACAAACAATAAAAAGAGTATTACCTTAAATGTCTTTATCTAATGATAATGTTCAATATTAGTCAAATTTTATACAATACTCTCATTCCAGTCGACATTCTCGAGGTAGGAGAAGAAGCGAGCTTCTGTTCAACAAGTCTGTAACCATATACATTTTGGAAAACTTATGATTAATAAATGCAGTCTTTTCTAGACCATCGAATTTGCAGTGGAAGCACAAACTGGATGATCTGGTTAGAGATGATATTAGCAAAATGGGAAATTAGCATAGGCAAATGCATTTATCAAGTAAGCATAAATTTATTTCACTATAGCTCAAAAGTTCTCCAATCCCTATCCTCCTGAACACATTTCACTCATTCATTCCCATTGGTTATCGGATAAAACACGAAATAGTTTATTTCTATTTTCCATTGTTTGCTTACTATTTTGGTAAAATAGGGTTACTATTTATGGTTTATATTTTTATGATTACTATATTAAGCAGCTATTTTTTCTTATAAATACTAACAACTGAATTGTGTAGTTCGTTTACCAATATAAACAATTTTCTATAACTCGGAAGTGAAAACATCTATTTTCAAATGTTACAAATCTTATTGGTTGGTACTTTTTTTCATTATTCAACTATTTATAGTTAAAAGATAGGGGCTTATGATATTAAAAAGTTACTGAATGATGGTATTGAAATTATTTACGTATTGCAATTTTGTAAGAAATAAATGTGTAAATAACCTTACAGAAACTTTTTATGTTATATCACTTGTCATGCAAACTTCTCCAGTAAATAATTTGGCTTCTAATGACTTCGATGTTCATACGACCTTTATAAATGAAACATTAGAAATGTATACATTTTATGTACTGCAAGTTGTTCACAGGAGGTCTCGTGTATCAGTGTGATATAAAAGTTTCTCCATGAGTGTATAACTTTTATGCACGTTTCTGGCCTTTCAAATAGCCGAAGTGTTATTTTCACCTCAAAGAGTTACGTGTTCTGTTTAGTTTCTGTAAATTACGATTGATGGCACCACAGTGAAAATTTATTTATTCCATGATTTCAAGTCACAAATGCCATTTCTTAGTAAGAGTTGTTATCCTACATCACTTTTTGAATAAAATTACTTTTCTACAGTATTATTTTCTAGCTACCACTTACACAGTAGACAGAAAGTTATGTGATGCTGCGGGAAAAACGACAGAAAAACTCATTATTACTGGGCCCTGAAAACGAAATGGGTTGAATAAATCCAATTGCTAAATTTATAAAAAAAATTCCTCTAACACGTTGTGTAATCAAATTCATGTTTTGTGGATCCTTGATACTGGAAAATCGAATGACGGTAAAACATATCTGTCTCTCCGTCCGTCCGTCCATCCATTCATCTATACATCCATCTGTCCGTCCATCTGTCAGTCTGTGAACAACGCTAGCGGCTAAACCGTTGAGCCGATTTTCTCCAAAATTGGTAGACCTCAATCGCTCTAGCCCCTTGAGTTTGCAATCAATATTTTAATTTTGGGTAGTACATTACATGAAGCTCCTAGGACATTTTTACATTTTCAAAATATTGCTCCATCCTTTTTTATTAAATTTTGTTGTTGGATATTGATTGATTGATTTTTTCGTGGTTCTGGGCGCGTCAACTGCTTCGGTCATTAGTCCCGTTACTGTAGTGCATGTTTTTTCTCGGGAGATGGCGGTGATCTTCCCCCGCTGGATGGCGAGATCCTGCACCGACCTACCGTCGGCTAGTGGGGTTTCCCCCAACCAGGACTCTCCCACCAGCGGGGCACCGCCCCAGCCGGGACAAGCTCTAAGCTCCCGACCGGTCTCCCGGAATATGTTGTAGTGTAGTGCATGTTAGTGTAAGTGTGTATGTAAGGGGAGAGGATAGGACCAGGAAGAGGAAGGACAGATCGCGCGCGGTCCGTGGCCCGTTTGGTAGGGTACTGCTCCGGCATTCGCCAGGTCTTGATCGGAGAAACCACTGAAAACTACCGATCAGAGCAGCCGGCCGCTAGAATTCTCCTCCAGACAGCGACTGAAATCAACCTAGCTGAAAAGCTAGTGTCGAAAATCCTGCCGACGTCAGAACTCGTATTGTTGGATAGCATAAAGGGTGTTTAAAAGAATGATTCAGGTCTCCCGGCAAAAATAATTCTTCTAGTGAAAATCCGCCGTTTTCCGGCGCACGAAAACATTCTAACTTTCTCTTCTTACGAAGGACTTCGTAAGTCGAGAAAGCACATGTCAATCGCGCGTGACGTGAGCCAGCCTCGTCGCTGTCCCCCTCCCCGCCGACCGGCTGGCGCGCTCCCACGCGCCTTGGGCTCCCGGTGCGAGGCGAGGCGTGGCGGGGCACGGAGGGGAGGGGAGGAGAGGGGCGGGGCGCGGAGGGCGTGGCGGGGAGCGTAACGTCGCCGACGCACGCGCGGAGAGGCGCTAACGCTCCGCGATCACGAAGGCCGCTCGCAGCCCATCCATTCACGCTTCCGCCCTCGGACTTCGCGCTTCCCGTTGACAGACGGTCGCACGACAGCGTTAGCGAAGGCGCGCTTTGGCGCGTTCGCTAAAGCTACACTGACAAAAAGTCGTTATTTTAATGTATATTAATGTATTGTACATGCAACTTAATGTAACCGTGTACATTAAAAAAGAGCTTAATGTATTTGTTCATAAAATTTAATGCATAATTTAAAATCAATGTAGATTTAATGTACAGGTCGCGCCTTGGACTTGATGCTTCCCGTAGACGGGCAGTCCCGTGAGAGGGTTAGTGAAGGCACACTTTGGCTGAAGCGTCACTGCGCATGCGTTTGCCAAAGCTACACTGCCAAAAGAGTCGTTAATTTAATGTATATTGAGTATTGTACATGAAACTAAAGGTAACATTGTACATTAGAAACGTATTTGTATATGAAATTTAATGCATAAGTTAAAATCAATGCAGACTTAATGTACAGGTTGCGCTTCCACCCTCGGACTTCGCACTTCCCGTTTACGGGCGGTCGCCCGAGAGGGTTACCGATGACACTTTTTGGCTGAAGCGTCTCTGCGCAGGCGCGTTCGCTAAAGCTACACTGTCAAAAAAATCGTTAATTTAATGTATATTAATGTATTGTACATGAAACATAATGTAATCGTGTAAATTAAAATATTTTAATTTATTTGTACGTAAAATTTAATCAAGATTCGTGTACAATACATTAATCTACATTAAATTAGAGAGTTTTAATGTAGATTAATGTATTGTACACGAATCTTGATGTAACTGTACATTAAAAATAACTTAATATATTTGTACATTAAATTTAATGCACAAGAGACAACCGGTATAGATTCAGGGTCAATATTCTCCCGTTGCTCCAGCCTCTCTGCATTCTTATTCCCATATTCCTAAACACCAGTCCATGAAGATCATCCATTCATTCTTTCCTTCCAGATATCATCATAAATATATGACTCTTGAATCCTAATGAAATCCTTGAATCCTAATCCATTGAAATGTACATGTGTACATTAAATTTATGAGCGTTCCTGCTAATTATTTTAACGTACATTTCATTAATGTCCAAATTTCTGACCGTGTACGGAATCGTTCGTTTGATTAATTGGTCCAATGGTGGTTTCGGACAACAACTGCTATGGGGTTAGTAGTAAGGGTGATGCATGTTGTTTGTTTGATTTTTATCGTGGGATGGGTTTTTCGTGATGGCTAGCGCATTAACGTCTTTCAAAGCCGGGGCTCGGATTCTAGTAGCGACCAACTCATAATGAATTAATTGTGAACAAAGCCAGCTGTTGGCAGGATTTGTTCCGTTTCTCCTGCCTCTCGTTCCAACATTTCTTTATCATTACCATCTACTTATTACATCAAACTATCACAGGCTACATTGAACATTTCAAAAGGGCTCCCATATTCCAATAAATAAATGAAAATAAATCAATAGATAAATAAATACAATAGTTACTACGTTAACGGTATTATAAACGTCAACAATTCCTCCTATATGTCTAAATAATAAATTTGAATTAAAAAGCTTATCAGCTATCAGTAAATTTACTTCAATTCACACCCTCCGTGCTAATTATTACTTTGAAAATCATGTTCACATTTAGGTTCCAGTGGCTGTAAATAGTGCCGTGTAAATATACGGCACTGTTTGAATCTCGATCGGTATATGTACAGTCGACTCCGATTATAGTGAGCTTCCGGGGACTAACAGTTCACTATATCAGAGGTTCACTATATCCGATGATCTCAAAATTAAATAGAACTTCTCCACAACGTTTGATTTTATTAACATAGAGATATTCATTATTATTCATTTCAGATATTCTTCATTATTCAAAATTCATTAATAGCATGAACTGCAAATTTCAATATCTTTATTAGTCCTTAAAATATTAAATTATTTTCAATTGTTTGCTTCGTACATTTTTCATTACTGTCTCCTAGTACCGAAATACTGTCTTGACACCTTTCAATGCCTCTTGCACTGTTGAACACCGTCCCACTCTCCGAAGGCCCTTCAATTCGCCTAATAACAAACGAGATCCAATCAACATCCAGGACTTATTTTTTACGTTCAGTATAGCCGAGGTTCAGTGTTCACTATAACCGAATCAACTTGTGCTTATATGTAATGTAAGTGAAACACGACCAGTGACTAAAGTTCACTTTAACCGAGGGTTCACTATATCTGAGTTCACTGTTATCGGAGTCAACTGTATAAGGGAAAGCTGCGGTCTATGCGATACATAGTGACCTCCACTTCTAATTTCGTTTTTCTTTTTTTTTATCATTCTTGTATAACCTTTAACTGTGCTGGTGAAAAATACTAACGTAACTGTGCTGGTGGGGTCGGAGAGACCGAAGTCTGGCAATAATTCGCTAAACGCAATATTTTTCAACGTAAATATATTTAATGAAATTCAACATGATGTTAAGTTGTATATTTCGGTAAAAGTAAAGGAATTAAATATCAGAAGAGAAACGCATCTATATTGATAAATGAACAAGAACAAAGTGAAATGTTTAGAATACTATGGAATTTCCGAAGCAGAATAATTGAAACAAAGTTTGAGCGATGAGAAACAAATTTGGGGCAGGTAATACAAAGATGTTTTGTCTTTCTGTCAGCGCCTCATGGACAATCTTTCTTATTTTCTTTGGAACTACTGATTGCAGTCAAACCACGTGTTGATCCCAAAACTTGTTACTACTGTCCAACAACAATCCCAGGATTTCTTTGTCGGTGATTGTCGACATTTCAAATGCAAAGCTACAATTAAAATAAAAAATAAACTCTTTGTAATATACACAATGTATTTCTTATCCATATTGTAATAAACGACGTTGCTAAACAATCAATTACGTATAAAATCATGTATTTAAGAAACTTACGTAACTATGCTGGTGGGGTCTAGGATACCCGGAAACGTGTAAATCGACTGTAACTCATCAGTGCACAAACGTAACGTGATGATGGCTCGTTAGTTCACTAACCCCACGATTTGAAAGGAATACACAAGTTGCTGAGAAATTGTTTATTAAACAATTTAAATTATTTAAAAAAATATATAATAGTGTGGGTCTCACAGACCCCGCCAGCACAGTTAAAGGTTAAAACCGTTCACTGGAAACCGATTAGGAGTGACATCAAAATCGTCCTCGTTCGATCTTTTAAACGTGTGATGTTCGTGGAAGCAAGTACATCTATGGAAAGTGTGATTCGGGCGAGGGTCGCTGGAGGAGCGCCGTGGCTGGAATGCCCAGGTGCGCGGAAGTGGGCGGGGGCGGGGGCGGCGGCTAACGGGGCGATCGCCCATCGCCCCCGGGGGCACGGAGGCGGCGGCGGCGGCGCCCGGGGGCGGGGCCTCGCGTGCCAATTACGGGCTGTAACTCGCGCCGCCCGCCCGCGCCACTCGCCTGCGGCGCCGCCACGAACACTGCACCCGCCTCCGCCGCCACAGTCACCGCAACCGACTCCAACTCCGCCAACGCCACCGCCTCCATATCTACCTCCGCCCTCGCCAACGCCATTGCCCCATCTCCGCCTTAGCCACCAGTCACCTCCACCGTCTCCCACTCCGCCAACGCCACCGCCTTTATCTCTACCTTCGCCCCCGCCAACGCCATTGCCTCCAACTCCGACACAGCCACCACAGTCTCCGCCACGGCCTCCGCCGCCGCCCCCTCCTCTACCTCCGCCCCCGCCAACGCCATTGCCCCATCTCCACCTTAGCCACCAGTCACCTCCACCGTCTCCCACTCCGCCAACGCCACCGCCTTTATCTCTACCTTCGCCCCCGCCAACGCCATTGCCTCCAACTCCGACACAGCCACCACAGTCTCCGCCACGGCCTCCGCCGCCGCCCCCTCCTCTACCTCCGCCCCCGCCAACGCCATTGCCCCATCTCCACCTTAGCCACCAGTCACCTCCACCGTCTCCCGCTCCGCCAACGCCACCGCCTCTATCTCTACCTCCGCCCCCGCCAACGCCATTGCCCCCATCGCCGGCACAGCTACCACAGTCACCTCCACCGCTCACGCCCCCGCCCCGCCTCCGCCAACGCCACCGCCTCCACCTGTACCTCCGCCCCCGCCAACGCCACCACAGTCACCGCCCCCGACCCGCCTCCAACTCCGCCAACGCCACCTCCTCAACCTTACCTCCGCCACCGCCAACGCCACCACAGTCACCGCCACCACTGATGCTACCGCCTCCAACTCCGCCAACGCCATCGCCTCCACCTCTAGCTACGCCCCCGCCAACGACACTACCCCCACCTCCGGCACAGCCAACACTGTCACCGCCACCACTGACGCCACCGCCCCGCCCCCACCTCCAACTCCTCCAAAGCCACCGCCCCCTCCTCTACCTCCGCTTCCGCCAACGCCATTGCCCCATCTCCGCCTTAGCCACCAGTCACCTCCACCGTCTGCCACTCCGCCAACGCCACCACCTCTATCTCTACCTCCGCCCCCGCCAACGCCATTGCCCCCAACTCCGACACAGCCACCACAGTTTCCGCCACGGCCTCCGCCACCGCCCCCTCCTCTACCTCCGCCACCGCCAACGACACTGCCCCATCTCCGCCTCAGCCACATCAGTCACCGCCACCGCTGCCGCTACCACCCCCGCCCCCACCTCTACCACCGCCCCCCCAGTACAGTCCCCGCCACCGCTGACGCCACCGCCCCCGCGACATCAACCATCTCCATTAACGCCACCACCACCACCTCTACCTCCGCCCCCGGCAACGACTCTGCTCCCATCTCCGCCTCAGCTACCTCAGTCACCGCCGTTGCCGCCGCCCCCGCCCCCGCGACCGCCCCCGCCACCATCTCCATCTCCAACTCCGCCAACGCCACCTCCTTCGCTTCAATCCGCCACAGCCATCGCAACATCACAACAACCGTCACCGTCACCATCACTATCACCGTCAACGTCACCGTCACCATCACCGTCACCGCCACCGTCAACATCACCGTCACCGCCACCATCACCGTCTCCACCAACGTCACCGTAACCTTCACCATGGCCATCTCCGTCACCGTCGCCACCACCGTCACCATCACCTTGACTATAAGTGTCACCGCCACCGTCACCGCCACCGTCACCACTACCGACATCACCACCGTCACCATCACTGTTGCCGTCATCATCACCGTCACCGTCACCATCACCGTCACCGTCACCATCACCGTCACCGCTACCGTCAGCGCCACCGCCACCATCACCGTCACCACCACCGTCACCTTCGCCGACATATATAACCTCACCATCACCATCACCATGGCCGTCTCCACCACCATCACTGTCACCATCACCATGGCCATCTCCGTCGCCACCACCGTCACCGTCACCATCACCATCACCATCACTGTCACCGTCACCATCTCCACTTCCAACTTCGCCAATGCCATCACCTCTACCTCAACTTCCATCTTCGCGACAACCACCGCAGTTACCACCATCGCCACCGCAGTTTTTAGTCGTTTCTCCGATCAACACCAGGGGATGTCGGAGCAGTATCGTTTTACGTGCCTCATTACATCCATTGATGTCACTGCAATGCCACAGTTTGTGTCCCGACGGAGGCGGGATTTTCAACCCTAGCTACATAGCTAGGTCGGATTCAGCAATGTTTTTACATTCTACTGCGGAAGGAACACTGCCATCTCCCTCGATAAAACCCGAAGACATGGATTAAGAAATTAACTGCCAGTGTCACCGCTGCCGCCCCTATTAGCGCTGCCAACAGTCGCCGCCACCGGTGACTAACATTCATACCATCCCCATACAGGATTTGAGTAACTCCCAAGTGTGCGTATATTCGGATATGCAGTTCTGTCACTCACAGCTAGATCTCTACCGGTGCACCAATCCAGATGTATGAGGTGTCGTTTGGCGCATTTCGGTCTCCTGATGGGTACAGATAATTTGTTTTTGCATTCGGCTAGAAGATTCAAAGAAATTTTCAAAACCGTGTGAGCGTGCTGCTGCGTGTTTTGCGATCTTAGTCGGTAGATGGAGAATTAAATCAATACCACCTAAATAATAAAAATAATAAACATAAAAAATAGAGCCATGTAGGTGGCGTTCATTATATGCCAGTATCCCGAGGGTATTTCCAGTTCAGGGCACTATAATTTTCCTCCATGAGGTTCTTCCCTGATTGTATGCAAACCAGCAATATGAAATGAAAATCTCGTGGTATAATTTGTTGTCAATTTGTATTATTCGAAGTATTTCATGGGCATCTTTATAATAAATTTGCACATAGCCTTGGAACTTTAAATTTGATGAATATGAAGTAAATAAGAAAACCAGACATGTAAGTATAATACAAGAGAAAATACATTTCTTAAGAGTGCAAAAAATGCAAAAATATAGCTGTGCTCAATTCTAACTATTCTCATTATTCATACCTGCAAATATTTTTTACTGTGTTTATAATTTTCAAATTGCAATGTTGCCAGTTCATATCCCATATGGACGTAATATACGAGGCCGTTGGGTGTTGGGAATTTTTGATCGGAAGTAAACCATTAACAGTTACTACGATTCATTGGTAAGTCCAATGCCAGATACTGTAAGAACAAATTTGAGCAATCCTGGGCATGAAAGAAATGAAGTATGAAAGAAATTTTCAAAACATGAAAATATTTTTAAAACAGTTTACAGCGTCGGTGACGTCACATTCATATAAGTATTTCTGTCATACTAAAACTGAGATATTTTCCCTTTTTAAAAATTTGTTGCATCTGCAAATTGACGCAACGCGTCTCCAAGCCCCTTAAGGGGTGTTGAGCGCTTTGTGCTGGGGAGTAATCCACCATTAAGTTGCGCCCTTGGGAGTAATCCTCCATTAATCTTTTGTCATGGCACGTCACGTCATGTCACGTCACGTCGCAGTCAGTTGTCAAGAGGACCGTCAGGTAGCATCTCCGCGTACGCATTGCGGGCTTTAAGGACAGCTGAGGGTGGCAATGAAGAATAAAAATGATGTGTAAATGGTTTTATAATTGACATTGAAGGATAAACTATTTTTTCAGATAAACGACAGGAAACGTCGCCTATAGGTAAAAAAATGTTCGGATATCTCACCGACAAATTTCGTGTACTGACGTTATGTTACAAATTGTGAGTACTACGGTTTAATACATTCGGGGTTTTCTTTCGCTAAAACATGTACTTGGGCCTTTTTGGTCTAGGAATATATGTTCTTTACACACGCTTGCGTTTGCAGTGTAAGTGCATTTTTAAATTTCTACCCCGTCCCCATCGAACAGTTACGTAACAAAATTAGTTCTTCCCTTTAATGGGTTGCACATATCCCTGGAAATATTCCTAACGTAACTTCAATAACACAGGTAAAATTGGGAAACAACACGAGCTATTTTATGATAATAAAATCAGAAAATCTTCTGTCACGCCTTCCTCATAACTACACAGAAATTATAATAGTAACGACATACAAAGTGAAAATGTGAGAATGTACGGTATATTAAAAAATACACTTCTTGACTTCCTTTAAAGTTCTTCAAGGGAGAAATAATTTTCACGGAGAAAGAAATCTCTGCCTTCGATATTGGATGTGTAAGACAGCTTCGAAAAATGATTGAATTTGGATAATTTGCCAACTTTTCGAGGTTTTAATGAAAATCGGAATAGTACCAAATTTTTAAAAGTAATTTCGTATATTCGACAAAATAATTTAAAGAAAAATTGTATTAATTTTCCACATACAATATGAAAAAGAATAGGAGCTTTATATAAAGCACCCAAAAAATTAAAATAACTTAATAATCCCCAGAACGGTACTAGATCTTACTCCTGACGTGTTACAAAGTTTTGCTCAAAAGCGTTTAATGTGATCGTGTTACACATCCATCTACCATCTACACATCATTCCATCTATCCATACTGACAAACATTAGTATTTTCAGGTACAAAATTACTTACATCTCCTCGTCACCAGCACCAATATTTACCGTCTTTGGAACATCACTAATAAATGTTAGTCCTGACAAGTATGTGATGTTCCAAGTCACAAGATTTTTAAACTCCAATTTTAGAACCAAAAATTCAAGATCATCTTATTGAAGTTATCCCAATACTTTTTATCTCTCTGTTCTATATTAAGCATTGTTTTGTTTATTTAGGCATTTGATTATCTTATGCGTTGTACGGAATAATTTTTCTTACATACGTCATAACGAATTATCATTCCTACAAGCTCTTTCAAAATAAAAAAAATGTATAATAATTTTAGAACAGAAAAAAATACGATTGTGCAATATTGTCACTTTTATTTCCCAATACATTACCACTCTACAGCACATATTAAATCTACTTCAATTACATTTGACACACTTTTCACTCAACAATCCTCAGTGTTTGACTACAGTAATCCGTACTCAGTCTATAATGAGCCAAATAATCTTCGAAAGCTACGAGTAACAAAAACAACTCATTGCGCAAACATCTTCATTCATTTTTCGTAACACCTGCACTCACACAGCATATGAGTCCAGGAAATCAGTTAGGATAGAGCCAATTTATGGTTCCTAAAAATTACTCGTGATGAGTTGACGTTTCGTTAGAAATCGATTGAGGGAAGTTGTTAATTTCTACCTTTCACATCACTCACGTCATTGGGGGCCATATTTAAATCGCAAATCTTCTCTGATCATTAGTATCATCAAATACATAACAAAAGAAGAGTTGTCAAAAGCACAAACCGTTAAGAAATCACTGATGATTATAGCGTGAAGTAGATAAATTATAGCAATGGGGACATACTGATGAGACTTTCAATTTTTGTGTCGTACCTTTGTCTTTCGATATTAAAATATCTTTGGAATCATTCAGGTGATTTGGACGCCTGTATTCAATCGATAAATCTAGCTTCATTTGAGATAAATACGTAAAAAGCATAGGAGCATATTTACGACAATCAATAAAAAAATAATGTGCTGTATAAGAGGCATTGAAATCGGAAGTTAATTGGCCTTCTCGGAATGTCATCAAATGAAACGAAATTACTACTCCTAAGCAAATTACCGACTTTCTTATTAAGTGCGATTTTTAGAGTGCAGAATAGAAATTGTCGTCGTGCATAACTAATTTAAACTAAATACAATTTCCGTCTTTTATTGCTAGTCAAAGAAGTAAGCATTATGATCTATAATATACGTCGCTTTTTGGTCTAAAACTGCGTCTTTTATGAAGGTTTTTGCGAATTTAAAGAAAACGAAGCCTCAGAGAGAAAAATGATCTTTACCATTGTATTCGCCATTAAATTTCGAGCTAGGACGCTGGGTTTCAGAAGTTAAGGTGTCCGGTCGAAATTTGAAAAATTCAACGGGAGGGGGGGGGGTATTACGAATTTTACGATTATTCAGGATTGGCTTTAAACGCTCATATCTCCTAAACTAATGCGAATTTTGCCATTCTAAAAGCACCGCCGGGTTCAGGAGAATGAGTACTTTCAGAAAATGTCCTCATTTGCCTTATTCGGAGAAAAATACGGCTTACAGACGGTTTTCTTCATTTTAGTATATATTGAATATTTCTTAAATACGGTCATTTTTGACTGGCTGTATCTCCTAAACTATTCGCTTTTCGAGGCTGAAATCTTCACGGCAGATGAAGAGTACTGTTCTGTTTGGTTTTGTATTTACGACTGCTATTTTAAGTATGGGAAACGGCAACAATCATAAACGTTTGAAAATTCTTGTGGTCAATGGATAGCTTTCCATTTATCCTACTTATATTGTTTACTTGAATGCACGGCATAAATATTTATTGCTTTGACAGCGTAGTTTTCCTCAGCTGTCTGCATTGAAACTACCTGTACAAGTTAATTTGCAGCATCTTTTTGTTTTGTTTCCGAGAGATGTCAACTGTTCCTACATTCAATAATTTTAAATTAGATTTTAATTAGATTCGCTAATTAAATGTGAAAAAATCTATTCAGAAAACCGCAATTCGAGTGTTGTACACGGATTCGTTTGGTGTTGTATCTAATATAAAACAGGCATCGTTCTAAAAATGTATTCATGTTTTTTTTTTTTTCTGGGATAACGCCATGGCGCCAGGGTGATAGCACATAAAGGAACACGGGTTCGAATCTCTCCCCAAGAATGGACGGTCGTTTGTGTATTGTGACGCAGCGGGTTTATCCGTTTACTGTACAATATTTTCATTTTTTCCATTCCTGAGAAGCCATTAAAATCGTTGTCATTAAACTACATTTGTTAACCTTAACTCTTTTTATTCTTACTACTGCAATAAAACTGGTAAATTAAAACATTTAAGATAGGTTACCTATATATATATATATATATATATATATATATATATATATATATATATATATATATATGATATATATATATATATATATATATATATAGTGTGTGTGAGTGTGAGTGTGTGTAGTGTGTGTGTGTGTGTGTGTGTGTGTGTGTGCATTTTTATTGCACGGCCACATATTTATTTCTATTCATTAATAATATCATGGTATTAAGGTCAAGTGGAAAAGTTGGTGTGACGAGATTTGCTAAAAAGCACGTCAAAATGACCGAAGTACCGCCTGTAGACTCCTAGTTGTCCACTGGGAGACGTCAAACGGTCTTAGAGCGGCTCGATAGGTTTTTGAATACGTAACCAACTCATTTACGAAGTACAAAATGGCTTTAATATCTACAGCACAATTTTATCTAAAACATTGCTATATCGACGGTGCGTAAAAGAAGTGACACATCTCATAAAAGTCTGCACAGAGTGAAATGATGACATGTTTAGAAATTTGTCAATTTGTACAAGTTAGTATATCATTAATTTCTCAAGACTGTTTATAGAGTAAAACATTTTATCTTGAAACAAAATAAATGGACCCACTCAAATTAAAACCATAATCCTGCAAAATGACATTTTTGTATGTCATGTTTCTTGTGCTCTGACGATAGACAACTTTTATTCATTCCTTGAAAACAGTAGGGGCTACTCTACTTGATTTAACTCCCTTTTTTGGGGGCCTTTTAAGGTCTGTAATACACGACTGACAATTCTAATGAAGCCATAGTCTTAAAATAGTCAAGAATTAAATGTCCACTAGCCTTAGTGAACTATGCATTTCATTTTTCTGTATGTTGATCACGTTTTTAATGTTAGGAGGGATATTCCGGGTTGAAATAGACAATCATGCGTTGTCAGAAGTGTTAAGGACATAGGGGTACAGAATTGTGTGAGTGACAAAGTGTTCTTAATTTCTAATTTCCTAGGTAATTAGGTGATCAGAAGTGTTTACTATTCCCTTCCACTGAATGAATAATTGTATGAGTGACCATAAGAAGTGAATAAATTTCGTAGATTGATTGTTGTGGATAGAATGTATTTATCCTACAATAGCCTAAGAAGCCAACTACGTGTCAATCACTTGGCGAAAACACGCACGCTTTATACGGGACCACAACTCACAGTCTTCGGCTCGAAGTATTTACATATTGCTCTAAACCTCTGCACCACTAGTGCTGTGTACAACCCACCAAGAGAGCTTTTAACATTATACGGTTATAAACAGCGAATAACAAACCGAGTTTGTAATTGACCCATGACTAAAATTTTCGTAATTCGTAACGCAGAGAGGACTGCTAAATATTAACGAACGCCTGCTGGTAAGTGAAACTTGCTTAAACTGCTACCGAGTACAAGAATATGGCCGAGAGCGGTGACTCAGATCATCAACTGATGTCACTGCAGTGTCTCTGACCGGGAGGTCCTAGGCTCGAGTCCTGACGGCGGCAGGATTTTTGCCACTAGCTTTTCAGCTAGGTCGAATTCAGTCGCCGTCTGGAGGAGAATTTTATCGGCCGGCTGCTATTATCGGGAGTTTTCCGTTGTTTCTCCGATCAACACCAGGCGAATGCCGGAGCAGTACCCTACCAAACGGGCCACGGACCGCGCGCGATCTGTCCTTCCTCTTCCTTGTCCTATCCTCACCCCTTACACACACTTACACTAACATGCACTACACTACCACATATTCCGGGAGCCCGGTCGGGAGCTTAGAGCTTGTCCCGGCTGGGGCGGTGCCCCGATGGTGGGAGATCATCGCCACCTCCCGATAAAAAACATGCACTACACTTACGAGACTACTGGCCTCAGTAGTTCACGCGCCCGAAATCACTAACAATCAATCAGTCAACAAGCATTTTCTCAGTTATTATTATTGCTATTATTAAATGCGGCTTTTCATTCCTGTTTTGTTTCGTTACGTTTCGTTAACTGAACAGTATGACGAAAACAAAACCTGTCACACAAACGCTCGCGGTGTGGTCTTCATCTACTAAAGGCTATGCCCTAGAGTCACAGGTATCCCAACGCGTTTGTCCACCCCTGTTGGTGAAGCGGGCAGGGGAAGTCCGCAGAGCCCCGGGGGTACAGAAGCTGCCCCTCCCATAAAGCAGAACTCAAACGGAGAGCGGTGTCGCCTCGGGCTCCAGCCGCCAGGCCTGCCAACCCTACGAGCTGCCTTCGCGTTGACGTCATATTTCACTTGAGTTCGGTGTGCAGTCGGCCTTCTGAATCACTGCCCGCTTGAGGGGACGGTCATTAATTAGCCGGTGGACTGCACCGCGAGCGGGGAAACGAAACGAAAATGGGGAAACGCCCTACATGCTGGATCGGAGCATTCAAAGCTTTGAGAGGAAGAGAAATTATTTCGAGTGAGCGACATTTCTGATGTCTCGACGTCTGGTTCTTCATTATTCATAGGGTTGTAGCCAGAATCGGTGGTACAGTGTCTTGGAGCAGCTTCTAAATACGTGTTGGTTATTGTCCCGTGTAAAGCATGCGTGTTTTCGCCAAGTGATTGACACGTAGTTCGCTCCTAATGCTATCTGCTCAATCAGTACCTCATCCCATCCATAACAATCTATCTGCGAAATTCAATCACTTCTTATGGTCACTCGTACAATTATTCATTCCGTGAAAGGGAACCGTAAACAGCAGTAATCATCTAATTACGCAGAAAATGAGAATTTAAGGTCAATAAGACCCACAAAAGTAATTAACATTTTTCATTACAATTGTGTTCATTAAAAAAGTTGGGAAGTGTACAATTATAAGGATACAATACAAGATGAAGTTTAAGAAATGCATTGTTAATGATACAGAAATCTGTATCAGAATAGAGTCAGATACAAACGAAGACACACCAATTGCTTGTCACAATTTCATATCATTCGAAACACGCGAATCACGCACGTACGTGAGAATATGGTCTCAGATTTTTAAAGCCATCGAAAAAAGCCACCTCGGCGTTGTGGAAGGTGCCAAATATTCCCAACCTCAACGCAACATAGATTGATTGATTGATTGTTTCGTGTTTCCGGGCGCGTCAACTGCTCTGGTCATTAGTCCCGTTAGTGTAGTGAAGGATTTTTTTCTCGGGAGATGGCGGTGATCTTCCCCCGCTGGATGGCGAGATCCGGCGCCGACCTACCGTCGGCTAGTGGGGTCTCCCCCTAACCAGGACTCTCCTACCAGCAGGGCACCGCCCCAGCCGGGTCAAGCTCTAAGCTCCCGACCGGTCTCCCGGAATATGTAGTAGTGTAGTGCATGTAAGTGTGTCCCGGTCAGAGGCGCTGCAGAGATCGGTCGGGAACTTAGAGCTTGTCCCGACTGGGGTGGTGCCCCGCTGGTGGGTGAGTCCTGGTTAGGGGGAGACCTCGCTAGCCGACGGAAGGTCGGCGCCGAATCTCGCCATCCAGCGGTGGAAGATCACCGCCATTTCCCGAGAAAAAAAAACCTGCATTACACTAACAGGACTAATGACCAAAACAGTTGACGCGCCTGGAAACACGAAAAAATCATCAATCAATAAATTTCTATCCAGTAGGAAAACATTATCGTATCCTTAATGGAACTAATGACATTAACAATTGACGCTTCCGTAATCACCAACAATCAAATATAAAATATAAAACAAAACGTTTTTAGGGGGCAGTCATCTTCGCCCTTCCTCCCCTCAGTGACTCCCGTGAATGAGCTGTCTAGAGCCGACCCTACTCGCTTTGCGTGTTGAGAGCACATAATGCAGTCACCCTCAAATACCCCTTGCTGCGAGTTTGTCGTAACCCCTTGAGCCCAATAGACGCAATTCCCGTTCCAATCCCTTTCACGATGGCTGCTTGGCCTTATACTATACGTGACTCTATTAATGTACACCTGCAATTACTGTGCCGCTAATGGTTTACGATGCTTTTTTAACTGTTTACAGAATGAAATGGAATTGTTTGGCGCACATGGAGTTGTCTGGAAATAGATGGCAATGGGGGTGGAGTTCGATGTCTCATTCTCTTCAGGTTCAGTTAATTATAATTATTTTCTTTTTATTATAAAGCCACAGCCTGTTTGCACTTTCATCTGATATCTGTGTTCTAAAATCCTGAAATTTTTCTACGTAAGGCAAGACCCGCCCAGTAAATCAGAGTAGTTCGAGTGAAATCTTTAATCACTTTTTAGTTTTAACTTCTCAGACATTTCTAACAGTTTTTAAGTAAAATTACGATTGTAACGTAATTTACGAACAATTACGTAAATTACGTTTGCCAAGAAACTATTGTAGAGGGACAGCCCAAAGTCATTTGTAATTGAAAGTTAGTTTTGCAATGCATTTCTATTTTGTACAGTCAGTTGGGTGTGGCCTAAAGTAGCATAACAGCGTAATAAATCAATGGGGAAAATATTAGGTAACAAATATTACACTTGCAATCTTAAAAATTAAATTCTGGTAGAAAGGAAAAGTTCGCTTTTAGTTGTCATTGTTTCGAACAGATTGGAAGTATTATTCTCCAGTTAAAGAAAGACCGTAAACATTTCAATGACTTGAAACAGAAAGTAGATATGGAGAATTGCCCAAGATCGTCACTTACTCCTCCATTCTGTGGTAAAATCATTGTACGGCAAACTAGGAAATGTTCTTCTTAGAACTATTACTTTCGTATCAGATGTTGTTCATTTCCATTCACAGTAATTGTAGTAAATATATGATATGATCCTTCTCGTCTCCTTGAATCTGATTGTGCATTGTTCTGTGCGAAAGTAGAAAAGCACGAACAATGTGTGACCGGCAACGATAGCTCAGTGCATCAACTAATGTCACTGCAGCGCCTCTGACCAGGAGGCCCTAGGTTCCCACTCCCCACGGCGGCAGGATTTTCGACACTAACTTTTCAGCTATGTCAAAGTCACTCGCTTTCTGGAGGAGAATTCTAGCGGCCGGTTGCTCAGATCGGTAGTTTTCCGTGGTTTCTCCGATCAACACCAGGTGAATGCCGGAGCAGTCCTTCGTCTTTCTTGTCCCATCCTACATTACCACATATTCCGGGAGACCGGTCGGGAGCTTAGAGCTTGTCCCGACTGGGGCGGTGCCTCGCTGGTGGAAGAGTCCTGTTTAGGGGGAAACCCCACCAGCCGATGGTAGGTCGGCGCCAGTTCTTGCCATCCAGCGGGGGAAGATCACCGCCATCTCCCGAGAAAAAAACATGCACTACACTAACGGGACTAATGACCGAAGCACTTGACGCGCCCGGAAACACGAAAAAATCAATCAATCAATCAATCAATCCCCGAACCGTGTGCTATGGAATGCAAACACTTAATATGAGCTGCGTGTACAGTGCGCTCTTACAGTATGTAGAGGCATGGAACATAACTGTTCTCTTCAATGGCTGAAAATTGTTTTTATTATGAAAAGTAAATGATTAAAAGGAATAAAATTGAAATACAAAAGCCCACTATGAAAGGTGAATTATTTCATACAATTACATTTATTAGTTGTAAATATTTATTACATATGACATTACGAGTTTTCCTATAGTTTACTAATATCATTTTTACCAAAAAAGAGACTTATCAATTCATTCACCGGAATCAAGAATAAGTATCTTTAAATCTTAAAACGTCAAATACAAAATTGTGATAGTACAAGACTTGACAGTAGCCTATGCAAATGAAAAGAGTTGCATCCTGCTCTGGTGACTCATTTCGTCGTGGAGTTGCATAGGTGGAGAGATGGGAGGGGCTGCAGGAAGCCCTGGTTGTTACAGGAGGCGGTGGCGCTGTTAGCAGCATGTGCGAAGAGAGGAAAGCGAGTGCGTTGATTGGTCGTTCGCCAATACCCTAAGTGGGAGGGGTCGGGCCACAACACGTAAGAAGAACTGCAAAGACGAGTATATTACCAACGTTACTCGACAAGCAATAGGCTTCTAGGTAAACGCTTTTGCTTAAAAGTGGGCAATGATGGAAATCCATATTGCCAAAATGTAACCGCTAATGCGGGAAACAGAGTTTTGACGAGGTGACAGCCTTAAGGCGGTGCCTAGGTGTTGATTGTGAAAATAAATTATGGTTTATACATTTATTTTAAAAAATGTAACTATGCATGTCCACAAGAGATGAAAATGGCAACATTTAATTTGAAGGGACAATCTTCGTGTTCAAGGGAAATTTGATAAAAACCGCAATCAAGAATGAGGCACAAATTACAACATTAAATTTACTTGTTAAATTTACTTGTTACTTACATTAAATTTATATGTTTTTATTTACACAAATGTATATAATAAATCGTGGTGAAGAAAAGTGATAACTCACAATGTATCGTTTTTTTAGTTAATGAATAATCAAAATTCTAATTATGAACTGTTTCGGTTGTTTCCTCTGGTCGATTACTATTGGATAAAACTCGGCCTGGGACTGAAGACAGGAAACGACCAATCACAGAAACCTATTTCTAGAATTCCTGTCCGTTATCCGAACCAACTTATTAGCTGCCCCCCCCCCCAAAAAAAAAACCACCGCTATCGTAATACTACGAGGGGTCACAAAGCCAAATTGGTGAACTCCCAGCTACATTGAGCAACCATATTCAAATGCACAAGAACTATAGACTCTTACATTTTTATTCATATTTTATCCAGATACCGAGCTGTAGACACGATTTGTGAAATGAATGTTACAGATGCATTGATTTATTCAATCTGCACGAGTAACGTAAGTTGGTGGGAGAAATACATAAAACTATTTATATTAATAATTGTGTGATTATTTGTTGTTCGTTTTACGGTTGACTTTACTACACAAAAGCCACTTTACTTTCCCACCCAATTTCATATCTTTTTGCTTATCCAGTATTTAGACTGAACACTGCACTTCACAACACTACTATTCTCTGAATGTACTAAATGTATTCACAACATTTATTTCATATTCTAAACAGCGAATAAGAGTAAATATTCCAGATATTACTATAATATTGTTTATGTGTTTCATTTATTTGTATTTCCAAACATTTTTGTATTGCGTAGAAATATTTCAGACTCCGTCAAGAGTCCGCGGTTCCCATCATATTCCTTGAGGAAGGACATGATGAGGGATAAGAGCCCAAAATGTATTGCTTATTTATCCTTGAAAATAGATTTTATTACAGGAGAGCTTTTTTTAATTTTCAAAATTCATGTAGTATATGACTTAGTGTAGGGATCACAGAATTTTGAAAATGTGCACAGAATTCACTTCTCCCCAAAGCACGTCATACGCAGTTTCAACTGTTTTTGACGTTAAATAAATAAATAAATCATTTACATTCTAGACAGTGGTGAACGTAACCAGCTTTATATTTTCTTACGCCTATTCTTCGATTCTCTCTTTTAATTGCCTAACAAGATACTCTACTTTCGCAGCATGGACTATCGTTCTAAATTACATCCCACGTGGTCCGCCAAACTTTCCCCTAGCTTTTGGCCACTCTAATCGCCCATTAGCCTCTAAGCCCATGCAATGAGCGTGTGCATGTGTATGTGTGTGTGCGTACGTTGCACGCAGGCCTCACACACAGCGCGCCTGGCGGGCACAGAAGTAATTACGTAGCCGCTGCTAATGGAGACGTTTGCCCCGCCCCGCGCCTCGGGCAGGGAGTTCAGGAGGCCATGACGCATGGCCCTCGGACCGCGGAATTGCACACGCCGATTTGCTCCGCCCCGCCCCCGCCCCTCCCGGCTAATGCAGGACGCGTTCGCGATGCGAATGCCGATCTTATCTGGACTATTGTATTAATTGAAATATTTGAGTAGATTAATGTGCTTCGTATTCTTCTCCTCTGCTGCCGTTGGGATTTTTTGCAAGTCCTGAAATCGTCCTGCGAAATGTGAAAAGGTCAATTGAATCGTTTATTTCAGAAGCCCGTCAAACGCCAAAATAAAAAACCAAACGAAAAAAAACGTGTTAGTGGCGGAATATTGTTCCATGAGGATAGACACATCATTTAGTGCATATTTATATAAAAAATATTTTGCTTTGATTTTTAAAAAAGATGTTGAAATTAGAGAAACTGAGACACTTTTTCTCGAAATGAGGAATTTGGTGTTTCTGTAATAAACAATTCAATGGTAGGACCGGCTAAGTTAGCTTAAGGCAACAGTTCCCAACACAGCGACTTTGGTTGTAAGTTTCGATTTCCTATGGTGGCGGGTTTTTTGGCAGTTCCTAAATATCTACGTTGCATTCAGCCGCTGTGTTTAGTTATCTAACCTATCGTCTGCTTTGCAAAAAAAACATAGACGCAAATAAAAAGGGACGATACCATTTGGATGGTTTCTAAATAAACTGAACCCTCTCTACTTGGTCTAACTGTAAAAGACAGAGCTCCAGGCGAAGACCTACGAGTTGAGTGTTAAGGCTGACTGCTATAAAATTCGTTAAATAATACATAAAATATGTTCTCGCATTTCAACAAATGAAAAAACTAGGCTAACAAAGTTTACTTCTTTTATAAATATCCCATGACAGAAAAAGTGGGTAAGGCTAGAATGAAGCAGGCAGATCAAACATATCATTGTACATTTTCGAATGTGTCACTACAAATACGGGGAACGGTACCACCTATTTTGGTGGGGGCATTGCGTGTTTGTAACTAAAAACAGACGCAACAAAGATCTCATTTTATCCATTGCAGGGCAAAGTGAATAGGGAATCTGTTTATGGCGGCCAGTAACAGGTAATCTAATTCTTTTGAGGAAAATTTAATTTATATTTATCCAGAGTTCTTTTATTTTCTAATATTTTACAGTAACAATTTTTAATTTGTAGCAACACAATACATTTCTTCCTATATTTATGTTTCATAGTTTAATTCATGGAACCAAACGACGTTTCGAAGAACTTTCGAACCAAAATGCATTCGAAACAAAACTACATAAATATACGAAACGAATATATAACTATAAAACCATAAAATAAAAATTTTGAAAAAATATATTGTGCTGCCCTAAATTAAAAAATGGAAGTGAAAAATATTAGAAAATAGAAAGTAGAATAGTGACAACCATATCAAGACTTGTATTTTAATTATTAGAGTTCTTTTACTATATAAGAGATCACGAAGTTGGCACCAATGCAGAAGCAGGGGAAGACATGTCCCGGGGGGCAGAATGCGAAAGTGGTTCTTGAGAGAAGGGTGCACAGAAGCTGAACCGGAAGGACCCAGTTGGCGTGCGGGACAAAAAAAAACGCCATCTTGTGACCGCTGGCTTGGCAGTGGGCGCGCTGTTTCTTAACGAATGCACGACTCAATCTTCCTGCAGATCTTCCTACAATCACGAGTGACTCAATCTTCCTGCAGTATAAAAACCAAAGGAAACAGTAATTAATACCTGTACATTTTACAGTTTTTATAAGAAGTTTAGAATCAACAAATGATTTACCAATTTCTATGAATTTGACCGGGAGAGGTGATACAGTAACAACAATGATGTCAACTGATGTCAGTGCTGTGCCTCGGACCAGGAGCTCCTAGGTTCGAGTACCAACAGTGGCAAGATTTTCGGCACTAGCTTGTCAGCTAAGTCGAATACAATCGCTGTAGGGAGGAAAATTGTGGAGGCCGGCTGCTCTGATCAGTAGTATTCCGTGGTTTCTCCGATCAACACCAGGCGAATTCCGGAGCAGTACCCTAACAAACGGGTCACGGGCAGCGCGCGATCTTTCCTTCCTCTTCCTTATCTTATCCTCTCCCCTTACACAAACACACACGAACATGCACTACACTACCACATATTCCGGGAGAACCGATCGGCAGCGTAGAGCTTGTCCCGGCTGGGGCGGTGCCCCGCTGGTGGGAGAGTCCTGTTTAGGGGGAAACCCCGTTGGCCGACGGTAGGTCAGCGCCGGATCTCGCCATCCAGCGGGGGAAAATCACCGCCACTTCCCGATGAGAAACACGCAATACACTTACGGAACAAACGACCATAGTATTTGACGCGTCCGGAATCACTAACAATTAATTAATCAATCAAAAAAGGTCCCGAAATTATTCCGAAGCAGTTCTGGGGTGACTCCACCAATCCGCGCATCTACTTCAGGGCGAGTACTCCAAACCGATATATTTCAGAGCCAAATCCAGGTGACTTGGGACTTTTTTTATTGATTTTTCGTGTTTCCGGGCACGTCAACTGCATTGGTCATTAGTCCCGTTAGTGTAGTGCATGTTTTTCTCGGAAGATGGCGGACATCTTCCCCCGCTGGATGACGAAATCCGACGCCGACCTATCATCAGCTAGTGGGGTTTCCCCTAACCAGGACTCTCCCACCAGAGGGGCACTGTCCCAGCCGGGACAAGCTCTAAGCTCCCGAGCGGACTTCCGGAATGTGTGATAGTGTAGTGCATCTTAGTGTAAGTGTGTGTGTAAGGGGAGAGGATATGCAAAGGAAGAGTAAGGACAGATCGCGCGCGGTCCGTGACCCGTTTGGAAGGGTACTGCTCCAGCATTCGCCTGGTGTTGATCGGAGAAACCACGGAAAACTACCGATCAGAGCAGTCGGCCACCAGAATTCTCCTCCAGATAGCGACTGAATTCGACCTAGCTGAAAAGCTAGTGTCGAAAATCCTGCCACCGTGGGGAGTGGAAGTCTAGGACCTCCCGATCAGAGACGCTGCAGTGACATCAACTGATGCACTGAGCCACCGCTCCCGATACTAGGGACTCTTCAGAACTCCTATAGTGACTTCTATTCCGTCATCGCCTTGAGTCGACTCACAGAAAAAGCGGTTTCAGAATCTGCGGTGTGAAGTTCGCAAAATGAGTGATATCACTACCTCATGCAGGGGCATGGCATCACCTTCCAGCAGGAAAGGTGGCTAAGGGCATCAATGGATGTTGCTGCAGTGCGTGTGATCGGAAAGTCCTATGTTCAAGACCAGGCTTAAGCAGGATTTTAGACAGCTGTATTCTTAGGTCGCATTCTGACTCTGTCTGTAGGAGAATTTCCCTTCTGCTCTGATCAGTTGTTTTCCATTATCTCTCCGATCAATACAAGGCGAATGCAGGAGTGGCGAGTAGTTGTGTTATGTATGTAAGGGGAGAGGATAGGAGAAGGAAGAGAAAGGAAAGATCGCGAGCGGTTCGTGGCCCATTTGTTAAGATACTACTCTACCTCTTGGCTGGTATAGATAACACACACACACACACACACACACACACACACATCTAGCGATCTAAGCAGTCAGCCGGATTTTCCTCCAGACAGGTACTGAACCCACATTCTATATGACTCCACCCCTTGCATCGACGTTTAGTTTAATACATCACATGCTCTCATTACTCCGTCCTGTTAGTAATACTTTGCGCAAATAAAAAACCAAGACGCCCCACAGGCAATTTCCAGCAATCAGCGCGGAATTAATCCGCGTGCTTTATGCGCAGGCGCAAGCGGAGGGGTTTTGAGGCGGGGGTGGGGGGGTGGGGTCGTTCGTCTTGCGTAATGGCGCGGGTGGGCCCGCGCATGCGCAGATAGCCGGGCGAAAAGGGGCGTGGTCGACGGGGAGACGTCTCCATTAGCTGCGATTGCCTGCAATCGCGCTGTCTGCGAGGCGCGGGCGGGTCTATACTTGGGTTTTTGTAACGTGGCGCGTGGGGGACATGAAGGGATGAACGCAATAGAGGCCTAGTCCCCCCAAAATGGAAAACGAGTTGTTGACAACATTTGTTATCTAAAAATGTGAACTATCTTTGTTTGATTGATTGATATTTTCGTCTTTCCGGGCGCGTCAACTGCTTCGGTCATTAGTTTCGTTAGTGTATTGCATGTTTTTTTCTGGGGAGATGGCGGTGATCTTCCCCCGCTGGATGGCGAGATCCGGCACCGACCTACCGTCAGCTAGTGGGGTTTCCCCCTAACCAAGCCTCTCCCACCAGCGGGGCACCGCCCCAGCCGGGACAAGCTCTAAACTTCCGACCGGTCTCCCGGAATATGTGATAGTGTGGTGCATGTTAGTATGTGTGTGTGTAAGAGGAGAGGATAGGACAAGGAAGAGGAAGGGCAGATCGCGCGCGGTCCGTGGCCCGTTTGATAGGATACTGCTCCGGCATTCGCCTGGTGTTGATCGGAGAAACTACGGAAAACTACCGATCAGAACAGCCGGCCGCTAGAATTCTCTTCTAGGAACTATCTTTGTGTATGTTGTTTGTTTGACCAGTTTTCCTGTATAAAGTTAAGTACAAAGATACGAAATTTTCTCTTCCCATTCTCTTTCTAACCTCAACTATGTAACGTTATTTTAATTTTTCTCCGTTTTTTTTAATGTGGCTTACACCACTATTTCAATGACCATTTCAATAGAAAGTTTTACTCGAATTAAGGAGTAATTGTGCTCCATTCCGCATCCACTTCAACTATACTTGTGTTGTCGTAACGTGGTGCATGGGGACTTGCTTTCACAACGGAATTATTGGCACGGCTTATTGAATCTTTCTCGATCGTCCTGGCAGATGTCGCACGATTGTGACCGTATCAAGCAGTGCTGCAAATCAAGCAACATTAGCGAGACGACCGAGAAAGATGCGAAAAGCCATGCCGGCCAATTCCATCGTGAAGACAACTTCCCACCCGCCACGTAACGATAACCTAAGTACAGTTGGGGTGGATGCGGAATGGAGCACGGGAAAAATCTTCTAAATTCGAGAGAAAAATTCTAATGAAATGGTCATTGTAATTTTGGGGTAAGCAACGTTAAAATATAACGGAGAAAAATTAAGCTAAAATTACATAGTTGTGGTTAGAAAGAGTTTGCGAAAAGAAAACAGTAGTGTCTTTATTCTTAACTTTATGTCGTAAAACTGGTCAAACCAACAACATATACAAAGGTAATTAACCTTTCTAGATAACAAATTCTGCCAACAACTCATTTTTCATTTTTGGGGGGTTAGTCATGTATTGCGTTCAGTCCTTGAATTGAATGATAACTTATTGCATTTATTTCAATGCAATTATTGTGACCATGCAAATTTCGTTACGCTCCTTTCACGATCTACCGGAAAGGAAGATATCTCTACGGCGACGAAACAGGAACTTTTTAATTTAGCTCAGACGATTACTTTAGGCTCGTAGGTCTTTTACGTGCAGTAAATCTACAGCACGAGACATCCGGCTTCACTTCCCCTCCGAAGGGGTACGAAGAATTAAGGTCTTAAAACTCCATGGTTTCGATTGGGTTCGAACCAACAAACTTGAGTATAAGATTACAACTGGGGGGGGGGTCTTTTGTTTCTTCTATTCATTTTGTCCTCCTCCTTGGTCTTATCCCTTTTTCAAATTCTCCTTCTTCTCCATCTCCTTCATTTGCTCATCATCTTCCTCCTCCTATTCTTCCTCCTCTATTTTTTCCTTCTTCATCTACTTCTATTATTTTTTCTCTTCTTCCATTCCCCTTTCTTCACGTTCTCCTCTTTGCCCATCCCCTTCATTTACTGATAAACTTCCATCTCCTCTTTTTGCTCCTCCATCTTTTTCTTCCCTTTTGCTGTACTCCTTTAACGACTCCTTGTAGAGGCAGCGTATCTGCCAAACTAAGGTAATTTATATTGACATATTTGTACTAAACATTAAAATAATATCAGTACGAAAATAAAATATCTTTGGCGGGCCTTACAACTCTGCCAGAATTTCACCCTTCGCAACAAACTTATTTTACTCACTTGGGGATTCAAAATTAATGGTAATATCCTATTCATACTGGATGAGATACTTAGAAAATAATTATGCCTCGTAACATAGTGGCTTATAAAAATTGGTTTTAATTTGGAAAATATGAATTATGTTCGAATGAGGCGAAACGACCAATTTTCCGTTGTAATATTAATTGAAAACTTTTGTTAAGAGATATATCATTCACGACGACGGCTTTGACTAGATCAACCAATAAGCAGTTTAAGAATGGCTTATCCATAAGATCTATCGCAAGAAAGTAGAATACTAAGAACTGAAATGCTCATATCATCACTAATACAATGCACTTAACAAGTTTTATTTCACATCCTAACAAAGCTGCACTTAAATTTTAGTAGACCGCATTTGGCCTCAGGCAACGCAACAGCAGACCGAACGTATCGTTACGAAAATGTGACTTAAAGGTTCGAACTCCTGGCCTGCGCAGGAGGTAGTAGGCAAACCGGCCACCAGAGAACTTCCATCGCGACCCGGGTAATTGTGCTGAGACCACTATCAGCTCGCAACCAGCTTTGCATTGTGAGCAGTGGGCATTGGAATCAGCCATCATTAGATGAAGCCGAGAGCCCGGTTGTGCCGTAGGCGACGAGGCAATTTCGGTCTTTGCCGCTTGAGCGCGCTGCGGTAGGTCGATGGAAGGCGTAGGAGTTGAACTGGATTCGAGAAGGCACGTTACAAGTAAAAGGGTGCAAGTTACCACTGGTATTTATTCCTTACTGTGTCGCGTTTTTATTGTTGATGTGCTTCAATGCAGGTCACAAAATGGAACAAAAATGTATATTTTCTTCTGGACCCGTTTTTACTTTCTCACCTTTCTACGTAGTAAAGAAAATGTAATGCTGCGACAGGAATCGGTGATCTTTGAAAGCTAAACTCGTACTGTCGGGTCCTGGTAATGGAAAATTGGATAAATCTTGTTCCTATATGTAGCAAATTTCTTCTTTCTAAAACGTTTTCAGGCAGGAGCCCATGTTTTATGAGTCCTTGATAACGAATAATCGATTGACGACAAAACGTCTCTCCGACTGTCTGTCTGTCTATAATCAATGCTACTGCTTGAACTGATCAGTCAATAATCCCAAAATTAAATTGCCCCGATCGTTATGGCCGAACTCAAGGCCCTGCAAGTTCGGAACGTATGTTATAATTTTTAGGAATACTTTACATGAATTCCCAAGTTTTTCAAAAAAATTAACAAAATGACTCCATTATTTTATATTATTTTTTTCCTCGAATAGGGTGTAGTAGAACGCGTAAATAATTCTTAGAACACTTGACAAATGTCGCAGGTCTAACTTCCGTTGAAATATCTGAATTTTTACAGCTACATTATTGAAGATAGAGATTTTTTCTAATGAAGTTTGTTTTTTAAAATATATCTTGAAATAAGGTCATAAGCAACTTTGCGAGTTTCATGAAAAGGTTTTGCGTAATGATGTCACATAGCTTGTTTACCGAGTTACATTGTGAAGGTACATTACAAAATTATATTGTAATGTAATAAATGTGGACGTTGTATGACGTTACAAGTAACATATCCAGTTTCAGTACTCGTTTGAAAATTCCAGACTCACCGTCTATTATCTCATAAATAACTTTCAGTTTAATGACATAACGGTGAAAACTATTTTCTTTTGTTAATAACAAAGACAACCCGAGGAAAATGCATGAATAATAAAGAAATGAAAAAATTCGTTACAAAGTACTGTACACTAGCTACAAACATAGATAATTCCAGAAACTATTAGCTGTTCCGATTAGTAGTAAGAACAATAAACACTCAAATATCTGTTTGAATTTCCTGATTTTTTTTATCAAAAGTGCTTTGTTGGTCAAAACCATCTTAATAATAAGATGTCTGGTGTCATAGAGCCCCAAAGCTTAACATATATTTGATACACTATACATTCAACACATATTATGTATCCAAGTATATTCTTAAGTGAAAGCCTGAAATCAGTTGCATATTTAGAAGACACTTTGCAACGTCTCCATTTCATGGATTGTTAGGGCATCTCTTGACACAAAACAACTGGGGAGGAAACGCCGAAAAGTGGAAAGTAAGCTCTTAAGACAATTTTAAGTGAATTCACCCTTTTACGTGAAATATAAGCCTCATGTATCTTCATAACAGAGTAATGTTTTAAAATAAACTATTCCAAGATTTAATATACTATAAACATTTCCAAAATATAAACTGAATATTAAATTTTCGAGTGGAGTGAATGTTAAATTTTCGAATGAATATTCCTGAATTTTTATCCTTGGCCAAAGAAGCTATAATAACTAAATTATAACCAACAGTTTAGATAAATTGCATCATATTTTGATAAAAAGCATGTCTCAGTTAATATCAATAATTTTCAGTGTTCTAAAAAATTGAAATCTTTTAAATTACGGACATCCACTCATTGGTGGACCTCTGAGCTCCTCACATTGGGTAAAAATAGTTGTTCACTTCTATGTTGAGAAAATAATTATTTAGTCCCTTGAAGGAAGCTCCGGTTAAAATATTGGTTTACTCCCTTATTGGGAGAAGTGTTAAAATATTTATGCACTCCCTTGTGGGGATCTAGGGTTAAAATAGTGTTTTACTCCCTTGTTTGGAGACGTCAAGTATAAATTCTTTGTAGTACCTCAGTCTACCTCTAATAAGCCGCAGGATCACAGACTTGGATTCAGATATTTGGATGAAGTAAAGATTGGTGTACTGTACCAGAGAGTACCGTATCCTGAGTACCTTGGAATCTTGGTTCTTTCGAGAGGACAGGTTCGAGCTGAGCAGAGAGAATTGAGAAATTAAAGGGCGTGGCTTTGGGAGTGCGTCGGTGGGCGTAAAGAGTTGAAAGATATAGGCGTGAATGATTGATGAGGGAGTGATAGGATTATGGGTGAGGTAGCTGATCCTGTTCCGAAGGCAGTTTTTGATTTGAAAGTACCCTAAGAAAATGTTCCTGTTCGGATGCCGTACTTTGAAGAGTATTGAACGAACTGATATCATCCTCCACACAAAATCTGGCTTCAGAAATTAGATTTCGTCCCAGAATAAAAGCTTTAATTCTACCAGAGGGGAGATTATTATTTCATTATCCATGACTGTTTAAGAACAGAAAAATGTCGGTAGTCGAATACTTGATTCAACAAGTGTCCTTTTTACTGCTAACTATTGCATTGTTATTGCAAACTGCAACTTGCTTACTGCAAAAAACTGCATAATTAAATTGGAGAACAGATATGATCAATTTACAAATGAGATGCAACTCTCACGACAGCAAATAATGTAATCAAACTGGAGATCAAATGAATAAACCTATAATTTGATGTAAGAACCACCAATGTCCAAAACAATTCTGCATATTATTGGTGGTTCTTTAATTGTATCTTTCATTAACCACTCATTCAATAAGTTTTGTGAAATATGTGACGGACACGGAAGTACAGGGCCGGCCCGGTGGCCGAGATCGCTAAGGCAGTAGTGTCGTAGTGATCTCGGACCGAAGGGTCGCGGAAGGATCTCGGACCGAAGGGTCGGAAGGCGGCTTCGAGTCCCGCCTCGGGCATGGTTGTATTTGTGTTCGTCCTTTCACCCCTTATCACCAATCACCATATCGTTTCATCCACATATTTACCATACCGTTAACAGCAATAGTGGTCGCTAATGACCTAAGATGTTGATGCGACCTTAAATAACCAATAAATAAATAAAAAAAAGGAAGTACAGGAGGGAAAATGGGATGGAAAAGATGCAGTCAGGTAGAGGATACGTGATAGATGGATAGAGGATACGTGAGGAAATGAAGGGGGACCGGTGATTTTTATTATGTCGAAAAACTACACAGGAAATATTTGTTTTTTTGTTTTTTTTTGTTTAATGAGTCAAGTAAGTACAACTTCCACAATTTAAATCGTACCGTAGACCTGTCACTTAACAATCCACCACAGAAATAACCAAGTTTTTTTTTTTTATTTGTTGCGTCTACACCTTGACGCAACGCGTCTCCAAGCCCCTTAAGGGGCGTTGAGCGCTTTGCACTTCTCGGAGTAATCATCCATTAACGTGCTTTACTTTTAATATTAGTCAAGTCTCGTCACGTCGCAGTCAGTCAGTGCCTTTTATCCCTTCGGTCAGGGGCTCGACCGCGTTAGATCCCGGGGTTCCTAGCCAGTCACCCAACCACGAACCCCCGAGTCTCGAATGCGCTTAACCTTCGTGACTTCACGGAGCGTAGTAAACGCATTCGGCTAGCGCCGCCGGTATAAGTTCGTAGCGAAGTTATCACTAGAGGATGCACCAGTAGGTAGCGCAGTTACCGTCTTCCCAAAAGGTACCAAGCCGGAAGTTCTCACAGAGTATACCGGAGTCGGAAGCCGGAAGTCTTATGCAGAATATACTCATACTCATGCTTGTCACCAAAATTCGAAAATAAGCTCAGACAATTTTAAGCATATTTTGTCTATTAAACTACTTGGGTATTCTGAATGGCTGAGCCGCAATTAGCACTCAAACGTTGGTTTGAAAAAATGCTTTCCTGACAACAATTTGCATTCAGAAGAAACACTCTACGAGTATGTCAATTATTTATTATTTACAAAAGAAATGAATACATTTCTTCAGAATGAAACACAAATCTGAAATTTAAAAACACAGTCGAATTGTGTAAATTGGGTCCTTTTTTGTGGCGGTACCGTGTTGTGGTCACGTGGTTCGTGATGCAAACTGATGCTGCGTAGAATAAGCAAAAATCGGTGCATCCAGCCATCTTTTTCCACCATGCTCCCATCGCTTGTCGCTCCTCCGTCATACCCCACGTGACGTCACAGAGTGGCGTCATTGCCGCAGCAACGAATAACAGACGTGAAACAGTGTGATATTAATATTTATTACAGATATCCTCCGACACCCGAATCTACTATTTACAATATCTACAGCCTATTTCTAAGAGGAACTTCACCTGGTCACCACAACCGCTTGCCAGATAAACTTACTCCCGCGGTGTGATGCACCCTTCTCCCTAAATCACGACGAATTCACGCCGGCTCCAGACCCTTTGCCCCCGTAGCCTACCCGACGTGCCACGCGCCGCGCACCCTCACACGACATCCCACGCAGAGCTCGAGAATCAGAAGCAAGAGTCGTGTGCGAGTGCGCTTATATACCCTCGGGGCCGGCTGACGGAACTGCGTCACCTCGCCGCTTCCGCCAGCCGCGTTTACCCGACAGCCGAACTTCGGGGTTCACAAATCTGGCCCCGTGGCAACGCAACGTCAGCAGCCCTGGGGTTTTCTGCCTTTCGCCCTATGCGAGAGCCGGGTTTCCCGTCCCGATATAGCCTCCCTTTGTTCAGGGAGGCGTCCCTTGCTTGCTGCCCGCTGTCGCAGCCTACTTCCTCGTGCATGAAATGCACGTAGCCAATATTTATTGTATGTGGCGACTGTATGACGCCACAACAGCTGTAGACTCGCCTCGGGCTCTCGTTGGAGTGGCTGCCTCCTTGCCCCTAGCCGGCCCCAATACGGATATCCCTGATCCACAACAGCTGACCCGTGGAGATGACCCGTGGTTATGCGAGATCATCTTTGAACATTGTATTATATTTTTAGAGATTTACTTTGTGACGTCGTGGGTAGAACGAATCACAGACAAGATGGCTTTGGTATGTACACAGTTTATTTATTTATTTATTTATTTATTTATTTATTTTACGTCAAAAAACAGTTAAAAACTGCATATGACGTGCTATGGGGAAAAGTGAATTGTGTGCACATTTTCAAAATTCTGTGATCCCTACACTAAGTCATATTCTACTTAAATTTTGAATTTTTGAAAGGGAGAAAAAAAGAAAAAAAACTCTCATGTAATAAAATCTATTTTCAAGGATAAACAAGCAATAAATTTTAAATTTTGAAAGGGAGAAAAAAAACAAAAAACTCCCATGTAAAAAAATCTATTTTCAAGGGTAAATAAGCAATAAATTTTGAATTTTGCAAGGGAGAAAAAAACAACAAAAAAACTCCCATGTAATAAAATCTATTTTCAAAGATAAATAAGCAATAAATTTTGGCTCTTATTACTTCCTGCCGCGACAACATGGAAACGATAATTTGAATAATTGTATTTCCCACTAAATTCTAGAAGACGTGCACGGGAAATGAAGTTACATTTATGTCCAGAAGCAAAACAAGGGGCCATCTCAGCATTTGCTCAATGGATCAGGGAAACTGGACGAAAAACCTGATCGAGATGGGGGTCATTGACCGGAAGCTGTAGTACAATAGTTGTTACAGGTTGTTTATACTTATTTATACAGTCCAAATGGTAAATAATGCATTATGTATCATTGTTAAAATTAATGTTACTTTTCTTGTGATGCTCAGTATAGTCTCTAATTGTATAGAAACAAGTTATGCAGCAGAAACGATTTCACTTGTGATTTAAACTTTTCTATTGAATTTAATCGTTTAATGTCATCTGGCAAAGTGTTGTAAAATAATGTACATGTATTGTATGTGAATTTTTTGTAATGAGCTGTTGATACTGTCACCTGATGAATATGATTTCTACGTCGAGTGTTATAGTAATAGACTTCGGCATTTTCTGAAAAAATATGCAGTTTATTTACATATACACACAAAACTGCCAAAGCAATTACTACAGGTTCGTTTACCGTTACAAATAAGTTTTCTATAATTCGGCAACGAAAATATCTAGTTTTTGAAATGTTAATCTCTCCCTTTTTTAAATTTATTATTATTATTATTATTATTATTATTATTATTATTATTATTATTATTATTATTATTATTATTATTATTACTATTATTTTTTCATCTTTCGACTATTAATAGTTACATAGTTGGGAAGGGATTCTGAAACTCAAGAAAGCGTGCGCAGATGATTTTCTCCCCCCCCCCCATACGTCACATACAGTTTTTGACTAAATAAATAAATAAACAGGAGCATTTCCTTCCCGTTAGCATCTGCGTACGGTTAACATGAGCCAGGCGCTCATACCCGCAAGCTTGCGGCCTCCCACGCACACTGGCGTCTCGCGATGGTCTCGCGACAAAAGTTTGAGGAACAAAAGCTTCCCTTTCCAGGGCCGGCCCGCCATTTTAGCCTCGCTGAGGCTGCGTCGCCACCCGCCGGGTGCCACTACCCGGCGGATCTGCCCGCCGGGTCCTGCGACACATCTGGCGCAAGTGTGACGTGTACCCTCTCGAAGTGCACCCTGGGCCCAGCCTCCCTCGCTTCCTGCCCGTTGCGATGCATTCTACCCGTGTCCACTCTGAAAGTGTCCACAATACCCGCTGTGCACCACGCTGCCGCGTGCGTTTCAGTAGCGGACGATACAACTTCATTCGGGTGTCGTCTCTCTGTATCATGGATGGTCAATGCTTAGCAGTATTAGCATGACTACTCTTAAACAGCTTGTTTTTAATCTGAGAAGGGCCCTTCAGACTCTCTCCGCTATGCAGATTTTTGCACTTTTAAATCAATGGTTTACGGAGTGTGGATTGATTGATAAGTGATTCCGGACGCGTCAACTGCAAAGGTCATTAGTCCAACAAGTGTAGTAGATACTTCTGTTTCGGGAAGTGGTAGTGATCTTCATCCAATGAATAGCGAGATACGGCGCCGATCTACGTCGGTTTTCAGAGTTCTCCCCAGCCAGGTATCTCCCACCAGTGGGGCACCGCCCCAGCCGAGACAGGCTCTAAGCACCCGACTGGCCTCCCAGCATGTGTGGTAGTGTGGTGCATGTTAATGTAAGTCTGTGTGTATGTGTAAGGGGTGAGGATAGGACAAGGAAGAAGAAGGAAAGATCGCGCGTGGTCCGTGGCCCGTTTGTTAAGGTACTGCTCCGGCATTAGCCTAGTGTTGATCCGAGAAGCCACGGAAAATTACCGATCAGAGTAGGAGGCCTCTAGAATTCTCCTTCAGACAACGGCTGCATTCGTTTTAGCTTTCGAGCTACGGGCGAAAATCCTGCCGCCGTCGGTATTCGCACCCTAGGACCTCCTGGTGAGAGGCACTGCTGTGTCATCAATTGATGCCCTGAGCCACCTAAGCTGGTAGAAAGAGCGAAATCCTCGCCCAGCTCCATAGTATACTGTTACTTAGTGAGAACACTAGGAAAATAACTGAACAGAATTTTATCAAATTTTCACTCAGAATCGTCTCAAAATAGCTGAACCGATTTCGGAATGTTACCAAACATATAAGGGGAAACTAACAGCAATAATACATACTATTATGAGCAAACTATTATATTTGAAATGTTTAATATTAGTAATTTGAATGAGGTTTTTATGTATTTTTTAAAACTAAGTGTACTTAAAAATGACACAAAAATGTATCTTATGATTTCCTTGTTAACATAAAACAAGTGCTAAATTGACACATTGTGTATGACACGCGAGAAAAAAAGATCAAAATAAAAAACGATGCGCAACGCAGCCCAAAAGAAAATAAACAAGTCGAGAACAAGGTGCAGAAGGAAAGCACATCATATATTGCGTTCCAACGAGTTACAAAAACTTGCAGCCTAAGCTGTAGATCAATATGATTGATTTGTGTCTTCACTTTTCTCCGTCTTAATTACTTCGAATTGCATCCGCAGCAATTGCTACTCCGCCATCAAGTAGCGTAATCTTCTCTGCGAGAGCCTAATGATTAAGGGAAAACCAATCAAGATTGTCATTTCGCTATAAGGAAATATCTGTTTCTCATTTGAGTTCTCTATTTCTTTTGTTGTTCTGTAAAAAAATAAATACAACAGATTTTTATATCAAAGAAAACAATCAACGTTTGGAAAAAATGAAAAGTAATCAACGTTTGAATTTTTTTAAAGAAATAAACTTACAAGATACTTGTCTCTGGGCAAAGACAAATAGTTAATAGGCATTTATTCCCGCCAGAGCAAAAACTAGAATATTCTGTTAGTTTTTATGTAAAGAGATTTTGACTGAAATATATGGATTCACAAAAGAGTGGTTTTTGGGTTTTTTAAAAAGGTGTACCTGAGACTAAAAATAAATACATAAATAAAAAATTTTTAATACTTTTTGCATAAGACAAATGTACGTGATGACAGTTTCAAAATTCGAATTAAACACCTTAAAAAAACGTGAAGAAAGAGAGAAAAATATCTTTTATATATTTTCTCTCACTAAACTACCGTTTTTTGACTGGCCTATCAACCACCAATACACACAAAACTACACCGCTCTCTAGCACCAAAACTGATCATTTGAAGAAAAAATATTTTAAAAAAATAATTTGTAGGAAATTGGATGTGTTATATTTTTGAGTGGAAGACTTCTCTAAACGTAGAAAGGCAAAAAAAGTATCTATAAAAATATTATAAAATTTGTTACAAATATTGCCGTGTTCTAACGCCCAGACCACTCGTCCGATAAAAAATATCCAAGAGCATACTTTCTGGGAAATGTAATGTTTTTTTAAATTTGAATTGAGATATATTTGGCTAAGAGTGCATAGTTTTCGAGTTATAAACGAAAATCTTTTAAAAAACATTGTTTTGCAGATATCTCGCACAATGATTACGAAGTTACATTCAGTAAAAAGTTAACGCTAAAGAAAAACACGACGGTAGATGTGTCGATACGATATCATGTTTGAAAAAAACAACTCTGTCCCGGAATATATAAGTTATCGAACTGATTCGACTCTCGGGTGATTTTATCTTGCTGATCGAAAACTCAACAAAATGGAATTCGGCAGAAGAAAATAACATTGGCGAAATTCTTGTGATTCTTCCAATGTATCGTCAAAGCGAGAACAAGATCGTATATGGAGATTTATCAGTTTAAGAAAATTCAAATGTTTTAATGATAATTACACTTTTACCATAAAAGTCGGTGCATTATTACTATTAGTTCAAATAAAAAATTATAATATCTTTTTACAGTCCAATGAAGACAACTTTGGTGAAATAACACGAATAATACTCGTGTTTCGCAAAAAATGTACATGAAATGTTTTAAAGATATAATAGTTAAGAATGATTCGCCTTAAATAATCTCGAAGATTTATATTAAAGGCGCAGGTCTGGTTCGAAGAAAATTTAAACTTTTGCGGTTTTAGAAATTTGAAATGTGATAATGAAAATCAGTTCCATGCAGATTTTTTAAACGCATATTCGAGAAATGAATTTAAATTTAAAAAATGGGAGATTTTTGAGAAAATTTTGAAAAGGACTTAAAGTTCAGGAGAGGGGAGAGAGAGAGACAGAGAGAGATGGAGTGAGGAGAGAGAGCGAGGGAAAGAGCGAGGCAGAGAAGGAAAGAGCGAGACAGGAACGAGGGAGAACGAGTAAGAGAGAGAGGAAAACGGAGAGAACGAGGGAGAGAAAAGAGGAGAGAGCGAGTGAAAGAGAGTGAGCGAGGGAAGACAGCGAGTGAAAGAGAGAGTGCAAGTGAAAGAGAGCGCGAGAGAGGAAGGAGGGAGAACGGGCGAGAGAGATAGAACGAGGAAGGGAGAGAGCGAGTGATAGAGAGGTGAGAGGAAGGGAGAGAGCGAGTGAAAGAGAGAGGAAGGAGAGGAGAGACCGAACACAAGAAGGGAAATAGGAGGGAGCTAACAAGAGAGAGAGAGGAATACGCAAATAGAGAAAAGCGAGAGAGAAGACGAGCGAACGAGAGAGAGAGAGTAAGGGAAGCGAGTGATCGAGAAAGGGAGAGAGAGAGAGAGAGAAAGGAGAAGAAAGAAAGGAGAAAGAGAGAGGAGAGAGAAGAGAGAGAGGAGAGAGAAGAGAGAGAGGAGAAAGAGGAGAGAGAGAGGGGAGAGAGAGAGAGAAAGAGAGAGAGAGAAAGAGAGAGAGAGAAAACAAAGCAGTGTGCAGGAGCAGCACGTCCCTATCTCAAGTTTACATCCCCGAGCAAACCAGACCTAACCGTAAACCCCGCGTACTTCAACGGGCGTGCAAACGGCGTGTGCAACGCCTGAAATTCCTCCGCCGTGCCGCTCCATTAAGGCCCCGCGTGGCGTGCGCGGTCCGCACGCGTGACGCCGCCCGCCCGCCCGCAATCCATCCCGCCCTGATTACTCGGCGCCGCACGGGGCGTGGGTGGCCCTAAGCATTAGCGCCCGCCCCACCGCCTCCTTACCACAAGGCCCACGGACACGACAGATTAGTAGGGCGCCGCTTACCCACGCTGAACGGGAAGTCCTACGGTTTTTGACACCGGCTAGATAGCTATCACGAATTCACTCGTAGTCTGAGGGATATTTCGAGTGGGCAGCTACTCTGAGCGGATGAGTACCCTGGTTTCTCCAATCAGCACACCGGAAGAGGTGGCTCAGTACATCAACTGATGTCAATTCAGTGCTTCTGACTAAGTTCGAGTCCCAACGATGTCAGAATTTTCGACAGCTAGATCGAATACAGTCGCTGTCTGGAAGAGAATTATAGCAGCCGGCTGCTCTGATCGGTAGTTTTCTGTCCAATACCAGGCGAATGCCGGAGCAGTACCCTAACAAACGGGCCATCGACCGCGCGCGATCTTTCCTTCCTCTTCTTTGTCATATCCTTTCCCCTTACACACACACACTAACATGCACTACACTACCACATATTCCGGGAGACCGGTCGGGAGCTTAGAGCTTGTCCCGGCTTCGGCGGTGCCCCGCTGGTGGGAGAGTCCTGGTTAGGGGGAAACCTCACTAGCGGACGGTAAGTCGGCACCGGATCTCGCCATCCAGCGGGCGAAGATCACCACCATCTCCCAAGAAAAACACACGCACTACACTTACGGGACTATTGACCTAAGCTGTTGACGCGCCCGGAATCACCAACCAACCAACCCGAAAATAAACGTTTTTTTTCGCGCAGCATTTCCTAACTTTCTACTCCGTAGCGAGAGAGTACAGATAACGTTCGCATGTAGAAGGAAGCGTTTTGCCCCGGCATCCGGACATCACACGCAGTCTTGGTTTAAGGCCCATCGGAGCCGGGCGTGGGGGCATTAGCGCTGTCCGGGGGCGGCGCGGGGGCGGGGTGGGGGCGGGGCGGCTCCTTTGATGGCTAATTAATGAGATCCGCCCCCGGTGCTTCGTGTGCCCCGCCACGCGCCGCCCCGCCGCGTCCCCGCCACCGCCCCGCCCCCGCCTCCGCCGCCAGACACGGGTGATTGATGTGTGCGCGGTTTTGAACTGCCCGCCGCCCCGCGCCGCCGCCGCCGCCTCGGCGAATGTGGGCTGGCGGGAACACGCCCTACATCGGAAGGCGGTGAAATCGGTCCTTGATGCGCACAGGAATTTCTCGTGACCACCCGCCCGCCCGACCGGGCGAGCTTTGCCGCTGTCGGCTCAGCGACTCTCGTCGGAAGGTTCAATGGGTGCGTGTACCGAATCTGCCCAACTTTCCACGCTAGCTAGGTGGAGAGGTCGAATTCAGACACTGTCGGGGAATTTGAGTGGCCGACTGCTCTGATCGGTAGGTTTCCGTGTTTTCTCCAATCAATTCCAGGCAATCAAATCACCATCCAGCAGGGAAGGAACACCAGCCCATTTCAGAATAGATATATCGATTGATTGATGGTTAGTGATTCCAGGCACGGCTAATTAATCCCGTTAGTGTAGTGCTTCTTTTTTTCTAGAGAGTTGGCGGTGAATTTCCCCCGCTGGATGGTGATTTTCGGCACCAATCTACATGGCGACTAGCGGGGTTTTCTCCAATCAGTACCTGCCGCCAGCGGGGTACCACCCCAGCCGGGACAAGGTTTGTGCTCCCCTCCAGTCTTTCGGCATGTGTGATAGTGTAGCGCATGTAAGTGTAAGTGTGTGTGTGGGTGAGGGGCAAGATAGGACAATGATTTTTGTAGGGAACTGCTCGGGCATTCGCCTGGTATTGATTGGAGAAACAGTGGAAAACCACCGATCAGAACAGCGAGCCGCTAGTATTCTCCAGACAGCGACAGAAATCAACTTAAGAATCTGGCTAGTGTCGAAAATACTGCCACCGTCTGGACTCGAACCGTAGGACCTCTTGGTTAGACGCTCAGCAGTGACATCAGTTGGTGCCCTGGGCCACCTCTCCCGGTCCCTAATAGAAAGATGTTTGCTAACGGGGCTAATGGCCATAGAAGTTGTAGAAAATTGTAAGTTTTGATGCACTCTGTAAGGCCAACGTTTATTTACATATTCTTTTGAATATTTAACAATAATAATAATAATAATAATAATAATAATAATAATAATAATAATAATAATAATAATAATAATAAAATTAATAAATAAAATGCCTTGAAAATTATGAAATTTGCATGTTACAAAATGAAGATCTGTGGTGTAATGATGTAGTATGTTTTATTATGTCTTACAGAATGGTAAATATGCATTTAATTACAAATCACTAATCCTTTTCAATATATAAAATTTTAAAGGTATCATATCTAACGGAAGGCATACCTGGTTGTGAGTGTCCGCAAAAATCAGTTGAAAGGTGTTGTAAACTTGAGATTGATGTTCGCTATTTCAAAGCCACCTCCTCTCGATGTGAGTGAAACAAGAAACAGGCGGCAGAAGTGTAGGAGGGAGAAGTTGCTATAAGAGGACAACACATTGGCTTTGAATTGTAATTCAAAACTCTCTCAGATTGTATCGGTGTTGAAAATAAAGCTACATTAAATTTCAAATATGATGTACGGTTCCCTATTTGTAATCAACTTACGATATAATATACCAATTTGTTGTTCTTTCTGTCTACTGTCTAAACAATTTGGGTTAACGTGTTCCACCAGTAGAAATTGTATTTAACATTCTGACTTTTGACATTTCTGAATATATTTACTTTCAACTGAAGAACTTATCTTCTTTTTTCGTGAAATTCAGGTAGCTTATCATGTTCAGATATCTGTAATATATTTCTGAATATATGTGTAATTTATTGTTTTAAATTTGGGTATTCTAATCTAGCTTTCATTGTTTTTGGTGAATTTTTTAATGTAAATGTGGTAAAGTAAATACACAAATGGTCGGAAAAGGTAAGAGATGTTTTAAAAGGAAATGAATGAAAAACAATACTGATGAGTGACATAAAAACAGAGATATACAGAAGAAAATAAGAGAAAGTAGAGGAAAATACAAACATGAGCCTTACTTAATACGGAAGGAAATATTGAGATGAAGAAAGCCACAAAGAAAATGGAGATTTTTGAAACCTGCTCGAGAATAGAAAGCTATTTATTTCATTTTAAACTTTGCATTCACATTTGAAGTCTCAGACATAAATATTTTGATCCACAAAAGATCTAGATCGTCTTTTACTTCATCGAGGGTGCTATTTTGTCCTCACAGGGTTATCCTCGAATCAAACTGCTGCTCACCTTCTCTTCCTGTACTATCCCATTTCAGAAGTTTCTCCGTCTCCCACCTTTCTCTCTTGCGTATAGTGATCAATACCTATGTGATATTACCGCATTATATCAATCTCTACGTTTTGAGATTCATTTTTCTTATTTATTTATTTATTAACTTATTTATTCAGTTTCATCTTTTCCATAGACAACCATTCATCCATTTACCATTCATCTTTTCCTGAGACAACTCGTTCAACGGTTGATTGATCGATTAGTGTCCAGGCGGGTCAACTGCTAAGGTCATTAATTCCGTAAGTGTAGTAATGTACTGCATATTTATTATTGGGGAAAAGGTGATGATCTTCCCCCGCTGGATGGCGAGATCCGAGGCCAATTTACCTGTCGGCTTGCAGGGTTCCCCCAACCAGGACTCTCCCACCAGCGGGGCACCGCCCCAGCCGGGACAAGCTCTAAGCTTCCGACCGGTCTCCTGGAATATGTGGTAGTGTAGTGCATGTTAGTGTGTGTGTAAGTAAGTGTCAGGATAGGATAAGGAAGAGTAAGAAAAGATCGCGCGCAGTCCGTGACTCGTTTGTTATGGTACTATTCCGGCATTCGTTTGGTATTGATTGGAGAAACTACAGAACACTACCGATCGGAGTAGTCGGTCGCTGGAATTCTCCTTCAGGGACTGAATGCGACCTAACTAGTGTCGAAAGTGACCTAGCTAGTGCCACCGTCGGGACTCAAACCCTAGGACGTTCCCGTCAGAGTCGCATCGTACGTCGAAAATACGTTCCGAACAACATTTGTCTTTCATGATGTGTATTTGTAACTGCGTACCTTATGTTCTTTATAATTCAACTTCTTGGAAGCGTTTACTGTTGCCTATTCAGCAAGGTAGCAAGTTGGAGACAATGCAGTGTCAAATAGTAACCAATAAAGCGGGTTTTTGTTCATTTATTTAATTTACTATTGCGTCAAAAAGCGAACAAAACACGTTTCCTTCGAATTTAAACTTTAAAGATTGTGTATTCAATAACTGTGTTTTCAAGTAATTTCGCTCTTAGTTTGTCTTATGTTTATTTTGTTGTTTATAATGGCCCTTATGTATATATTTCTGTTCGATGTAAAAGTATTTGAATAAAACAATGTTAATTATTAATATAACATTATATTTATGAAATTTCATTCGTGAAATAGTCTTAGTAAATTTCACTCGTGGTTTGGAAATTGTATATAAATCCCCACCTTGCTTCGCGAGTCGGGGATTTATCGTCAATTTCCAAACCACTCGTAGAATTATCTTTAATAATGTACAACTCCTTCTTTTCCAATATCTACACTTTTTTTTATTAAATCTTTGATTCACTACGTTCGTTTCACACCCATACTATGCAAAGATACTCACCCGTATTCCTGGAATCCAAACGGCCCCTTCGTTTTGCATTGAATAAATCAATTACACCTTGACGACCGCGTAGGTGCCCATTCAGTGCAGGTCCTCGGCTACCGGTAGGTCACGCTAGGAGACGCTATCCAGCCGCGGGAATCTAACGTCGCGCCCACGTGATCCCCAGAATGGCCTCGCGTCCATTGAATGCCGGACCCTCAATGGGCGATATAAAGTACGGGACTCCGTAATCGCTAAATCGAAGCTCGGCGACCGCATATACATACAAACCATTGGGGATGTCTGTAAATTGAGAAAAGGAAAACCGGCGGTCACTTCCTTTCACGGTTATAGTATTTTCTCATAAAGTGCATAACATGAAAATGAAGGAACCCTCGTTGGAGGTAGATAAGTGACTACATTGGATACTTCATTTCGCCTTCAAGGATAACGACTTTTTTTATTTGTTTTGTTTATTTAATATATTTCAAGAGTATTACCTGGTTTAGTTTATTCTACTTTATAACATCTATTGGTGATTTAAAGCTAAATTATAACTAATTACTTGCAGCTAACGTAAGAGGACATCTATTGAGATACCTCTGTTTATTCCATTTCGGAGGACATTTTTGGGTATTAGAAATATGTAAAATGAATATTTGTTTTTAATTATTGTATTGTAGAAGGATGATGCCTGATGAAAGAATTAGATAAAATGAATAATAATGTTCACTTAGAATGCAACATTTTCTTTGCATATTCATCCTTTTTAAATAATTTATGTGTGTTTTATTTATCTTGAATCGTTCGAAAATCCCACAAGTTCCTTTGAATTATTTTTTTTTTTGATTGTGGATAATGATCTGTCGAAAGTACTTCACTTTTATATTTACTAGAATAATTCCACCACAACTTCGTTCTCACGGCATCTGTCTCGGCATTTTAATTACATGTTGATTTGTAATCGTTCTTTAATAACTTATTGATTTGTAATTTTCAGCACAAGCAAAGAAATATAAAACCAGAGATATTTATTAACATCTTAAGTTTTGCCAAATACATGCAAACCAAGTGACGTTTTAGTTTTGTTTTGCATACAGGACAAGTTAAAACCGTAAATTACTAATATCGGCTTAAGTGGCTCAGAGAATCAACTGATGTCACTGCAGTGCCCCTGGCCGGGAGGTCTTAGGGTTCGAGTCCTGACGGTGACAGGATTTTCGACACTAGATACATAGCTAGATGGATTTCAGCGTCTGCAGGAGAATTCTCGTGGTCGGCTGCTTTAGCACGGTACTTTTCCGTGCTTATTTTTATATCCTCATCAGGCGAATGCTGGAGCAGTACTCTACAACCTATGGCTAAGAGCCAAAGACCAAGCGCGATCTTTCCTTCCTCACCCTTGTCCACCCTCACCCTTATACACACTTACAAGCATAATACTACCACACATGAGGAGCAAACATTCAAAAGGTGACATGTTGACTTGGAAAAAATTAAGTTTTTCTATTGTTTTTGCTTAGAACTTTATTTCCAAACAGACATGTAAGATGACTTATAATACATTAAGTAGTACTCTATTCATTGAGTTGAAAACAGTGATGACAAATGTAATATTTGGGCTACATTTTTCATTTTTATTAGAAAAGTGCGAAGTGGACATGTCATGATTTGAATGTTTTCTCCACATGTCGGGAGAACAGACGGGAGCTTATAACTTGTCTCGGCTAGGGCGGTACCCCGCTGGGAGATATCTGCTCTGAGGAGCTACCTGGGAAAAGTTTCCCTAGAAAACTCCGCACGTCCACGTGTAGGTCGGGGCTGGACCTCGCCATCCATCGGGGAATATTACCGTCACATTCCACGATAAAAAATATGCACTACACTTAACAGTTGGAGCACTCAGAAACCCTAACCCATCAGTAAATTAATAATAACTCTATTTCGTCAAAAGTTAGGTATTTGATCTTCCTGTTTCAAATATCAACTAAAATTATTCGCCCTAAATCGCTTAGAGAATTCAAATATTCAATTCTTCATTCTATAATGGATTATTGGTTACGTCTGGATTGATTATTGTTTGATTGATTATTGTTTGACAATTGTTTTCGGGCGTGTCCGCTACTTTGGTCATTATGTCCACAAGTATAGTTCGTATTATTTCCCTACAGTTGATGTTCCCCTCGCTGCAACGCAATATCAGCTTTATCTCGTCATCACCCTCGCCCCATCGCTTTATCTCGTCAATCCCGCAAAGTTGTTCTCCAACAAGAATCCGACCTGGACACAACCCCAGCCGTGACATGCTACCAGTAGTGCGTGTAAGTGTGTGTGTGTGTGTGTGTGTGTGTGTGTGTTCGTGTGTTCGTGTGTGTGTGTGTCTGAGGGGGCAAGGTAGGGAACAGGTGAAGAATGAAATTAGGCGAGATAGGGATCGTTTTTCTAAGATACTGCTTCGACATTCACTTGGAATCGATCGGGTTGGTTGGTTAGTTGTTAGTAATTCCGAGCGCGTTAACTACGGAGGTCATTATTCCCGTAAGTGTAGTAAATGTTTTTCTCTCCAGAGGTAGCGGTGATCTTCCCCGCTGGATGGCGAGATCCGGCGCCGACCTAGCGAAAATGATCGGAGAAACCACGGAAAACTACCGTCCAGAGCACGCAAGAGCTAGGATTCTCCTCCATCCTCCTCCCATGGACAGTTAGCTGCCCCATTCATCCATCATATCTGCTACGTACACACACCTCGTCGCAGATAGCCCACGCACACCCGGCCCATTTCATTGTCCCCGCGCAACTCTCCCCTTTATCTGTCGCTGGGATCGTCGCCGCGTCTGCCCCAACGGCACAATGGCGGACGCGGTGGTCGGCGGTCGCGTGGGCAGCGATCGCCTCCAGATAGCGCGGCGGTGGTACGTCTAATTGATTTATTCAATGCAAAGTGCGGGTGAGCGCTCCGCAATTTGGCCGTATCGATCATGGCCTCCTGGGAGCGCGTAGGCGAGACGCGGGGATGTGATTTGTGTCGCGGAGTTTGGACCGCGCCTCACGTGGAATGGATCCGCGCGACGGTATAGTTCGTTCCGAACAACGAAACTGACGGAGGAACTACAGTGCTCCTGGAAAGTCTCGCCGCACAGAAACCTTGTTTATTTTACGTCCAAAAATAACAGTTAAACTCTGTGACTTACTATAATAATAACAATAATAATAATAATAATAATAATAATAATAATAATAATAATAATAATAATAATATAATACAGCCTATACAAATCCCTATCGGGCAAAGGCCTCCTGTTTCAAAAAAGGAATAGCTCACATTACACTTCAGATGAGCTACTTCTGATGCTGGTTGCTATAGTTTTGTTTTAACACTAATTTAACGCAAACTTATGCATTTCTCTTTCCAATTTAGTCTGTTTTAAGCCACTCGAATCCACTTCTTCCCTGCTATTTTCTATAGTTCATTCCATCATCTCATCTTCTATCTTACCACATTTCTTTTCTTCTCTTGGGTCCCACACTGTTGTGGTGTAGGCCATTCTTTTTAGATGCATTCTTGCAACGTGTCTTCCTCATTTCGTCCGATTTTTAACCATTGACTGTGCGTCTACTATGTTTTTTGTTTTTCTGATTGCTTCATTTCGTATTTTGTTGGAGATATTTAATATATTTACTTCACAAAATAACAGTGAAAACTCTGTGACTTACTATAGAAATAGTATTAATAATAATAATAATAATAATAATAATAATAATACAGCCTACACAAATCCCTATTGGGCAAATGCCTCCTGTTTCGAAACAGGAATAGCTCATATCACACATCAGATAGCTATTTCTGATGCTGGTTGCTATAGTTTTGTTTTTAACACTAATTTAACGCAAACTTATGCATTTCTCTTCGCACCTTAGTTTGTTTTAAGCCACTCGTATCCATTTCTTCCCTGCTATTTTCTGTAGTTCATTCGACCTTCTCATCTTCTATCTTCCCACATTTCATTCCTTCTCTGGGGTCCCAAACTGTCGTGGTGTAGGCCCCTCTTTTTAGATGCATTCTTGAAACGTGTCCTCCCTACTTCCACGTCAGTTTTTAATCATTGACTGTGCGTCTACTATTTTGCTTTTTTTCTTATTGCTTCATTTCTTATTTTGTCCCGTATGGAGATATTTATATTTTCCTTTCCATTTTTCTCTGCGCGACAGCAAGTTTATTACTCGAGTTTGCTCGTAACAGTCCAAGTTTGCGCTCTGTATGTCATCACCGACAATACAGAACCATCTATTATTTATTTCCTTGTCGTTGTTTTTTGAATTATGTCCAACAGTATGAATGATAGGGGCGAGAATTTCTTGCACGCCAATGTTATTCATCTATTAATTTCGTCCTCCGATCTGTTATGAAAGGGAACTATCTGTCCTAATATAATAATCCTCCTTACTATACCGAAGAAGTTAAATATGTACATTTCTTCTCCATACGTCACGTACAGTTTTTTACTGTTTTTGACGAAATAAGTAAATCGTTCCTTGAGCTATGGGATGTCTGGGGTCGTATACGTATTAATTTTAATTATGGAGGCACGTAGCAACGGGTGTTTTGGGGAGAAATTGATTTGAAAATTTCGCTCCTTTATAATAAAAACTATCTGCAAAGGCAAAGCAGTTTGAAATGTAGGCTGTTTGCTCACCTTGTTGGTGAGAGTGCTAACAGCGTAATTTATGTTGGTAGCACGAGCTGAAGATTGTTACAAAAGAAAACTTTTTTGTAATAATATATTTATCCTTGTTGGATACTACAATATACTTCAAGGGAGTAATGTAACTACCATAACAATTAGAACTTATGACGGAAAACTTTCAGAAGTAACCCTAGAACATTTTTCTAAGTTTTTATTACATTATAAGTTTGCGTAATTGTAAGTTGAGTCAGTAAGTATTTGCAGTACATTACAAAGTAATAATATATTTTACAATTTGTAAATGCTCTAGTTCGTTATTAACAAGATGAGTTAGAATAATAATGTCTACCTCAGAGGCTGTGGTAGGTCTTTAGCAAAGCATGAAAGAAAACGTAATTTGTGTCCTTACCACATCATAAACAGATGCTGGAACTGTTGTCCCTTTCTCTTGTTTCCCGGTGATTTGGTTGATAAAGTAAATGCAAATTTTAATAGGAGGCCATGATTCGGCTTGGCGCGGAGAAATTTCCCAGCGCACTATAGAAGGTCCATTACGCGGTTTCGATATTTCAATGAGGCCAATTCAATGAACGTGGCCTAGAATTTTTCCTCTAATCAGAAATTAAAGTAAAAGTATATTTCTGAATTCTAGACTTCGTATATTCAGATTATTGAAAAAATATTTAGCCATATGTTTGCACAACTTTAAATTAACGTGTGTCCAAAAAAAAAAAAAAAAAGAATCGTGAAGAACAAATGTTAATAGGTCAGTAAAAGGAAACATTTCCATCATTAATTTAAAGTGTTTGTATTTTTATACTATGGAACACACAAGTGGAAATCAATCAGACTTATATTGCAGTATTTGGATCACATCTCTGCTTAGAAAGTGTTTTTTCAACGATATAATTCTGTTCGTCAGTTTAGTTACGCACAACGAAACTGACGAATAAAATGGCCCCATCGTTGGTTTTGGTATATCGAGGGAGCAAATGGATCTATTGTTGGATTTGATATTTCAAAGAAGCAAATTCTATGAAAGTGATTAGTGAATCATTCTTTAAAATGAGAAATAAATGTCAGACGCTTCTTAGTGTAAAATTGAATTTCTGAATAGGAAACGTTTAATATATTTTCATTCTATTTCCAAATTATTGAAAAAATCTATTTTTAAAAGAAATACATAGTTCAATAGATATCAATGAAATTTTAATTGGGAAGGATATAATTGTTCTTCTCAAATGTTAGAGAAATATATGATACAGCAATAAAGGTTTTTTTTCTTTCTTTTCTTTTTAGAGCGTTGGCATCTTCTACTATGCGGCTCTCTGGTTTGCATTGCAGGGTTTAGACCGCGTCTTTGCTTTGAAATGTCTGTGTAACGGTACAACGTACGGTACGGTACGGTAGTTCGATACTTCAAACGAAACTGACCACCAAAATAGGTCCAATGTTTGGATATGATATTTCAAGGAGAAAAATTCTATGAACGTAATGTAACTTGTTACTTTTCCCAAATCAAAATAAAAGTCATTAACTCACAGGGGAAACGTCTAAAATATTTGGATGCGAGACGTATTACATTTTTATTTATATATCCACATTTTGAAAGAAAACAATGATTTATAATGATAATTTCACATGTATCAACAGAATTATGATTGAAAAGAAGAAAATGTACTTTAATACATCAGAAAGGAGAGTCATTCCCAATGTTTATTTTAGTCTGTGTGCGTCTTCTGCCAAAACGCATCATAGTTTGTTGTATGTATATCAATCACGGTCGTCTGACAAATCTCAGAAATTAGAATAACTTTTCTGATTAAGAGCACCTGTGCAACAACGGAATAATTGGTTCAAGACTACGAAATTGTGGAAACCAACGAATGAGCACTCAGAGAGCAGCGGTCCTCTAGAATTCTCATTCAGTCTGTATGTTTAGGATCTGCAGCGTTGCTTGTAACGAATCCCTACCTATACTTTCGGTCTACAAACGTTCACCCCCTAACAGCCTCCATATAACACCTCCTAACTTGTGTACTAACAAACACACAAAACAGACAGAGAAATGCAAACTGAGAATGAATATAAAAATGTAGTATTCAGTAAAAGTTTTTGACCTTTGCATTTCTTGATCTGTTTGATCCCTTTGATATCTATCGTGGGCTTTGTTTATTGTTATACATACATACATACACACATTTATTTGAACTGCAATTGGGTATGCCCCGGTGGCAGTTAAATAACAATAATTACAATAATAATAACAATATTAATATTAATAACAACAACAATAATAATAATAATAATAATAATAACAATAATAATAAAGGAGTATAGTACAAGTCGAACATGCAATAATCATACTATCAATAATATTAAGTATTATAACAAATATTTCAACTCTGTCATGATATCCAATAATTATAAGTCGATGATGCTAAAATTTAATACAAGCTACATAAATATTGGCTAAATTTTTTAAAAATTCATTGATCGCGTTCACTACACTTCACTGACCAGCACTTCACAGCACTTCACCGTGCTTCTCAGCACTTCACAGCACTTCACCGCACTTCACAGCACTTACTCATTTAATGTCTATTACTCTCATATTGTTCAAACTTATTGCTAAAGCTTCGGACACTTAGAGGAAAAGCTTTGAAAATTGCTGCGGGGAAACTGTTCCAATCTTTAATTGTTCTGTTACAAAAGGAAAATTTCCCAAGATCTGAATTTTGTTGATATTGTCTCCCTTGATCTTTGTGTGTTGTAGATGTGCCGAAATTTAGCACGGTCTGAACGATGTGAGCGGTAGAAGAAGTGAAGAAGCAAGTTACGGTCACGATTCTGCGAAACGAAACTGACCAACAAAGTGTGTCCTTCACCTTTTATTTAATTGACTAATTAACTTAAACGCATTTGATCCTTTACGATGGGAAATTATCCTCATTTTAAAAATGATATAGAAAACTATTCAAAAAATTGAGATGAAATTGTTCGAAATATCTTCAAAATTCAACACACACACTCCACAAAATTTCTACAAATTTTAGAGTCAATTTTAACATAATTATAACAGTAACGTATGAAAATGTGAAGGGCTGTAAATATTTTCAGTTTGAATTAAATACTCCTTTAAATGATTAAGAAAACTTAATGATTAATAATTACCTGATAATGAGATAACTACATCCACAGAATCAGCATACGTTCGATTCTCATGGATACACACAAACATTTACGAACAAAACGTGTACGTTCATTATTAAACTACCCTACTGTCCTACTTTGCTGAAGTCGATTTCCAGGAAGAATCACATAAACTGTTGGGTTTTATAGGTTCACATTGTCTGGATTGATTTACGAGCTCATTTCATGCAGAAGACTCTTAATGCATGCCCGTGGCCGACGTGAATATTGTGGGTGTCGGTTTTGAGAATGAGCCATTTCTCTCCGCTGCAAGTGTCGCATGGAGTTCGAGTGATTTGTAATGAGGAACCGCTCTTTAGCTCATCGGGACCTTGAATATGACCATCCGAAGGTCTCTTGCTAGGGGCAACGTGAAGTTATTCCAATAACCGCCATTACTTGGTCAACTTCAAAAGTGGACAGGCGTTTCTGTTCTATTCATATCCCCAGTTGATTGATCGGTTATTTTGTTTCCGGGAGCGTCAACTTCTGTGTTTGTTAGTTCCGTGAGTGTAGTACATGTTACGTCCCGAGAAGTGTTTTTCTACTCTTGAATGTGAAATACGGTGCCGACCTACATGGAGACATATAACGAAAAATATAGACATATAACAAATACTCATACAACGAAAAATCCTATACATTCACACACATATATTTGAAGTAGGAAAGTAGTAAACCTTTTTATAATATACCCTTTGAAGAAAACAAATCTGCTTTCACTAAACGTGGCATGAATCGGAGTGACAACAAAAATGTTTTCATAAACAACACAATAGCTTTAAAAGTCACCCTGGAAAGATTTCGAAGATATACTGAGTCGTGTCAAATTTCCGAATTATTCCCAGAATGTGTGAACGTCTTAAAATATTTTAAGATTGAATGGTCCAAAACCATTACCCAATAAATGAAAAAAATCAGGGGAATACACTAACATTGTTTTGAATGAATGAGGATCTTAATATTTTGTAGGTGTTTTCGACTGCAATGGAGTATTTATAGTGAAGGGATGATTATGAGTTTAAATTTCAATTTTATGTGTGATTCCAAATAAAGTACAGGGAATTCATGTCAAATAAAGTTCATTTCTGTGTCGTGATACCTATGATTACGCAATTTGAAACAAATCTCTCCATCAAACGAATCCATGCTACATTTCGATCAAGTGGATGATTGGCGATCATGCAAAACTATTCTTATGGCGAACGCAGTATACACCGCAAAGAGTGATATATCTCGTAATGAAAAAGATCGTGCAAGTGAGTACATGACCTGCGTCTGCACTTGTAGCATAATGATTGAGTAAGAGAATCGATTGCAACTGGTGACCCAGCATGTAAGCATTCAACAGGGCTTTTACATCGACTGGCTTGACTTATGGAACGCGTAATAGGCGCTTAACAGGTGAACGAAAACAATTGCCGATGCAGGGATGACGTCAGCCCATTGAAACTGGATCGTACATGTGGGAGAAGTACTAGCCAGGAGGTGCGTAGTCGGGAAAATGATTATATATTATCCGGTACTTTTCAATAAATACCCAATGGTGTGGCAATTCTTCTTTTTATTTATGTTCATTGCATCATTTTTACTACGACGTTCGGCTAAATGAAGGTTATATTTTATTATTATTGTATTATTATTATTATTATTATTATTATTATTATTATTATTATTATTATTATTATTATTATTATTATTATTATTTTATGAATGTTTTCTGGTATGTTTTGGTGTTAGGTTCTAAATGAGCAAATAGGAAGGTATTCATTAAAAAATTCTACATGTTCATTTAATAACCTAACCAACTTCATGCCTGTCTACGTTGGTCTAAAAGAATTCGAGTGGTTTGAAACAACAACTTTAATTTATATGTCTCATTTTTCATGAGAATTTACTGTCTTAGTTTCGTAACGAATCGTGGAGATGCTTGTTATCATTTATCATGCACACAGCAGTTAAAATTGAATCGTAAGGATGGATCTAGGCAATAGTTGTCAAATTGAAACTGTGAATCTCTTGAGTACACAATATAACCAGTCAACGTATTTTTTTACTACATCCAAAAATTTTAATTCCAATCTGCAAAGCAAGCAAGACATTTTAAAAAGCCAGAAAATAACTTTTTCGACGAAGAGATTGTTAAGTTTATCGACTTGGTCAAATAACTTCAATCCTAGTCTCGAGTTATTTTCAAAAGCTTTCATTCCTTCCTTTGTTTGTAATTCAACCAAAAAAATTAATATGAGAGTAATAGTTTAATAGATATTCTGGACCTCAACAACACATGCACAGATTGAACTTCTCCTTCATACGTCAGTTTCAACGAATTTTTAAATTAAAAAATAAGTAAATAAATAAACAAATAAAGAATTGTGTTTAAAATAGGCGTCAAATCACACTGGAAGGACATTGGAATTGAGCTATCAACAGTGCATTATCGTACGTCATTCACGAACAGATTTTGACCAAATTATATATTTTGAATAACATTTATTATTGATGACTATCGCAACATATATTGTAAAAGGTTTTTTCTCCCAAATTCATTGTCACTTACATTTAATCTACGTTTTTTTTTGTCTCAGACATTAATTTCAAGTATTCTCAAGAAAATTAATTTCATAAACGTTCAGCTTGTCCCACCACTTTGTCCTTTGGTAGTTGATCATCCCTGATGGGAACTTGATACCAAGCTGGGTAACATTCTCGGCTCATTTTTACATTTGCAATGAAAAACTATTATATGGCTAGGGTTCTCATTGAATTTTCTGTAAGTACTTGAATAATAAAATTATACAAATATTCATTATATTAAACAAGGTATGTATTATTTAAAAAAATAGAAAAACAAGCTTTTTTCTATTTCTTATTAATAAAAAAACAATCGAACAAAATACTCCTACTGATACAGTTAAATAAATTCACACTATTAATTCACTTATGAACAATGTGAATGGTTCTAAATTATGTGATTGATATTGATTTTATTACATTTAAAACTGTAAGGTCTCGTGAACAAATTAATTAGAAATGAACCGCCTTCGATATCTCTAGATTGAGAGATTCTCCTAGAAGAGCAAGTTCTAAAGCACACCCATCGAGATCTTGAAGCAGACTGCTAGCTTTTCTTCCATACAGAGTGAGCACTTCAGCTAGGTACTTACCACGGTCGGTTGCTTCGCTAAATTGGCAAAGATATTTCTTAAACACCCGGCATAGAAATGTATATTACCTCTTTCAGCAGTGCCACTCAAGAAGCGGTGCCGTTCTGCTTGCAAATCTGCTCGCGACAAGTCGCAATTGTGCACTGCATACAGCCTTCAGCCCCGGCAGCCGTTTTTCCTCCCGGCCGCTTAATTGCTTTGAAAATACTTGCACGTGACCAAGCTCTAGTTTATTCTGCTCTCGTGGCATTTGACGCTGTGGAAGTTGTGAAACGGAGATTTAGGTTAAATGCCTGAATGGCAAAGTAAATCATTGAATTGTCTCGTAAGGAATTTCAAGAAAACCTTTTTTAGGGGCGTTTTTAGAAAAAAATAAACAACTAACTTAAAAACCGCTAAATAGTTACATATTCCAAATAGTTTTAAGCTGGTTAACAGTTTTTGAATAGTTTTTAAATTATTTCCAAATAATTGGTGTAGACTTGTTACTTTTTAAAAATAATTTTGTGATAATTCTCTTATTTGTCAAGAATTACTTCTTTTACCATTAAAACAAATACATATAGCAAGAAATAAGACAACATTACTCCGAAGAAATTGTAAAGATACTCTCATATAAAATTTTAGTATGATATGAAGAGTGTTAAACAATATCCAACATTTGAGCTTAAAAAGTAAGTTAATTTTATGAAACTTTAGTGTAAAAGATACAAAATAACTTGTGAGAGTTAAAGAAATGGTTACTATTTTGTATTAATTATGTAATATCGCCGTCATATTACAGTCTCAGGTTGAATAATTAAAAACTATCAGAGCTATGATTGGTGTAATTTCTTGTATTGATTGGATAGGATTCAAAAGAGCAACGATTGCTTTTGGGAATACAGAGAATTGTTTTTAGGTAGTAGTACAAATTTCTTTACCATTGATTAACTTTTCAGAAGTAGGTCGAAAAAATGCAAGTCGATCTAAGAGGCCATTGCAATTTGTGCAGAAGATCTGGATGTTTAAACAGATGTTTAAACATTTGCCGATGACTGAGGCTGCTGATACGTTCTGTCGACCTGCTAATATGTTCATGAAAACGACAAGGAAGATGAATCTGGAATTTTTTTTCTGTAAAAAATGGTCCACCTGAAATAGTTCTCTGCATAATATTTTTACGTATAATATTCAATATTATTATTCTTGCGTATTTAAAAAAATAAAGTTTTCACGCGCTAAAAATTGTATTTTCGTAAACATGATTTTGCTTAAGTCATTTAACCGAAAATAACAGTGGAAAGAAAATTATTTTCTACTAAGAAGTCTACTTTTATTCTCATTTTCTATCATGAATTTGAACAAAAAAGAGATATATTTGATCTTTTATAGATAATTTTAAGTATAGAAAATAAGACAAAAATAATCGTCTCATTGTTACAAGTGCAATTAAGGATAATATTTTTATATTATTAAAAAACCCTTGAAAGATTTGAAAGTTGAACGAGGAGGAACAAATATTTAACAAAAGTCTCTGATTTTACATTTCGTTACAACGTGAACACTGATCAGACATTCTCTTCTTCATAAAACCCAGCAATAAATTACAGTGAAATACAGTTTATACTGTCAAGAAGTTTACCAAATGACAATCATTGGATTTATGAAGAATTGAGGAGTATAGGGCATGAGAGGTACAAGTGAATTTTTGGCAAATTTTGAGTTAGGAGTAGGAGTGTAATGCAAAAACCCCATTTTATTTCATGAACAAATGGTATTTCACAAACTCAAACAGTTGCCACGTTCTAGCGGTGACAAGTAAATGCCTTCAAAGTTTTTTCTGTAGTCACTCAAATTTTAACCCTATTTTCTCAATACCAAATTTAGATCCCTTGTGCTCCAAGACCCTCAATTAATGCACATAGAGTAAACATTCCTCTCAAGATTATAACAGTCAGCTAAAATTAAAATGAAATTAATAGTATGAAAAATTACAAAACAAAATAAGGCCAAACGTATATTACTTTGACGATTGTCTTATCGAGTCTTAACAAGGCCAAACGTATATTACTTCGACGATTGTCTAGATCTTATTGACAAATAAATTTGTTTTATTTTTATGAATGAAACGAACGTTTTAAGAAAGTGGAAGACGATCTCGCAACTGTGTGGAGCTGCGGGTGGAGGGGGGGGGGGAGGACAGGGCGGTGGCACCCGGCAGTTGTGTCGCAGTGCGCGTGGGGGCGCATTTGCACACAAACACCTCCACCGCCCCCGCCGCCACTTCTGCCGCAGCCGCTCCTACCAACACACACCGCCGCCGCCCCCGCCACTGCCACCGCCGCCGGTTGCAGCGGTACAGTATCGCCCCCGGCCTCACAGCGGCGGCGACTGAAGTCAAAGCAGTACCTCGATCACTGCCGCCACCATCGTCACCATCTCCGACGCCACACTCACTGCCTCCGCCGCCACACTCATTGCCTCCGCCGCCACCATCACTCCACCCTAAGGTGGATCAGGGCATCAACTGATGTCACAGTGGTGCCTCGATCACTGCCGTCATCGTCACCACCGCCACCGCCGCCACACTCACTGCCTCCTCCGCCACACTCACTGCCTCCGCCGCAACACTCACTACTTCCGCCGCCATCACTTCAGCTTAAGTGGCCTCTGACCGGGAGGTCCTAGTTTCGAGTCTTGACGGCGGCAGGATTTTCGACACTAGCTTTTCAGCTAGGTCGAATTCAGTTGCTGTCTCGAGGAGAATTCTAGCGGCCGGCTGCTCTGATCGGTAGTTTTCCGTGGTTTCTCCGATCAACACCAGGCGAATGCCGGAGCAGTACCCTAACAGGATCTTTCCTTCCTCTTCCTTGTCCTACCCTTTCCCCTAACACACACACCTTACACTAACATGCACAACACTATCACATATTCCGGGAGATCGGTCGGGAGCTTAGAGCTTGTTCTGGCTGGGGCGGTGCCCCGCTGGTGGGAGAGTCCTGGTTAGGGGGAAACACCGCTAGCTGACGGTAGGTCGGCGCCGGATCTCGCCATCCAGCGGGGGAAGATCACCACCATCTCCAGGGGAAAAATCTGCACTACACGTACGGGACTAATGACCAAAGTAGTTGACGCGCCCGGAAACACGAAAAAATCAATCAATCAATGAATCCACCCAGCCAACCTCCATCTCCACCCCCACCGCCATCGTCACAGTTGCCTCTTGCCGGCCCAAGTCTACTTAAGTGGAATGATCGTTCGCGGCGCTTTGAAATGCATTGATACTTCAGCTAGTTGAACGCTCTATACAACCTCTGGCAGTAGTTACAGCAAGTTCCGTTTTAAAGGAATGACAGACGAGGCTCTTACGGTATTCTTACGGTATTCTTACGGTATTCTTACGGTTACCTGTATGTACATAATATACGAGTCTGCAGCTACACAAATGTTGCTGAAAAAAGATTTTTTTCAAAAAGTGGTACGGATGCTGCTCAAGAACTGCAAATACAATTTTTGTATAACGCTTCTATAAATTAAATATTTTAACATAATCTTTACGAATACTGCAATAATCTAGTATACTGTATGTATAACTGTTCTTTACACACCAAGAATGCCAAGACAGTTGCAACACCTAAATATAAGAAATAATACATAAGATACCACAACACGTAAATAACAAATATTTAATGCCGGGCGTCGTCTTCCTTGAAATCTTGCTGTCTCGTATCGTCAACTCTGTATTAAGCACTGGGTGTGTGAATTCAGTCGGTCCCCGAGTGTGAGAATACGCGCAATACCACAATCAACTGTTTGCATTCTTCAGTCAAATCAAAACTCTTTCTTTCTTTCTTCTGTGAGCCCATTGATTTCTAACGAAGTCATAGGCACCACTCACATAGACGGAAACTGCAAAGTTTTTGTTTTTCTTTCTTTCTTTCTCTCTCTCTCTCTGTCTAGCTCACCTCTCTCCCTCTCTCTCTTTCTTTCAATTTCTGCGCGCATTGGCATTTAGAAATAAAGAAAATACTGTTATAGTACAAAGTAGTGTGCTTCAACATCCGACCTTGACGGCCGTCTGGCTGCACGTTCTCCTGTTGCTCTTTTGACACGGGCGATTGGGCTGTGATAGTTTCCCTTTATAGATTGGGCAAAACGTAAACGCAAACAAGTTTTCGCGCACAGCCATTGAGAATTCGCTCAACATCGAACCCGAATACTGAAAAAAAGAGGAGCTGACAGGTTGACTTATTTACAGTTTTTAAAGAGTAATTTTTTGCGCAATTTGTGCGTGAAATTAGTGCAATTTATAAAAAGAACACAATTTTCTCAAAAATCGCTCTAACATTTTTCTTTAAATTTGTTCCACAGAGGAAATAAGGGACGCTTAAAAGAATGACACATGAGAGCGTAGGCTTCCGCGGCCGGAGTCATGATTAACTTGGCTATCCGGGAGACGCCGCGTCCAGGGCACAGGTGCCGACGTTTCGATCGCCATTTTGCGATCTTGCTCAGGGCGTAGTACTGCCTAGGTCCTGCCTAGTACTGCGGAGATTCGCAGTACTACGCCCTGAGGAAGATCGCAAAATAGCGATCGAAACGTCGGCACCTGTGCTCTGGACGCGGCGGCTCCCGGATAGCCATGTTAATCAAGAATGACACAGGTCTCGTTTTTGTTAAACTCACTAAATTTTCGAAAATTGTTCATTAAAAGGGATGCGAGAAAGTATGTGCTGTTGTAGCACCACTAGTATTTCTCCGTGATGTATGCACACATGCTGTCTCCCAACGCGTCAGTTAGTTTGATCGTTGGTCCAGTAGTATCTTTCCTTGGGGAACGTGAGATTTGCTGGCGATCTAAACTTCTGCTTGCGAGGTTTTCCCGTCCAGGTTTCTCCCACGAGGGGTACCGCCCCAGTCGATACAGCTGCCGACTGTTCATCCGACATATATGTAGGATAGGACATGCAAGGGTAAGTTTTGGTAAGGAAGGGGAGAGGATACGTCCGGAAAGAGAGGTCCGTGGCTCGTTTGCTCCGACAGTCATCTGGTGTTGATCGGAGACACAACGGTAACTACCGATCAGAGCAGCCGGCCGCTAGAATTCTCATCCAGGCAGCAACTGAATTCGACCTAGCTATTTAGCTACCGTCCGAAATTCCAGTACCACCGGGACTCAAACCTTAGGTACAAGTTTTCTTCATGGCGTTCTTAGGTTAGCTCTTGTGATGACGCAGTTAGCAGGACTGTATGGATAAATCTGATCGTATCTTGAGCGAGTTTGGGCCCGATTATCTTACATTTATGGGTCTGCTGTTAAGTATATTAACATTTCCGTAGATACAAGTTATTTTCTTCTCTGACCTTTTTTTTCATTACATTGTTCTGTATGCAGTTGTTGCAAATATATGAAATATTTCTGTTTATTTTACATTGGAATATTAATTTCATTAATATTTTTCCATTTTTTAAATATATCGCGTATAATATAGATATAAATATATCGCGTATAATATGTTATGCTACTGATCAGCGTAAGATAAGTACTAATGTTTTCTACACATATGGTATAATTTCAGTATTTGGAATGGACTTGTAGTCAGACGTTGTCAATGATGATGTTATAGTAATCGAGTGATTAGCATTGATGATGTTATAGTAATCGAGACGTTAGCAATGATAATGCATAGTAGCTGGCGTTTTTGGAAGCTCACTCTTAGTCACCCTTCATCTGGTCCACCATTCAAGCAAATGAGGGGTCTGTCAACGCGAATCGGTGTACACGTGTGGAACTGATGATTTATTTTTGGAACACTTAAAAATCTTAAAAAAATTACTTTTTGGGGGGTCAGTGTGTTATGAATCTAAAACTCATTTCTAGGGGGTTTCACACCTAAAATAGCTCGTGTAATTTCTGATGACAAGACAAATTTCTCGTCATTTTCTTTTGCTTTATTATTTAAAAATGTTCTGAAAGAAAATTTAGAGAAAGGTTTATTCATGTTGAAGGTGCTACAGGTGAAGGATGATTTTTTTTGGAAAAACGTCTTTGTACTATACCGAACACTTCAGTTTATTTACAAAATGGACTCTCATACAATCTAAAACGTGCTTAATCGACTGCTTACACTCGATTTGGAGTGTCTCCAAATAAATTAGTTATCGCTTCCGACCAAAGTCATCTAGTAACGATCGATATCGTTACCTTATTGACAACCATTGAGCGAAAAACTATTGTGCCTTAATGACGTTCCAAATGTATTTTCACAGCAAATATTTTGAAACGTGTAAACGTAACTGGATGTTTATGTTAAATAACGTCAATTCCTTTGAGAATTGAGCCACTATCTACTTCGAAAACTCGGATACTACAAGTACTCGAAGTTCAAATGAAGTAATCACAACCACTCAAAGATCATATTAAGTGATCCACCATTTTATGAAGGCAGTTTTTTCCTGCCCAGGATTAGAGATTTTTAGATCTTGCAAACATTTCTCGTGCAATATTTGCATGTTTAAAGATACATTTTATAAAGATTGCATGTTATGTTACTATGATCTTAGTGAGATATCTCTTTAACGCTGTGCAAACGCACGAAATGTTTTGCAGATAGAAAACAATGAAGCCAAACGCTATTTGCAAGGTATCAAATTACGTTTAACAAAAGAACAAAACGTTACCGACAGCGCAGATTACACTTAATAGAACGCCGTTCGATGCAATGAAGGCTCATAAATCAAAACCCCGAAAAGCAAACTAGGACGAAAACACACCGAAAATTTCCTGTAATCGCTTTTCCAAACACGTGCTAGATATCAAACCCACCGAGGCAACACGCATTATCTGCATAGCGATCCTATAATCATTAGGTTCACGAGAAAAGCAACATCTATTTCCTGCTAACGAAGCTCTTTACATGAACGGCTACAAGACAATGCATTCCTCGGCGACGTTACCTCTAACCGAGCTCCCACTTGCGTTGAAGGTTCACCAGATAAGCCCCTCAACTGGTCTTAATCCGCGTCGAACCCAATCATACGAAGCACTCGACTATAACAGACACCCAACCACCGCCCTTCTATTTACGTCACGCTGTCTGGTGATATACGGCTTCTCACGTGTTCGAAGCAGGGAGAATTCTGTTTTTTAAAAAAAAGGCATTCCCCTCGAAAAATACTGTACTTCTCCTACCTCGCGACCCGTGAAACCGGGCGTTAAACAATGCATTCTGTAACACCCGCTATTCCCAAGACGAGACGGCGTTGTCCCAAGACGGTCATTACCGCTTGTCGCACGCGCGTATCGCGTCGTTTATCTGGAGACACGATGTACAAAGTGGGCGTGGTCCTCATAGGGAGCGATGAGACGGTTAAAGACAATGCAATCTGCGCGGGGCGACAGGGCGGTGAAGTGCAAATTCCAAAGAAGTTTGGAGCGGGTAGAGGAAAGAAAGATGGAAGGGAAACGAGGCTAGATAGATAATTTTACTTTCTCGCCTTACTTCGTAAGTGGTAAGTAGAAAGTATTGTAATCAAGGGTGGAAATCGGCGATTTTTTGACCCAAAACTCTTATTTTTGGACACTAGTAACGAAAAAGTGAATACATTAGGTTATGATTTGTGATAAATTATTTTCTCTCTCACGTTGTGAAGTTAGAATTCGAATTTTGTGAGGTCATGATACTGAAAATCCGATTGACAGACCGGGAGCGGTAGCTCAATGCATCAACTGATGTCACTGCAGCGCCTCTGACCGGGAGGTCCTAGGTTCGAGTCCTGACGGCGGCAGGATTTTACACACTAGCTTTTCAGCTAGGTCGAATTCAGTCGCTGAATTCTAGCGGCCGGCTGATCGGTAGTATTCCGTGGTTTCTCCGATCATCACCACACGAATGCCGGAGCAGTATCCTACCAAACGGGCCACGCCCCGCGCGCCATCTGTCCTTCCTCTTCCTTGTCCCATCCTCTTCTCTTACATACACACACTAACATGCACTACACTACTACATATTCCGGGAGACCGGTCGGAAGCTTAGAGCTTGTCCCGGCTGGGGCGGTGCCCCGCTGGTGGGAGAGTCCTGGTTAGGAGAAAACTCCTCTAGCTGACGGTAGGTTGGCGCCGAATCTCGCCATCCAGCGGGAGAAGATCACCGCCATCTCCCGAGGGGAAAAAACAGGCACTACACTAATGGGACTAATGACCAAAGCTGTTGACGCGCCCGGAAACACGAAAAAGGCAATCAAAGAAACCGATTGACAGTATTGATTGAAAAATCGATTCACAGTCTTTACCTGGTCCATCTATCCGTGGTCAATGCTAGCGCCCAGACCGATCAAATTATTTTTATCCAAAAATGCATACTCCCTTAACGATCTGCTCGAACTCAATGCTCTGTGAGTTTGAACAGATATATTGATTTTTGAGCGTACTGTCCATGAAGTCTTAATATCATTTTCAAAGTTTTCTCAAAACCACTCTAAATCATTTATTTAACTTAGGCGTCCTCGTATAGAAAAATAATGCTTAAAAATGGTGCAGGTCTAATTTTTGTTCCCAGTAGTATTTTCCTTGGATTTGAGCTGTGGACGTATTCAAGTGAGCTGGAGACCATGTTCGCTAAATGAGTATGAATGCAGTGAGCATGTTGCACTTTTTGGAATACAGTGTGAATATGTTCTGAGAGTTTACTAGTTGGCGTGTGGTAGAGTATTGTTATTTGAAGACAAACTGGTGCTGTGGTATTCTTCCTGTTTTCTCGATGTTTTGTTCGATTTGATGAGTATCAATTTCGCTAATAATTACTAGAAGCAGGCTGACAGATCTTAAATATTCTGTTATTGAGTGATTATTAGTTCGGTATTGGATGAATGACTGAGTGCTTCCGTATTTGAGAAAAATATCCTGTTCTCTGTGTGTCCTTTAGAAAGACAGTGGCAAACACGTTCTCCCAGAGATATTTTAAAAATATTTGTGATCATCCGATAAGGGTTTTTTAAAAAAAATATTCATCTTTATTATTTTCCTTAGAAATAAGACATAATGCTTGAATTAGGTTATCTACAGTGAAACTTCGATTATCTATAGTGAAAGTTTCGAAATTTAAATCAGTTTATTAAAAATATTAAGAGAATACAATTTTTGTAATAATCTATGGCCTAGTAATTACTAACATCAGTGCGGAAGGTTTCGCACGAAAAATTAAATGAAAGTTTATGTAATTGTAACCATTATATAAAGTGGATTTTTTTTCAAATTCAATAATGTAGGTCGGCGTCGGATCTCGCAGTCTGGGTGAGGAAATCACCATCACTACCCGTGATAAAAATATGCACTAGGTTTATGAGAATAATGACCTTAAGGGACGAGTCCGGAAACATCATTCAATCAATCAGTTAAATAACGATTTAATGATTTTATAAAGAGATTCACATTTTATCTTTCTGTCACTAAAATTCACTACTGATGTCAGTGCAAGAGCCGGTGGAAAGTGCAGGGCGGAGGAGTCCCTTGGTGCGGGATTGCCCCGCGCGGGGCGTGGCGTGGCGGGGCGTGGCGGGGTGGGGCGCACGCATTGTGCTGGCGCAGGTGTGAGCACGCCCTCGCCCGCCCGCCCGTGCGCACGTGCGTGTCCCATTGTCGCAGCCGCCCCCCTCCACCTCGTGCGACGGGGTCACGAGGTCGCTGCGCGGTGACAGCGCTGGGCGGCGGCACGCCCCCCTCCCCCTCCCCAGCCACCTCCCCTCCTCACCGTTTTCCTCCCCGCTCTCATCCCCGCCCTCACCCTCGACCTCATTCCCCGCCCTCATCCCCGCCCTCGTCCCCGACCCCTTCTCCGCCCTCCCCCCGCCCTCCCTCCGCCCGCCTTCCCGCCCGCCTCCCCGCACGCCTCCCCGCCCGCTTCCCCGTCCGCCTCCCCGCCAGACTCCCCGCCCGCCTCTCCGCCCGCCTCCCCGCTCGCCACCCTGCCCGCCTCCCCGTCCTTCTCCACGTCCTCCTCCCCGCCCGCCTCCCCGTCCTTCTCCACGTCCTCCTCCCCGCCCTCCTCCCGCACTCCTTCCCGCCCCCTATGCCCTCCTCCCCGTTTTCCTCCGCCCTCCTTGCTCTCCTCCTCGCCCTCCTCCCCGCCACTTTCCCCCTCCGTCTCCCCGTCCTCCTGCCCGCCAACCGCGAACCTCCCCACCCTCTACACCGCGCTCCTCCTCGCCCTCGTTCCCGCCTTCCTCCACGGCCGCCTCCCCCGCCCGCTTCACCCTCCCGCCTCCCCCACCCGCCTCCCCGGCCGCCTCCATGCGCAGCGTGCTGCTTCCAAAGGAGAGAGACGTGCGGCTAATTGCAGATATTGAGGGAAAACTATACCGCCTGCGGCCTATTGAGAGGGCCTATAATTTTATTAGGTGCCCAGGAATGTGGTAAGAATCAAAATAACTTATATGACTAATTTCCAAGCGCCGAAAAGCGTCAGCAAAGGTTTATCAGGGCATCAACTGATGTCACTGCTGTGCTTCTGACTAGAAGGTCCTAGAGTTGCAGTCCCGAGGGGAAAGCATTTTCGACACAAGCTACATGGCAAGGTCGAATTCAGCCGCTCTGGAGGAGAATTCTAGCGACCGGCTGCTCCGATCGGTAGTTTTCCATCGTTTCTTCGATCAATATTAAGCGAATGACAGAGCAGTATCCTAACAAACGGGTCAGGGACCGTTCCTTCCTCTTTCTTGTCCTTTTCCCACTCCTTACTTACACGCACTTACATTTACATCCACTACATTACCACACTTACCTGGTTCGGGAAAGTCACCGCATGCACGGTAGGTCGGTGGCGAGTCTTATCATCCAACGGAGGAAGATACTCGCCACTTCCCGAGGAAACACATGCACTACACCTCCAGGACTATTGATTTTAGCAGTTGATGGGTTAGGAATAATCAATCAATCAATCAGAAAAGAGAAGAAGACTATGGAACCAAAGGCTATGTGAGGTGTATTATTAGATACCCAGGAACACAGGAAAAACCAGAACATTTACAATACTCATTTCCAACGCGCGCAAACATTAAGAGGAAAGTATCCAGCCAACTCACTCGAGACAGAAATCTATTGCTTTGTTATATACAAAAAAAAAAAAAAAAAAAAATGAAAAGTAGCACCTACTTAGAAACTAGTCGGTGTTTACGTACTGGAAAGGTTTATTTTGCGGTACACGTAAGGAAAAAAGTCTTTGGTTTACACGTACAGCATAGAAGTCACGAGTATATAGAACTAGAAATAGTAAAGTAAACTTACCAATGGAGCGACATTATATAATGGCTGCCCCTTAGTTTGAAAATGATATCAAGATTGTAAACTTGTAAGTTTTCACGAATTCGTGCTAAAATGTATGCAACTCGTAGGAAAGTATCTTTGGCTTACTTATTTCAAAATGCTGAACGCCAAAGACACACTTTCCGTACTAGCTACGTAAATAACTATTACTCGGGCGCATCGTCTGGCGGATTCCCACATACTACATATATATATATATATATATATATATATATATATATATATATATATATATATATATATATCACATAGTTCCCTAGTTTCTTATTAAACATAATATTTCTGCAATTTTCTAATTATTTTGAACATTTTCATTTAAAACTTTTACCCCTACACATATTTCTTTCATTTAATTTCAACATATTATTAACGAAAAGTGTATGCAACTCAAAGGAAAGTTTCTTTGACATACTGATTTCAAAATTCTCCACTCAACTTCTATGATTCCTTCGTCTGTCAACATTTCATTCTTAGGCCAAAGAGACTAATTTTTTTTTTATTTTACGTCAAAAAGCAATTAAAACTGCAAATGACATGCTATGGGGAGAAGTGAATTCTGTGCACATTTTCAAAATTCTGTGATCCCTACTCTAAGTCATATACTACTTGTATTATGAATGACATTAAGTCCTAGATACGTAAATAACTATCACACCCGGACATCTCATTTCGATGATTCCCAGATATATTTTATAGTTTCTTATTCATTAATAAGCATAACATTTCAACAAATTTCTAATTATTTTGAATATTTTTAATTTAAAACTTTTACGCTTGCACATCTTACTTTCATTTAACTCAAACATTCTATTCACGACTTCACTAACGAAAAATGAATCGAACTCGTAGGAAAGTATCTTTGGCATACTTATATCAAAATGTCGGACTCTGCTTCTACCGTCCTTTCGTCAACATTTCATTTCCACGCCAAGGTCTCGTTTTCTGTACTAGCTACGTAAATAACTATCCCACCCGGACGCCCCGTTTGGCGTATTCCCAACCCCGCCTGGATTTTCTGTTTCTTAATTAAACGGCGACCGCGCGCTCTTGCGTGACTCCCAGCGTAATTGCGCCGCCATAGGCCACCGCCGGGGGAATTCCCAGGGCGAGGCGGTCAGCGCGGGTCAAGCGGCCTTTTGTGCAGCCCTGCTGGGCACCACGGCGCCGCGGTGGGCAGCGGGCGGACTAATTAATTTACGCGCGCTCCGCCCCGCCCCGCCCCGCGTGGGAACCCTCTGGCACCGCCTCGACGCGCACACTGGGTCGAAACGGACCTAGAGGGGATGCAACGCAGTTTTCAGTAGCTTCCGAGATGCGGACCACCTAAGGCAGGTATGCCAAAGCCGTGCACACTGGGTCGAAACGGACCTTGAGGGGACGCAACGCAATTTTCAGTAGCTTCCGAGGTGCGGACCACCTAAGACAGGTATGCCAAAGTTGCGCACACTGGGTCGAAACGGACCTAGAGGGGATGCAACGAAATTTTCAGTAGCTTCCAAGCTGCGGACCACCTAAGGTAGGTATGCCAAAGTCGCGCACACTTGGTCGAAACGGATCTAGAGGGGACGCAACGAAATTTTTAGTAGCTTCCGAGGTGCGGACCACCTAAGGCAGGTATGCCAAAGTCGCGCACACTGGGTCAAAACAAACCTAGAGGGGATGCAACGCAATTTTCAGTAGGTTCCGAGGTGCGGACCACCTAAGGCAGGTATGCCAAAGTCGCGCACACTGGGTCGAAACGGACCTAGAGGGGATGCAACGAAATTTTCAGTAGCTTCCGAGGTGCGGACCACCTAAGGTAGGTATGCCAAAGTCGCGCACACTTGGTCGAAACGGATCTAGAGGGGACGCAACGAAATTTTTAGTAGCTTCCGAGGTGCGGACCACCTAAGGCAGGTATGCCAAAGTCGCGCACACTGGGTCAAAACAAACCTAGAGGGGATGCAACGCAATTTTCAGTAGGTTCCGAGGTGCGGACCACCTAAGGCAGGTATGCCAAAGTCGCGCACACTGGGTCGAAACGGACCTAGAGGGCACGCAACGCAATTTTCAGTAGCTTCCGAGGTGCGGACCACCTAAGGCAGGTATGCCAAAGTCGCGCGCACTGGGTCGAAACGGACCTAGTGGGCACGCAACGCAATTTTCAGTAGCTTCCGAGGTGCGACCACCTAAGGTAGGTATGCCAAAGTCGCGCGCACTGGGTCGAAACGGACCTAGAGGGGACGTAACGCAATTTTCTGTAGCTTCCAAGCTGCGGACCACCTAAGGCAAGTATGCCAAAGTCGCGCGCACTGGGTCGAAACGGACCTAGAGGGGACGCAACGCAATTTTCAGTAGCTTCCGAGGTGCGGAACACCTAAGGCAGGTATGCCAAAGTCGTGGGCAAGGAAACGAGATTACCAAACCTCGCGTGCTTTGTTTTCCGAGAAATTGGCGCGAGATTTAAAATAAAGGGTTGTAAAAATCTCCAGTTCAGCTTCATGTATTTGGCCACAAGATTTTGATAGACAGCTTATTACAATATCCTACTATTAATTTATGTACATATATACAGAATTTGTTTGGAAACTTCAGAATGACGTTCTGGGGAACTCAGTTTTCCTCAGGCTAGACAATTTAAAACAAACAAAACTTACAATATATAAGAAAGTACTACAAAGAAAAAAGAACATTACAAACATAAACGTATATAGTACTCGATATAGTGAAACAGAGACTCACCAATTTAAAACAAAGAAAACATCAAAATGAAATCAGAAATATATAATAATTCGCAACAGGGCGTGCAAATGCACGTCTGACATGGCAGTTATAACATGATTAGAACATAATGTAAACTATCAGCTGACGGTTGGGAGGTGTTCTAGGAAACAAAATGGGAGGTTTATTTGTAAATATAATATACAAATACTAAATGGGCTAACAAATACATAAAAATAAACAACTATATAATTAATAACGAGACGACAAATCTCCAGAGCAGTACGTCACTAGAAACCTGGTCCATGACTGTCGTTAAGAGAAGTTAGTTGATAGTTGTTTCCCCAAATTCAGCTATATTAATTTCAATTTTCTCTTTAAGAAAAAAAACGAAATATGCATTAACATGAAACAATTCATCTGTAATATTTCAAGTTCTCAATTGAGTGTAAAATTAAAAAAAATGAATCAAATTAATTTTGATTTTGTAATTATGTTTACTTCAATTATATAAAAAAATGAAGTTTGATTTTTTCGTGTTTCCGGGCATGTCAACAGCTTCGGTCATTAGTCCCGTTAGTGTAGTGCATGTTTTTTTCTCGGGAGACAGCAGTGATCTTCCCCCGCTGGACGGCGAGATACGGCGCCGACCTACCGTCAGCTAATGGGGTTTCCCCCTAACCAGGACTCTCCCACCAGCGGGGCACCGCCCCAGCCAGGACAAGCTCTAAACTCCGGACCGGTGTCCCGGAATATGTAGTAGTGTAGTGCATGTTTGTGTAAGTGTGTGTGTGTGTATAAAGGGAGTGGATAGGACAAGAAAGAGGAAGCAGAGATCTTGGTCCGTGGCCCGTTTTTTAGGGTACTGCTTCGGCATTTGCCTGGTGTTGATCGGAGAAACCACGGAAAACTACCAATCAGAGCAGCCGGCCGCTAGAATTTTCCTCCAGACAGCGACTGAATTTGACCTAACTGAAATGCTAGTGTCGAAAATCCTGCCGCCGTCAGGATTCGACCCAAGGTCCTTCCGGTCAGAGACGCTGCAATGACTTATGGATCGTGATGTACCATTTACTACCATAATGGGACCAAATACCATAGCAGTTAATGTTCCCGGGAACATCAATGAATCAAACAAACAAAAACAAAGTGGGCCCGCTTTCATTTTTAAAGCTACATAAGTTGATAAAGAAAACAATATTTTTGAGGGTATATCATTGGGCATTTTGTCTCGTTGTGGCCCACTGTGTGCAGCTCGTCCACCGCCGCCCATCGTCCGCGGGCGATGCGGGGAAAACCAGCGGTGGGCAGCAGAGTGAGGGGCAGGCGGATGGACGTCTGATGGGCGGGCGGAGGGAGGTTGCAATGCTTTGCTGTTCCGGATTCTCCCAAGAGTTAACTGTTTCCGGAGGGGACTGAAGGAAGCGATATAAGACAATTTTCACCTTCTCTTCTGCCTTCTTTTCCTGCCTCTTCTCCTTTTTCATCTTGTTGTTGTTGTTGTTGTTGTTGTTGTCGTTGTTCTTGTTCTTCTTCTTCTTTTTCTTCTTCTTCTTCTTCTTCTTCTTCTTCTTCTTCTTATTATTATTATTATTATTATTATTGCAGATAGATGGCTCGTTCCAAGTAGTTTTGGATCATATAGGATCAATCATACAAGGATCCCAGGAATTAAGACATTTGAATTTTATATATTTATTTTCAGCTTTATGTTTCGTATATTTAGCATGTTCCTTTTCAAGAGCAATATATGGTTGACAATGGTATAAACAATAAAGGTTTACGTAATAAAAACAAAGGAATACAAAAAATATTAAAATCCATATATTCAGTATTGTGCTTATCAGTGTTCAACATACCAGATGTTGAAACATTTTTTATATGCTGAAGATGGCGTCCAACTTGGTAATTAAAATAATTCGTGTGTTGGTGTGCAACATTAAACAAGGATCAGAAGAAAGAAATACAACCATTTCAACATCATCATTATTATTATTATTATTATTATCATCATCATCATCATCATCATCATCATAATTCATCCTGTTCTTTTGCGTTATTCATACCCATACGATACTCTTCATTTTCAAGTACTTTTCTTATTGCAATATTCATTAATTGTTCATTTAAAACGTGACATTCAAGTGCATTGTAGTCAAAGTTTCAAAATTATTTGCTTTTCTGTTCACAAGTGTTGTTTAAAAATCGTTGGCTTTTTTTTTTCATGAAATCGGAATAATGATACTTCTTCTCCTCCGTCTTTTTCTCGACCGATGTCGATCAGGATTTTCGTTCAATCTCTGTATCCATTGTCCAAATGCTCAGAAAACCTTGCTTTTATAAATTCTTGATTTAAAAAACAACGAGGTTTCGGGATTAAATTGCAACCCATTGAAGTCAAGAATTTATAATAAAAATATTCCATACCCGCGAGAAATTGCCACCAGTTCGTCGCTTGGAAGGAAAAACCTTCCCTGAATGAAAATTAAAACCCGGGGTAAACGACTAAAGCACTCAGCATTTCCTCACTCTTTCATTATTCCGACTAATTACACTTAGCCTCTAAAATGTTGTACGTTGTAAACCTTATGGCACAGAAACCAAATTTAAGTACTTTAATATGAACAACTCGTATCCAAAGGCACTGTTTTGTAAGTTCATAACAATCTGATATGTTCGTATTTCCAGAGCACATATTTGATAATTTCCTAACGTAAACGACTTCCGAATCCTTTTCATAGAAGTGACTCGATGCGAGTCTGAAAACTTGAATCGTCTGCAAAATTTAAAGTTCAGACTATCATGAACCAGTTGAATATTCTTTTAGTAGTAGCTTAAACAGCATTATAATGGAGAAAGAATTGTTTACTTGTTATTTGCCGAAAAACTTGTATTTCATAATTAACTTGCTTGTTGTTCCTAAACTGTACGGTACTCATTAAAACGTTCTTTTTGTTGATATATTCCCGTATCGGGGACGATTAATTAGTCAGAGGTCTAATCCATTTCTGCTGTAGATCTCGATTTCATTTAATTTTGATTTAATATTGTCCCTCTTCGACTCGTAAGTTGACGTTCATTCTTAAATATAATCGTAGAAGATATTATCTCTCTCTTTGAATGAAGTCGACTGAATGTAACGTGTTCGCTGAACGGTACCGTTTGTGACAGAATGCCCGAGAATAAATCAACATGGCGACGCGGACATCGCATTGGACTCGCACCTCAGGCGCCAGTGTTTTGTTTCTTGAGTGACAGCAACATGAAGCTTAGCTACACTGACAAAAGAAAGTCGTCGAATATCTTCACAAAAAAAAGTCGCCTCAGGAATAACAGTGTGTTTGCCACACTACATTAAGTTCAGCTCTCGCAATCCCTCGAATGACAATGTCTATGAACACGGACATTTCCCATGTTCCATCAGTAATAATAAATTCTCTAATGAAATTACATATTCGTTTGCTTGAAGCTTTGATCTGCCACGGAGCACTAATTGGACAAGAAAAGTTCACCAAAGACCAGTCAATATGAATTGACAGACTACTCAAATGCTTGTAGAGTTTCAAAACATTCCAATGTAGGCATGCCAAAAGCATGTTCATTGGGCCAACGTTGGTTTTTAAACTTATTTTTATATGACCCTAACAATGAAAAATTATTTCTTTTCGTGGACTTGAGCTAAACGAAACATTATTTGAGTAGGGTTTGCTTCCGGAAGATCAGAAAAATTCACCTGGATGGAAATTATCGAAACGAAGAGGAGGTTCTACAGGTGAGAGGGAAGAGGACTTTACTGAAGAAGATTCGTAGGGTTTAAATAAAAAATTTGTGCACTAAACTGACGGCACAGAGGACGGAGACGACTGCGCTGAATACCATATCAAAAACATTGACTTCCTAGCATTTTGACTGCTAACCTAAGCACAAAAAATGTACTTTCACATTTCGTGTAAGAATGCACACAAGAAAACCAATGAAAGATATTACTAATGCAAATTCAACAAATCTTTGGACAACAAACCCTAGTTCACCCGATGTCTTTTGAACAGGGTGTAGTATGTGGGTGGAAGCCTCTTCTGCGCATGCGTAGTGCTTTCCTTCTCGTAAGTTTTGCATTGTAGCGGTTATCAAGGGTACAGATAGCTCGCGGTTTGACATGCTGGTAGAGAAAACCGGGAGTGTTGGTTCAGTGCATCAGCTGATGTCACTGCAGTGCCTCTGACCGGGAGGTCTTAGGTTCCACTCGCCACGGTGGCAGGATTTTACACACTAGCTTTTCAGCTAGGTCGAATTCAGTCGCTGTCTGGAGGAGAATTCTAGCGGACGGCTGCTCTGATCGATAGTTTTCCGTGGTTCCTCCCATCAACACCAGGCGAATGCCGGAGCAGTACCCTAACAAACTTGCCACAGACTGCTCTGGATCTGAAAACCTGCTCAAAACCGCACGTTTTGATGCATTTCCGCCCATTGGGCAGTATTCCGTGAAGTAAATTTTTGTCCCGCGATATAGAGCCGGTTTCTAGAACCAAAAGAGGAATTCCGCTCAATCTGGCGACTCTGATTCGATACATACTAGCTGGCTATGTTACTTCCTCGTGTGAGATATCTTGTTCTTGTAAAACCGTAAGCATTCCGTCACAAAAAAAGAAAACAAAGAATTAAAAACTAAGAAAGAAAGAAAGAAAGAAACAAACAAACAAACAAATCACTGTCGCACCCCTTGGTTGAAACGCAAGCCGAAAGCAACCAGTGCAGTTTAACAAAGTGTTGTCCTAGGGAAATGTTTGGAATAAAAATTACCATCAAAAAATACTTTTTATGTGCGAGTATTTAGTTAAGGTACTTTGTAGTTGTTTGATTTTTAATAAAATTTTAGTTATTTGTATTTTCCATAAGTTCGTAGTAGTTTTTCTTTTTTTATTCTTATTATTTTCTTTTTTCTTCTAATTAATATTATTGAACTACCAAGTATTTAATATTTACAGCGGCACTCGCAAACACAACAAACAGATGACGAACCAGAGTAGACAGAGCAGCCTAGCTAGAAGATCCTTGGTTTCGATAACTGTTTCTTGAAGTTCTGTTTTTTTTTCTGCTACATATCCATAGCGCTATTCCTCTTGCTGTTGGCATTTATTGTGAAGCGCATGTATCTCGCATCCCCGTTTCTGTCCTCGCCTTTGCGTTGCCGTTCCTGTTGGATGGCTGTTAGTGGTCTGTAGGTTCGAGTCCGGATGTTGGTGGATTTTCGACACTATCTGTACACCTAGTTCCTACTAGCTAGTTAGACACTAGCTATACTCCTAGTTTCTAAGCTAAAATTCTCCTCCTAGTATGGAAGAGAATTCTAGTGGCCGACTGCTCTCATCGGTAGTTTTCCGTGGATCCTCCCATCAACACCAGGTGAATGCTGGAGCAGTACCCTAACAAACGGGCCACGGACCGCGCGCGATCTTTCCTTCCTCTTACTTGCCCTATCCTCTCTATTTAAACATACGCACACCTACTTTTCAGGTGCCCCGCTGAGGGAAAAAACCTTGAGAGGAAAATCTCACGCAACGTGTATGTTGTCACCGCCGACATATTTCATTTCATCTTCTAACGGGATTAATTACCATTGCCGATGACGAGCCCGGAAGCATCAATGAATTAGTTTCGAATACCATCGCACGTTAAGAAAAGAGTCACATCGCTTTTGCTAAGCCCTCTGCGATGCAAATGGTGAGACCGTGGGATCTGGGTTGCTGCAGGTGGCCTTGATGAATTACGTCTCTTCCACGTTCCACCGCCCCGTTCATCAATTAGGCAGCCCGAAAGCAGACCACGGGATTCGAAATGGTCCGGTAATTAACGGAACTGCACCTCGCTGGAGGTTCCTTTCAGCCCGACAAATGGTGAGATGTGTATTATGAGTGAGAAAAAAGTTGTCTGTTTGTGCGCCTTGTCTTAATATTATTGTATTTTATTTATTTTGTTTGGTGTTTTGGTGAAGGTGTATTTATATTGCACGTTATTATTTCTATCTAAAACTAGAGACGCTAAAATAGCACGTACTTTCTTGCAAAATTATGCGGAAAGGACTCAAATTTTTGAAAAATTGTACAAGACCTTATTTCAAAATCTATCTTTAAAAAACAGATTTCATTACGGGAAAAATCTCTCTTTAATATTTTTGTTGTAGGAAGACTCCAAAATAATTCAAAATTTTAAACTTTTGCGAATTTTGAAAAATCAGGGTTTTCAACGAACATGAGACCTACATCATTGTCTTTAACGTCTTTCACACTAACCAATATAAAAATTCAATCAACAACAATGGAGCCATCTTTTGAAAATTTGCTAGGGGCCCTGTGTAAAGTATCCACCAAAATTGCATGATCGATTTCAATTTCATGTCCGCGACATCAGCCAGATCGAATGGCAAATATCAATTTTGGAGAGAATTGGCTGAACGGTTTAGCCGCTAGCATGGTTCTCAGAGACAGACAGAGACGTACGGACGGACAGACAGACGTTTTGCAGTCAATTGATTTTTCAGTATGAAGGACCCACAAAACAAGGATTCTCGCTTGATGATTTTTTCTAAATTAAGCAACTGGATTTATTCACTTGCTCTTTACCAGAGTCCTGTAATAAAAGTCTTTCTACCAAAAATTCGCTGTTTTGGGGGGGCAGTGGTACATAACTTTCTCTCTATTTTGTAGCGAGAAAGTAAAAAAGTTGTGGTGTGCTTTTTCTTAATATTATTGTATTTTATTTGTTTTATTTTGTGTTTCTGCTGAAGATATATTTATAGTGTTCCCTATTACTTGTCACTAAAAAATCTATGGAGTGCAGTTCCTTTGTATGTCATTACAAATATGTAATGCCACACATATCACATACATGCATATTGTTCTGATGAAACAGAGTAGAAATAAATATATATTTAAAAATGTTCTAAGATGCTGTCTTGTTTTGCCTCTGCAAATAAATCCGAAGTATCGGAATAAGTATCTATAATCCCCCATTCCTACTCTCCGGATTCCAGAATGGCATTAGTACGCAACTGTTAGGAGACGGAAGAAAATTTTGCACGTATTAAAAGCTGTGGTCTTATCACACCTTCACCATTTCCCCTGATATGTCTTTTTACACTCGTTGGAGCGGGCAATGAGACATTGGCTATTCAACGAACGGAAATTGCAGTCGTTTTTAAGTTGATATTAAATGACCTTATTTTTTTCCCAAAGGGCAAGAATTTGTTCGCGTGCTCTGGAATGCACGCCACTTCATTGTGATAATGGCTCTGGGCAGCGGGCTCTTTCAAGGCACCGCAACTGGCTCAGAGTAAGCAAGATGGGAGGGAAATCCCAGTTGAGTGCCCCATTCATTCTGCCCGGGATGTGTGCCCGAACAGGATTTTCCATATCACTTTCTATTATATAGAGGAGACCACATTATTTACTGTATTCTATAACTTTTGTATTAGGTTAAAATATTGCATTTTTCGTGCACATGTCAAGATGAGTAAAATGGTTAAGTTGATAACATGTACGTACGGGTGATTTCTAAGGTACTTGTAATATTCCAAACTAGTAGTCTGAAACAGCAAAATGTTGGCTCAATAAAACCGTACAGGAAAAAGAACACATCCATTGCTCAACACCAAAAATCACTTTGCAATAATAACATTAAATATTTTAACACAAAGTCTTCATGGGTACTGCAATAACATAGTATAGTATATTTTACATCACAACAGATATCTACATACCAATAATATAAAAAAACATACTGTTTGGTAACGCAACTGGTGAAGAGCAAATATTTAATGGCGGCCCGCCTCTTCCTGGGTGCCTTCACGCCGGCTGTCTCATATTCCGTGACGTACATGTATTATAGTTAAGTTGGTTCGCGTAGTATTTGAATAGGCGAAATATCTCAATGAAGCATTTGCATTTTTCAGTCTAATTCGAAACTGTTTCTTTGCTTTTAGATCTTTTCGGACTTCCAGTGTATTTATCGAAACAATAGACATTCGCACATGACCAGAGGCTACCCATTTGTTTTTCAGTTTCTGCACGCTTTGGAAATTAGTAATTCTAAATGATGGACACAGTTGACTCCGGTTATAGTAAACTTTTGAGAACTAACATTTTTGGTTCACTGTATCAGAGGTTCACTACATCAATGATGTCAAAATTAAATAGAATTTCTCCACAATTATTGATTTTATTAATATAGAGATACAGCAAAATACATTAAGAGCATGAACTGAAAATTTCAATATATATATATATATATATATATATATATATATATATATATATATATATATATATATATATATATATATCAGGTCGCATCAACAGATAGGTCATTAGCGACCACTATTAGCATTAACGTTATGTAACTATGAGGGTGAAACGAAATGATGATAAGGGGTGAAAGGACGAACACAAATACAACCATGCCCGAGGCGGGACTCAAACCCGCGATCCTTCGGTCCGAGATCACTACGATACTATTGCCATATTTTTTTCTTAAAATATCCATTATTTTCAATTGTTTTCTTCGTACGTTTTTCATTAATAATTTCTCTACACTTTTCTCCAGAGTTTGTGCTCTCTCCATACTTGATTCTGCATTGTCCACTGTCTCTATGAACGGTAATGCAGTCTTGAGACCCCTCAATGTCTCTACCATTGATGGAACCCCGTTCCACTGTCCGCAGGTCTATTTACTCGCCGTAATAACATACGAGTCGACCTGGACACTAGACACCAACACACTTGCGGGCTCCTCTGATCTGGGGTCAGCAGAACGCGAGGCCCTCCGCGACAACACACACACAAAGTCAAGGGACAAACAGCCATGCCCAAGGCAGGACTCGAACCCGTGACCCTTCGGACCGAAGCGCTGAGTCGGTACTCGCTCTTAGCCACCTCGGCCATCCAGGTCGGCGCCTTTATTTCCACAGTGAAACTAAGTGGCATAAGGGGCCCATTACGCATTCACTTCCTTCACCTCAGGGAACTCCTCAATCAATTATTTTCAATTGTTGCTTCGTACTTTTTCATTAGTAATTTCTTTATATTCTTCTCCAAAATTCCTGCTCTCTTAATACTTAATTCTACATTGTTCTCTGCGTCTTAAGTATCGTAAAGCAGTCTTGACACCCTTTAATACCTCTTGGACTGCTGGAATACCGTCCCACTCTTCGAAGGCCCTTTTAGTCACCTAATAACATGCAGGATGGCGCAAGCGGCTAATGTAACTTTGTCCAGCTTTGTCCCGCGGAATATTAAGAAACATCAAGCTTGAAACTGAAGCAAGTAATCGCGCGTCACCGCCACCAGTTGTAGCCCACGCAGGACACGGCCTTCGTTTCCACAGTGAAACTCGGTGGCATGACGCCATCATTAAGGTTCCATTCCAGGTCCGCTACCTTCATCTCTGGGGAGATTTCTTAGATCATGATTTTCGGTCGACGATATTTTTTCCAAGCTGCTTGGTATTATAATTTGTGGCAATATATTATTTTCCAGGAGGGATTTAATTTTCAGGACGTTGCATTTCCTCCATTCACTATAGCCGAGGTTCATGTCCACTATAGCTGAGTCTTCTTATGTTTATTTGTAATGAAAGTGAAACGGGACCAGTCCAATAAGTTCAGTAGAACCGATGGTTTGCTGTATCCATGTTCACTACAACCAGAGTCCACAGTTTTTGTTTCTATTTGAGATTAGGCGCCAAAATAACTTCAGTTATTTTCGTCGTTCATGAGTGAAAACCTTAGATTATGAGGTCATCTAACAGTCAGGTCAAATATCACATGCATACAGATTATAACGGAGTTACATACAATTCTTCACTACGAGATCATTGGTAGCAGGGGGGTCGTTTTCGACCCTGTACTTGCCCCAGTCGTTTGTAGCACTTATTCCGAGGCACTGTGTGTTGATTTGTTTAGCGGCCGCAAATGAGAAGAATCAGCAGATGACGTAGTCGCTCCGTCGGGCGCTTGAAACTGAAATGAAATTTATTCGGTCGCGGAGAAAACCAATCTCCCTGGGAGCTCGGTGGAGCGTTCAGGCACGGGGCAGCGCCGGTCGCCTCATTCAATTTAAAAGCAAATGCGACTTGACTTGACGCCCGCGTCACTCGCCAGGAGAAGTGAACTCGACCGCGTCATCTCCTCCGTCAGACACCGCCATACCGTGCTATACTTAATAAATAAATAAATAAATAAATAATAAAAAAATAATAAATAATAAATAATAAATAATAAATAATAAATAATAAATAATAAATAATAAATAATAAATAATAAATAATAAATAATAAATAATAAATAATAAATAATAAATAATAAATAATAAATAATAAATAATAAATAATAAATAATAAACAATAAATGAGTGAAAACTTTTGAAATAAATAATAAATAATAAATAATAAATAATAAATAATAAATAATAAATAATAAATAATAAATAATAAATAATAAATAATAAATAATAAATAATAAATAATAAATAATAAATAATAAATAATAAATAATAAATAATAAATAATAAATAATAAATAATAAATAATAAACAATAAATGAGTGAAAACTTTTGAAATAAATAATAAATAATAAATAAATACTTCGATTTTTTTAACACGGGAGTGCTCGCAATAATTTGATTTGATTTTTTCGTGTTTCCGGGCACGTCAACTGCTTTGGTCATTAGATCCGTTAGTGTAGTGCATGTTTTTTCTCGGGATGTGTGCGGTGATCGTTCCCTGCTGGATGGCGAGATCCGGCGCCGACCTACCGTCGGCTAGTGGGGTTTCCCCCTAACCAGGACTCTCCCACCAGCGGGGCACCGCCCCAGCCGGGACAAGCTCTAAACTCCCGACCGGCCTCCCGGAATATGTGGTAGTGTAGTGCATGTTAGTGTAAGTGTGTGTGTAAGGAGAGAGGATAGGAGATGGAAGAGGAAGGACAGGTCGCGCGCGGTCCGTGGCCCGTTTGGCAGGGTTCTGCTCCGGCATTCGCCTGGTGTTGATCGGAGAAACCACGGAAAACTACCGATCAGAGCAGCCGGCCGCTAGAATTCTCCTCCAGACAGCGACTGAATTCGACCTAGCTGAAAAGCTAGTGGCAAAAATCCTGCCGCCGTCAGGACTCGAACCTAAGACCTTTCGGTCAGAGGCGCTGCAGTGACATCAGTTGATGCACTGAACTACCGCTCCCGGTTGCTCGCAATAGATTTGTGATATCCAAGCCATGGCAATTTTGTGTTCTTGAATTATTTTGTTGCATTAGTCGTCTGATATTTCATGTATTCCTTCATTGTACTTTTCTGAGATCGCCTGGCCTTGTATTTTTATACTTTCGCTGAATCATTTTCCGTGAGCATGTTGAAACTTGATCGCTGCGCTGCGCGGTATCTGTCATATACATTGGGTGAAATGGCACCAGTATTTTGTGAGCCCCTGGCCTGAGCGGTACTGTCATGGGGTTATTTTCAGTCGCGTCTATGACGAGAGCCTGTTCAGAAAATGTAATAATTTGCCTTATCTACAATCGACTGTCATAATTTCTTACCAAAGAGAAAGAAGTACAGAAGACGTCTGTAGGGAAATGAAAAAAAAATGCAAATCTAGCAAAATGAAAAAAAAAAAAAATAACACGAAAATGTTCTAAATACTTTTGTGAAGAAGTGAAATATACATTTGTTTAGAACATCCCAAAATAATGTGTATAAATAGTATTTAATATTATTTAATAAAATAATAAGGTAATTTTTAATGATTTTTGTGTGTATTTAGTCAATTTTTACATTTCTCACCGTAAGCCTTCAGACAAGAATTCTGCAATGTAAGATTCATTAACAAATGCATTGGGGGACATATACAAACTGATTAAAATACGTATTTCAGTAAATGGACCTTCAGATTATTCGCATTCATAAAACGTTGCAGCTGTATCTGAAAGATACATAGCTGGCATTGGCGTGAGACAAGCTATTGCGGGCACTCCCGGGTTAAATTGGCCGATGACATTAGATCGTTGTTGCACCTCTTGCCTTATCAAATCAATCTTTTTAATTAATTCGCGATCGTCCTTCTCGTGGCCTCAGAAATGGACTTACCACTGCTAAAAGGATTCAATTTATAAGGCAGGAGGAGTAACAAAGACCTAACGTCATTGATCGCTTAAAAAAAAAGCAAATTGCATGTTTTGTCCGCAGCTTAAGGCGGTGGTCGGAAGAGCATATTTTGGCCGATTTAATGATTAATAATGAAATAATGAAAAATATTGCATATTTAAATACACTAATTATAGAAACTCCGTTAAAATTCCATTAGAAACTTGAAAACATGTTTAATTTTTGAAATTTTGCAAAATATTTAATTTCCTGATTTTTTTAGTTTTTTTTAATTAAAAAAAATTGAAAATTGAATATTTTTGTAAACTTGATAACCTTTTTATAAAAAAAATTATAAATGTACTAGAGTATTGTGAAGAACTCCAGCAAAAATCAAAGTGGGATTTCAGTAACTTTTAAGAATATTAATTTTTTATGAACCAGAGTATAGTAGATTACGGCAACAGACGCATTTCTTGCGCTACTGCTGGTCGGTTTCTTTGGATGAAGCAGTAGTTATCTTGACAATTTGACCTTCATAACTCACCTCAAATACCTGAACTAGCGTACCTTAGAATTCCTGAACTTTCGTCACAATGTACAGTAAGTTTCTTGATAATATCTTCATTGTCTGATTTTTCTGTGGACGTCAAAAGATATTCAGTGTGAAAAAAAATATATCCGTGATAGCACTTGTACTTTCTGAAATTTCTCTTGGGGATACCGTTTTTGTTGCAATTTTCTTTTCTTGACGGGGGTTTCTCCTAATCGTAGCAATTAAACTCTTTGTTTATCTTCTCTACATTCATTTCGCTTTGACCGCTTTGAACGAATTCATTACGCTCCATTTCACTTGAACTCTCTGAAGAACTTAAATTGTCATTTCCTTGATTTACCCTGTCTTCATTATATTCTCTAGACGTTCTGCTACTTTCGTTAATGCTACAGGAGACATTTATTTCAAAGCTCTGTTCACTAACGAAAAGCCTTTTTGGAAGCCGACTCCCTTTTTTCCGTCATGAATCACAAATTTGCCAATCTAATGACTCCTTTAAATCCAGTTTCATAAGTAAAACGTGGTTTGCGCGTGTTGAAGATTTTCTTTTCTTACATTCGTGGTCAGAAAGATTAAATGGATTGAAACATCTTTTATTTTATTATTTATTTAATAGGTAGTTATTACATACAAATTAGAAAACTTGATGCTATGGGCTAGGCCGAAGGCCTTTAAGCCATTATAATACCTACATTCTACCGCATTCTAACCTTTCGAATTGTGGTATTCACCCCAAATGGTCTCTCCATCGCATCAAAGCCGCGGAAAAGGGACCATAAGGTACGGCTAAGGAAAAAAACCCTGAAGAGGGAAAAACCTGCCGTCAGAAGCTGAGTACATGCTAATCTATCCGATTTTTGTTTTTCATCTTCGTATCTCATACGGTGATCGCCACTCAGTTGCAGTGTACACACGATTCACAGAACAAACTCTAGCACCTATCCCTTTACAAGATGCTTAATGCGTCTGGTGTTCAGAAAATTTCACTCATATTCCTTGACAAGTAGTCTGTTGTATTTCACGAGCAAGGTCTGGGAGGTACCCCATCACTGGAAGACAAAGGGGCTCAGCAGTAAAGTTCGTTTCGCTGACACGAGGAAAAGCAGTAGTAGAATTCGTTTCGCTGTCACCCATCCCTTCTGGGGACAAATTGAACATATTGAGTTACTAAAATTCCTTGAAACCCTAATCAGGCCAGCGGTCATTCTTTTCATTGTTTTACGACACTTGTATCAAAGACTCATCAAACATAATGCGTTAGTACAGGACCAGATTTAATACAAAAAAGTCCTACATAAAAAAATGCCGAGACTCTTGTGCGATTTGACGTGGAATACCTCGTATTTGAATTCGTTTTTCTGTCACCCATCCATTCTGAGGGAAAAGTGAACATTTGAAATACTAATAAGTCTTGAAACCCTTATCAGGCAGACGGCCATTCATTTTATTGTTCTTCAGCGCTTGGATCAAAGACTGATTGAACACAATTCGTTAGTGTATGGATAGGCAGAGCTAGCTCTCATACTTAAAATTGATTTTTTTAAACTGTACGTGTAGAGAGCCCACTTCTTTCTTGTATTTTATAACAAATTGAACAAGAAATACGGCTATATTTTTTTCAAATTTTTTATCTTATAGAGAAATGTTATTTTTTTTTAAATGTACATTTTATTAAATGAAATATTTATGTTTTGAAATAAATATTCAGAGAAGAATAAAATGAACACTTCAAAGTATCAAATGAAACAAACCATGAATTTTTATATATTAATTATATTCGGAGCAAGAATTCACCATATTTTGGGAAGTACACGTAAATTCCAAAATTCGTAAATTCGTAAATTCCAAAATTAATATAGGCATAACTACACAAATAATCAGTTTCCAGGCAATTAAAAAAACACGTGTCTCTTTTTTTATCTTGAGATTTAAGAAACAAATTCTCTCATTCAAAAAAAAAACGTCGTGCCAACTCCTATGTGATTTCACTTGGAATGGCTCATATATATGTAATAAATATGTGTACATTTATTTCAATTTATTATTTATAGGCAGTGGCGATGTTTGGGAAACTCCCACTTTTCAGGTTAGGCACGCTTGAAAATCCTGCCGCCGTCAGGACTCGAACCTAGGACCTCCCGGTCAGAGGCGCTGCAGTGACATCAGTTGATGCACTGAACCACCGCCCCCCGTTTTATTAGTTTTAAATTAGTATAGACGTATAAGTAATAAACACGTGTACATTTCTTTCAATGAAAAATATATAAGCAGTGGCGTCGGTTTAGAAACATCCACTTTTTAGGGTAGGCACGCTCGGACGTTACCTAACTTAATACCGTATTTTGGGAAAACGTTTCTTGTGAGCATGGAACACTAGCAATCTCTCTTCATACTTGACAAATGCCCGTTGTTTGTTAGCCTGTGCATTCGCTTCCTGACTATTCGAACGGTAGACTCAAATATCTACTCACAAGCAAGCCGCGAAGCGGGTGGTTTGGTTGATTGATTTTTTCGTGTTTCCGTCCGCGTCAACTGCTTCGACTCAAATATCTACTCACAAGCAAGCCGCGAAGCGGGTGGTTTGGTTGATTGATTTTTTCGTGTTTCCGTCCGCGTCAACTGCTTCGGTCATTAGTCCCGTTAGTGTAGTGCATGTTTTTTTCTAGGGAGAGGGCGGTGATTTTCCCCTTCTGGATGGCGAGATCCGGACCTACCGTCTCGCTACCGGATCCGGACCTACCGACTTTGACCTACCGTCGGCTAGTGGGGTTTCCCCCTAACCAGGACTCTCCCACCAGCGGGGCACCGCCCCAGCCGGGACAAGCTCTAAGCTCCCGACCGGTCTCCCAGAAAATGTGGTAGTGTAGTGCATGTTAGTGTAAGTGTGTGTAAGGGGTGAGGATAGGACAAGGAACAGGAAGGACAGATCGCGCGCGGTGCGTGACCCATTTGGTAGGATACTTCTCCGACATTCGCCTGGTGTTGATCGGAGAAACCACGAACTACCGATCAGAGCAGCCGGCCGCTAGAATTCTCCTCCAGACAGCGACTGCATTCGATCTAGCTGAAAAGCTAGTGTCGAAAATCCTGCCGCCGTGGGGAGTGGGAACCTAGGACCTCCCGGTCAGAGGCGCTGCAGTGACATCAGTTGATGCACTGAGCCATGTCTCCCAGTGGTTTCGCTGAGAGCGAGTGAGGAGATACGTATGTACACCTTGGTGCAGCATCGTGTGCAGCATCGTATGTGCAGCATCCTGTGATAAAATGTTAATACGAATTATAATACCTTTTTAAGGAAAGAAATAATATATAACGGCTTCTAGTTATATCCTTGTCATTTTCTTGTAGTTTTATATCTATAGAAATGAAATATATTCATATCAATGTAAAATATCCATTTCTAAAAGATTTTAAGGTAAAAATTCTGGTTTTCATGTCATTATTATAAAAAGAACTTAGATGTAGCAAGATAGACAAATAGAAAACACTACTCAATATGAATCATTTTCTTTTTCAATCAGTCATAAACTTAACTTTTTGTAAGCCTACCTATCAGAAACAAATATTAACGGCCACCAACACCTAATCCCACTTGTCAAAAAAATGCGACCTCACCGACCCCATTAACTTGCGTTGGTATTTGCTCCACAACAGTAAATCTAACGTCCAACCCAGTGTCAGGAGTCCTTAACTTCAATTAACGGTCCAAATAATTATATTAACAGCTGCGAACAAGTAACACATCTTCTTCGGAGACAGCCAATTTCGCTATTAGACGTTCCTCCTTTTGTTTCGCAGCAAAGCACATCCAATCTGCTTGTCCATCTGCGGCCTTCGCTTCCTGGCCGAGCGGAGGGGTCACAGGTTAAATGAACAAAGTGCCCCGGGGACAGAGCGGTCCGCACCGAGATGCGAGAGAAGAAAGTTCCACGTGCGCAGAGGTCAGCACAACCTCGTGTCAGGGGAAAGATTTCTTCATAGCACGTGGTTTGTCTCAATCTCTACCAGAGAGTGGTTATCACCAACACTATAGAGCATTATTCGGGGGAAGGGAAGGTCAATAAAAATGAGGGCTTGTGTTAAGGGCACACCCATGTCTTTAATGTAAAAAATATTGGGTAGTGAATGTACACGTAGAAAAGTGAAATGAACCAAATGAAACAGAGGAGTGAATACGTAGGAAAGTGAAATGAACCTAATGAAAAAGAGGAGTGAATACGTAGAAAAGTGAAATGAACCAAATGAAAAAGAGGAGTAAATACGTAGAAAAGTGAAATGAACCTAATGAAAAAGAGGAGTGAATACGTAGGAAAGTGAAATGAACCAAATGAAAAAGAGGAGTGAATACGTAGAAAAGTGAAATGAACCAAATGAAACAGAGGAGTGAATACGTAGGAAAGTGAAATGAACCAAATGAAAAAGAGGAGTGAATACGTAGGAAAGTGAAATGAACCAAATGAAACAGAGGAGTGAATACGTAGGAAAGTGAAATGAACCAAATAAAAAAGGGGAGTGAATACGTAGAAAGTGAAATGAACCAAATAAAAAAGGGGAGTAATACGTAGAAAGTGAATGAACCAAATGAAACAGAGGAGTGAATACGTAGGAAAGTGAAATGAACCAAATGAAACAGAGGAGTGAATACGTAGGAAAGTGCAATGAACCAAATGAAACAGAGGAGTGAATACGTAGGAAAGTGAAATGAACCAAATGAAACAGAGGAGTGAATACGTAGGAAAGTGAAATGAACCAAATGAAACAGAAGAGTGAGTACGTAGGCAAGTGAAATGAACCAAATGAATCAGAGGAGTGAATAATGTGAATTTTTAGTTATTTTTTTTAAATATTTCTTTTTAACCTTTAGTTTGTTTTTATCACATTAGTTAATTTCAATGAGTGTCCAACCTTTTAGTTTGTATCTATAAAAATTGTTAATTGTGTAGAATAATTAATGTGTTAATTATATAGCGTGTCAGAAAGGTCTCTCCGCTGTGGCACCTTGGTGTTTGCAACAAAAACTATGTTGGTAATAGCGTGTAACAAAAGTAAACTTAAACACTGCATAATGGAGCTATGAATACATGGAGATACCGTTACCAACCTCTTCCGTGTTCAGCAAGTGAAGCCAGTCCGCCATATTGGTTGGTCCAAAACACGTCTGTCAACCCAATACCGTCTGTTACTACAGGTCTAACAATGCTCTCATCTGAAGTCAAGAATCAGATTTCTCTAGCTCTAAGTTAAGGATGAGCAACGAATGCAATTGGTATTAACTTCCTGCAAAACACGCCGTTTCCTTGTAGGACGCTGAAAAATAATGTTCATGATCAATGCCCTTATACATCTCTTCAATAAATAAGCAATACTCCACAAGTTACTTTTCTTAGGAGTGGTGGAAAAGCTGGAAAATTTGATGGAACTGGGAATTCCCGCAAACATAAACACGAAAAAGAAGTTCTGTAAAATCATACCTCATTTTATGTGAGTTCAAAATCGTATTCTTGGAAATGAGACACACATAACCTGATTGGTAGTAATTGGTAGGCTGCCAATTGTCTCTTCGTACAACTCTAATCCACAATGCTCTCCGCTTTGGATCTGTAGGAAATCTTTAAGAAAAAATTTACGAAAATTAACAAATAACTTACAAAATCACTAAATGTTCCAAACTGCATGGAGTAGCTATTTTCTTGTGGAAAGTAATTTCCGGTTTTCCCGTACGGTTTGTACAGCCACACAAGTAACCATAACGAAGTTACAAAAGCTAGCTATTCTGAACAAGGCTTTTAAATATTAAAAACGATGTCAAACAACACAACTGAACACAAGCCACAGAGCACGTATCAGGATTATCAAAAAGTTGTAGTTCGTATTACGTCTGCAATAAGCAGCGACGCTCTGAGAATGGAAATTCAGTCTATACTCGTAGTGCACAAATGTTTTATTAACTAGACCAGTTGTTGTGGTAACAAATGGTATAACTTCAACAGAATTGAGACGACATATTTCCCTGTATTCTGTGGCCAAGGATGTATATTTGGTAATTTTTTTCTCTTTCTGCCTTATCAATGTTGTGATTTGATGGATGAGTGATATATTATTATTATTATTATTATTATTATTATTATTATTATTATTATTATTATTATTATTATTATTCGAGGCAAAAATAGAGTTGTAGCTTTCCTTTAAATCGTCCCAGTTTCTGTAGATGTGTGACGAAGAAAAGCTCAAGCAGGCGGATCTTGCTAGTTACGGTGAAGAGAGTATGTCATGTTCGCATCAAGTCGCTCTTTCCCCCCAAGCATGGGGATTTAACTAGGCTCAGGCAAGGGGGACACCGGTATCTGGTCGGCGAAGTCGACTACCGATCCAATAACGCCAAATACATACATATCATCATCATCATCATCATCATCATCATCATTATTATTATTATTATTATTATTATTATTATTATTATTATTATTATTATTAATATTATTATTACTATTATTATGCCGACCTGCATGGCCGAGGTGGCTAAGAGCGAGTACCGACTCAGCGCTTCGCTCCGAAGGGTCACGGGTTTGAGTCCCGCCTTGGACATGGTTGTTTATCCCTTGAGTTTGTATGTGTTGCCGCCGAGGGCCTCGCGTTCTGCTGACCCCAGATCAGAGGAGCCCGCAAGTGTGTTGGTCTAGTGTATGGTCGAATAAGCGTCCCATCGGGACGTAAAGGGTAACCGGCTGTTGGCTGGATAAAAGCCCTAGGAAGAAGAACTTTATTATTTGAAAGGCTGGCCAGCGTCGTGGCTGTGGGCAAGGCCGCCTGCGAGGCGGTGGCGATGATCTCCAGGGGGCCGGGCAGGCAGGCAGGCAGTCAGGCGGGCGTCCAGTTTTTCGGGCGTTCGCCCCTCGCCTATTAGTGCATTGCGCCTGTCTGTCTGCGGCGTGCGCAAAGGAACAGTCCCCCTCCTCCTCCCCCCCCAGAGCCTCCCCGCGCCCCCTGCCCCGCTTCGCCGCGCCTGCCTGGCCCGCCCCGCCCCACCCCGCCCGCCCGGCGCTCCATTCCGCGCGCCCGACCCAGCCCACCCCGCTCCGCTCCGCTCTGCCCCCGCCCCGCCCCGCCCCGCCCTGCCCCCCCTCCTCGCCCTGCCCCGCACCGCACCACCCCGCCTCGTCCTGCCCCGTCCCGCCCCGCCCCGCCCCGCCCCACCCCATTCCGCCCCGCCCCGCCCCACCCCATTCCTCCCCGCCCCGCCCCATCCCGCCCCATCCCGCTCCGCCCTGCCCCGCCCTATCCGCCCCGCCCTGCCCTTCGCCTCGCCCCGCCCCGCCCCGCCCCGCCCCGCCCCACCCCGCGCCCCAACGCCATTTCCGCCGTCCCGTCCCCGCCCCCCTCCCCAACTCCTCCCCGCCCGAAGCACATCTCCCGTGCCACCCGCCCGCCCCCTCCCAACGCCTTGTGGCCGTTTCGCGCCTTTTTGCCACGCGCTTGGGCTTCCGAAGAGGCCTCGGGCGGCGCGGGGAAGCTGCCACGTCGATGGCCGGCGAAGCAGGTGGATTTTATGCGTTCCACGACCGGGCCCTCGGAAGCCCTTGCGGGATGCCACATGTCGCGTGGACATTCAAAGCTTCTTCATCGATTTATTTATCGATTTCAGTTTTTGGTAATGTTATTTGTCATTTTATTTACTTTCATTTTAATTAATTCGTTGCATTTTATTTAAATCGCTCTAACATTGTCATTGGTCACTGAGAATAAAGGTTATTACGATTATTAAATATTATTTAAAATATTAATTTTACTATCTAAGGAGAACAACTAAGTTTAAATACTTGAAACCAAGTATTTAATAATCAAACAACGAGTATATAACGAGTATATTTTGTATTTATAATTGCGAAGATAAGACGTTCTAAATTTGTCTGAAAATATTTATTTCTCAAACAATACTTTTTGCTACTGACTTTAAATTAGTTGCATATTTTATTTATATATTTGCATTTTCCCTTTTGAAAATGTGTGAATGAAACACGTGCTTCATTTTCATGATGCACTTCGATGTTACATTTGAATTTATTTCTATTACAATGGACTAGTTGTATAATATATAAAATGTGCGAATAGATAGATAATGTATTTAATTTGCTTTCGGCATTAAGCCAGGTGGCAAATTCTTCACATGTACTACACATCAAATACAATAATATAATACAATAAAAAGCACTAAAATACATACGATAGTACAATATTATTTCATTTTAGGCATGCCTATTAAATGCAGAGGCCCTTCACAGACTACCGATCTTATCGCCTACTAGTCTTCACAAGTTTTAATCTTAACCTAAAAGTCTTGATGTTCGTGAGAAAAGTGTTGTAGCAAGCAACATCATTTCATGACTCGATTGTCCTATATATAAAAATCTATTTTCCAATATATTCTTGTATTAATAAAAATAAAATGAGCTAATGACCATCAAACTCTTTAAGAAATTAATTTAATAATTTATAGTCTTCTTTTTCCTTCGTATAAATATTGATGAAATGATTTTAGAATTCACTGATTCCCATGTTTATTACTAATTTTTGAACTCGTGGCTTGCAGGCTTATTGAACTTCGTCTCTTTACACTTCACACTCTCATCCAGAGTCAACGACGGACTTCAGGGTAGTTTTTTCTATCTCAGGTACGGACGGTGTTCCATCATTTAGAAGTGATTAAAACCTTTTTTAAATCTTAAATGAAATTTGTGTCTTTCAACGCTCATCATATGTTTATAAAACAACTCGAAACCGTCGCTATGCATTATCACTTAGTTAAAACTCCAGTGTTTTCTTACAGCCAGGCCTGCCCATAAGCATGCAGCAAACGTAATTTATTTTTCACTGATACGTTATTGCTTGTTATTGTCTTTGATCTAGAGCTCGATATTCTCTGCATAACTTACATGGATGGAGAGAATCGTGGTTACAAGTGAAATGTGAAAACAGTTGAATGATGCTACAAGTTCTCTTACGGGAGAAATTATGAGAACGAATTAGGAAAGGGAATTATGGGAGGAAAATATGAAATGAGACACCGAGTGAAGTTAACATCTAGTTAATTAGTAAATTCGTAAATATGAGTTAATATTATTTGGTAAAACAATTGTATGTATCACGGGCGTTAATATCTTCTAATGATCTCGTGAATTTTGTCGCCGCTCAATAATTAGAACATTAATAACGTCCTCGGTGCATAGATAACTATATGTATCTCTCAATGTAGATAATAGTTATGCTATCAGTCACATAGTGAATGTCGAACCAGTTCTTTTTTTTAAAAGAAGCGAGTATGTCCCCGTGAAAAAGATATCACCTTTCCGTAATTCAAAAACTGAAAATATTTTTAACACATACTTGCAGAAATCTATTGCAATATATTGATAAATTCAAGTACAACTAAGCTCTTAGAATCCTTCATTTATTTTGAATTTTTTTTTCTGGAGTGCGGCGTCGATCCCGCATTGGTGTTCCCCAAATTCCGAAATGACTTTGGTATGCGACTTAATGATTTGCACTCTCCGCCACTCCTTCGCGTGGAGGAACGGGTCCCGGCGTGTTTCCGAACGGGTTGCGGCGTCGAGTTCGACTGCTCGACGCTTTGATGTACGAGAGCAAAGTTTCAACACGACGCGACGCGCTGGCGAGGCTAACTGACCCACGAAAAGCCCAGTCGCCAAAAAAGCAGCACCCGAGCGCTGAAAAATGCGAGCCCTTCTTAACAGAAGTAGTCTCCCTTGCCCATCCAGTTCAAACAACTCTTTCTTGGGAGGACAGGTTTTCGAATATACAGCGTTTGATGCCGATCGCGAATTTATCAAATCGTATTTTCCGAAATCCTGAAAAATACGTGTATATTCTCTGTAATACCGGGAGCGGTAGCTCAGTGCATCAACTGATGCCACTGCAGCGCCTCTGACCGGGAGGTCCTAGGTTCGAGTCGCTGTCTGGAGGAGAATTCTAGCGGCTGGCTGCCCTGATCGGTAGTTTTCCGTGATTTCTCCGATTAACACCAGGCGAATGCCGGAGCAGTACCCTACCAAACGGGCCACGGACCGCGCGCGATCTGTCCTTCCTCTTCCTTGTCCTATCCTCTCCCCTTACACTAACATGCACTACACTACCACTTATTCCGGGAGACCGGTCGGGAGCTTAGAGCTTGTCCCGGCTGGGGCGGTACCCCGCTGGTGGGAGAGTCCTGGTTAAGGGGAAACTGCACTAGCCGTCGGTAGGTCGGCGCCGGATCTCGCCATCCAGCGGGGGAAGATCACCGCCATCTCCCGATAAAAACATGCACTACACTAACGGGACTAATGACCAAAGTAGTTGACGCGCCCGGAAACACGAAAAAATCAATCAATCAATCTCTGTAATAAATGTACACGAGCTTAACGTCGCACCTACAGCGGATATTTTTGTGGTTAAGTGCTTTATTTGTGCTATGCAACCTTACAGCACAAACAAGCTTGTAACAAAATATCACTAGCCGATCCGGGGGTCGAGATCGCTAAGACAGTAGTGTCGTAGGGATCTCGAACCGAAGGGTCGTGAGTTTGACTCCCGCCTCGGGCATGGTTGTATTTGTGTTCGACCTTTTACCCCTTATCATCATCACATCGTTACATCTTCATAGTTACCATACCGTTAACTCCAAAAGTGGTCGCTAATGATCTAGATGTTGATGCGACCTTAAATTTTTAAAAAAATCACGTGGTTAAATGACCCATCCTTGGCTTTCAAAGTTTTACCTAAAAAATTGTCAATAGGTTTTTTAAATTGATTTATCACAAATTTATGTATAATTATTGTTTGATCAAGTTTGAATGGTTATTTAGGTTCAATCGTTTATTGATCACGTAGTAAAAAAACTCGTAATGCAGTGAAGTAAGAATAATGATTCACAGCGTAGAAGCCATGGAAGCAACTAAATACACAGTTTTACACAATTTTTCCACTACCTTGAAATGTAAAATTATCGTAAAATGATTCGAATGGATTCATTCTGATGGATGAAAAAATAAAATGAGATATTTATAAATTCTTAGTTGTCTTTAAACCTCCAAAATGCGTTTGCGATTTTTAACCATCCCAAAAAAGGCACTATTTGAGAATTCTCTTAGAATGTCAAGGAATAAGACAGAATATGGTTATTTTCGCACCCAGACCAAAGTTCACCTCGATTGGAGAATAGGAAGAGACCATTAGGGAAGACGGAGGACGTCTCCAATTTATCAACTCTCTCTACAAAGCTCTCCGAAATTCTGTAATTATTTTTGAACTTACTTATTATAGTTGATATTTCAACATGTTCTGGGAAAGCAAATTGCATTTACACGTTTTTAACTTTTAGTGTAAATTCTGATACATAATTCCATCATAAATATTCTGTTCTGGATCAAATATTTTTGATCAGGGAGAACATTTCCCTAAATCACAAGACATACTAGCTCATTTTAGATTAAAACATAATTTCACTTTTTTAAAATAACACAAAAAAATTGGGAATATGTCGCACGTCGTTAATATTGATTATGTTGGTACTCGGAATGGCACAAACGCTTCCAATGATATTTAGTGAAGGTTGTCGAAAAATCATATATTTCGAATGCAAATGAGCTTAAAATGGCGCTTTGTGAGAAATGTTCGCGCAATGTTTCTTCAAAAACTGTTCCACATATTTCCCCGAAGATTTGTATATTTTTTAAAACTCTTTTATGATATTTTGAAAGACTCATTTAAAAAAACTACTAGGAAATGGAAAAGTTAAACATGTGAAAAACATGTTAGAGTTTTGATAAATCACATTATCGACTCCACAAATATTACAGAAAAGAAACCTTAACCTTATTTTAATTGAGAAGATACCTGCATTTTGTATTAAACATAATTTTCAGCAGGGCAAGTTGATTTTGAGAAACTCGTGTATTAATGAGGGCCAGGATGAACGTTATTAATCCTCAAGAAACTTTCGATCGTTCCTGCTACAGTAATGAACCCTGTTGAACGGCAATAAAATGAATAGATTCAGGGTCGCTAAGCTGATGTCTTGGTCCTAGTACCAACCGCATATCTTAGAAACTGCGTCACCTCTTGTGTTATCCGTGCAATAATTCTTCTTTGACCATGGTCCATCTTCCTCCTCCCTCGTACAAAAAAAGCGAGCACTGATTCTACGCATATCTTTTTTATGCTAGAAAAAGACATTTGCAATTGCACACGAGAATTCCTGATAGTGTTTTGTTTCTCGGGAAAATATAAGGAAATGTTTGATGCATGACCAGATGTTTTGCTGAAGATACCTCAAAATCTTGAGAGAAAACGTATCAATAGGACGAAAGCAGAAGTATTGAGAGAGTTTCAAAGCCATGTAATTTAGAAAAGAGAATCGAAGTTCTTTGTATCCTCTCAGTAATGTAATCTCTCTGCAATGCTTTAGATCGGGCTACTGCTTTCTTGGAGCGAACATGGGGACGAAAAAAGGATGGAGTGACATCATGGAGAATAAAGACTAACATGTGGAACGAGTAATCCTCTGAATTCTCAAGAGAGGCATTGAAACAACGTAATGCCTATGTAGGCCAATTTGTTTGTAACTAGGTATAAAGTTTTGAATTGTCAAGTTGGCAATGCTTCAAAACTCCAGTAGTGGCACCGGTAGCGGTAGCTCAGTGCATCAACTGATGTCACTGCAGCGCCTCTAACCGGGAGGTCCTAGGTTCGAGTCCTGACGGTGGCAGGATTTTCGACACTAGCTTTTCAGCTAGGTCGAATTCAGTCGCTGTCTGGAGGAGAATTCTAGCGGCCGGCTTCTCTGATCGGTAGTTTTCCGTGGTTTCTCCGATCAACACCAGGCGAATGCCGGAGCAGTACCCTAACAAACGGGCCACAGACCGCGCGCGATCTGTCCTTCCTCTTCCTTGTCCTATCCTTTCCTTTAACACACACACTTACACTAACATGCACTACACTACCACATATTCCGCGAGACCGGTCGGGAGCTTAGAGCTTGTCCCGACTGGGGGGGTGCCCCGCTGGTGGGAGAGTCTTGGTTAGGGGGAAACCCCACTGGCCGACGGTAGGTTGGCGCCGGATCTCGCCATCCAGCGGGGAATGATTACCGCCATCTTCCAAGAAAAAACATGCACTACACTAACGGGACTAATGACCGAAGTAGTTGACGCGCCTGGAAACACGAAAAAATCAATCAATCAATCCAGTAGTGGCCAATATTGTAAATAATACTTTCACCCTCCGATATTTCTCCAAATCATCTTTCAAGAAAATTTTCATGGATAATATCTATCCCCATTCCCTCCCAAGAATCCTAACAACCAGGATCGAGGCGTATGTCTTTCACTTAAAATAATTATAAATTTATCAAAAACATTATTAATCTGTTCATGTTTAAACAGTTTCTACTGTGTCGAAACGTTTGGTATGTATTCCACACCTTCAAGATTTACTTCTTATACACCACATGCTCTTATGCTCATGGCAATGACTCAGCGTACATGGTCTTTTGTTCTTTGCAAGATTTATAACAACTCATGTGAATGTGATCTTGTAACTTGCTATTACAAAAACATTTTACATACACAGCTCTCACTAATCATTAAAAATCTCTTCAGGACATTTTTTTTATTTCGAATGTAATTGTATCAAGAATCGTGATTTAGATTTCAATTGTTCCATTACAACTACATGCCCTTTGTTTAATTGTATTCATTTCTCTAACGACTGGACCTTTTTTCAGCTAGTGTTGATTTGTCTCATCAAATGTTGAAAGTATGCTTTGTGATTTATTCTCCGAAATATCGGAATTATTCTCTACGGCCATGCTACTCAACGTTTAATGTCTTTATCACCACACATAACTCTGTATAATATTTTTATATCTTAATGGAATTAAGTTTTTAACTATTGCTTTTGTACGTGTTTTGTTCAGAGATGCATGCTAATATATTTTATACAAAATCTATCTCACTTGTCAAACAGATTTTCGACTTCTCTGTGTCAGAAAAATACTACTAAATAGCAATAATATAACATGTTCAGAATAATATATTAAAAATTATAAATCTATAATTATTGTTTTGACATTATAACAATACATACGTGAAAAGGATTGAATGTTTTTGTACAAAACACATAAAATCATGCAAATGTCCCTAATCATTAAATCCTTTCTCTTCTCGTAATACTATTTTTCACATCATTTCCAAACCAATATCAAATTCTGTCAGGCCAAAGTCCATATTTATACATATTGTTTATTCTGTCCTCTTTTTAGAACCATCAACTATTATATAAAGAACAAACCTCATGTTATTCAAAAATCGTGGGAGATTAACGGGGAATAATTGGAAGGCTCACAAAAGCTTTGAGGCGTTGAAAGTACAATAACTTTCGAAGCCGACAATTGTATTCAAATAGTGTGTCTAAATGGAGTACGGCAGCTTTTCATTAGGATGTGTTTAGGATGCGTCGTTGAAAAATATAGACAGGTCACGGCATATTAAACAGGAGAAGAACGATTTTCCCTAGAGTCATTGTGATGATGAACGCGCTCGAATAAGATATGAGATGTTTAACATATCTGTGGGTAGATAAAATGCGACCGAGAACCATTGTTCCATGTGCTGTGGTTTTCTGATCGTAAATTGAAGACTGTTATATAGTTTTACGAAGAGTATTATTTTTATTTTATTGTATTAG